>CANQJN010000004.1:600000-1007446 GCA_947623535.1 Coelioxys conoideus
TTATGATGACGGTTATCATGATGATTATGATGATGATTATGATGATGATTATGATGATGACAATGATGATTATTATGATGATGATTATGATGATGATTATGATGATGATTATGATGACCATCATGATGATGACTATGATGACGATTATGATAATGATTATGACGATAATTATGATGACGGTTATGATGATGATTATGATGACGATTATGATAATGATTATGATGATGATTATGATGAATATTATGATGATGATTATAATGCTGATTATGATGATGATTATGATGATGTTTATGATGATGATTATGATGATGATTATGATGATGATTATGATGATGATTATGATGATGATTATGATGATGATTATGATGATGATTATGATGACGATCATGAGGACTATTATGATGATGACTATGATGATGATTATGATGATGACTATGATGATGATTACGATGACGATTATGATGATGACTATGATGATGATTATGCTCATGATTACGATGATGATTATGGTGAATATTATGATGATGATTATGATGATGACTACGATGACGATTATGGTAATGATTATGATGATGATTATGATGCTGAATATGATGATGATTATGATGATGACTATGATGCTGATTATGATGACGGTTTTGATGACGGTTATGATGATGATTATGATGATTATGATGACGATTATGATGATGATTATGATGATGATTATGATGATGATTATGATGATGATTATGATGACTATAATGATGACGATTATGATGACTATTATGATGATGATTATGCTCATGATTATCATGATGATTATGACGATGATTATGATGATGATTATGATAATGATTATGATCATGATTATTATGATGATTATGATTATGATTATGATGATGATTCTGATGATGATTATGATGATGATTATGATTATGATTATGATGATGATTATGATGATGTTTATGATGACGATTATGGTAATGATTATGATGATGATTATGATGCTGATTATGATGACGGTTATGATGACGGTTATGATGATGATTATGATGATTATGATGACGATTATGATGATGATTATGATGACGATTATGATGACGATTATGATGACGATTATGATGACGATTATGAAGACGATTGTGATGATGATTATGATGATGACTCTGATGCTGATTATGATGACGGTTATGATGATGATTATGATGATGATTATGATAATGATTATGATGATGATTATTTATGATGATTATGATGATGATTATGATGATGATTATGATGATGATTATGATGATGATTACGATGATGATTATGATGACTATAATGATGACGATTATGATGACTATTATGATGATGATTATGATGACGGTTATGATGATGATTATCATGATGATTATGACGATGATTATGATGATGATTATGATAATGATTATGATCATGATTATGATGATGATTATGATTATGATTATGATGATGATTATGATGATGATTATGATGATGATTATGATGATGATTATGATGACGGTTATGATGATGATTATGATGATGATTATGATGATGACTATGATGATGATTATGACGATGATTATGATGATGATTATGATGATGATTATGATGATGATTATGATGATGGTTATGATGACTATAATGATGACGATTATGATGACTATTCTGATGATTATGATGGCGATTATGATGACTATTATGATGATTATGATGACGATTATGATGATGACCATGATGACGATTATGATGATGATTATGATGATGATTATTTTGATAATTATGATGATGATTATGATGATGACTATGATGATGATTATGATGATGATTATGATGATGATTATGATGACGGTTATGATGATGATTATGATGATGATTATGATGATGACTATGATGATGATTATGATGATGATTATGATGATGATTATGATGATGACTATGATGCTGATTATGATGACGTTTATGATGACGGTTATGATGATGATTATGATGATTATGATGACGATTATGATGATGATTATGATGATGATTATGATGATGATTATGATGATGATTATGATGATGATTATGATGATGATTATGATGACTATAATGATGACGGTTATGATGATGATTATGATGATGATTATGATAATGATTATGATGATGATTATTTATGATGATTATGATGATGATTATGATGATGATTATGATGATGATTATGATGATGATTACGATGATGATTATGATGATCATTATGATGATGATTATGATGATGATTATGATTATGATTACGACGTCTATAATGATGCCGATTATGATGACTATTATGATGATGATTATGATGATGATTACGATGATGATTATGATGACTATAATGATGACGATTATGATGACTATTATGATGATGATTATGATGACGGTTATGATGATGATTATGATGATGATTATGACGATGATTATGACGATGATTATGATAATGATTATGATCATGATTATGATGATGATTATGATTATGATTATGATGATGATTATGATGATGATTATGATGATGATTATGATTATGATTACGACGTCTATAATGATGCCGATTATGATGACTATTATGATGATGATTATGATGATGATTACGATGATGATTATGATGACTATAATGATGACGATTATGATGACTATTATGATGATGATTATGATGACGGTTATGATGATGATTATGATGATGATTATGACGATGATTATGACGATGATTATGATAATGATTATGATCATGATTATGATGATGATTATGATTATGATTATGATGATGATTCTGATGATGATTATGATGATGATTATGATGATGATTATGATGACGGTTATGATGATGATTATGATGATGATTATGATGATGACTATGATGATGATTATGACGATGATTATGATGATGATTAAGATGATGATTATGATGATGATTATGATGATGATTATGATGATGATTATGATGATGATTATGATGATGATTATGATGACTATAATGATGACGATTGTGATGACTATTGTGATGATGACTATCATGACGATTATGATAATGATTATGATGATAATTATGATGACGGTTATCATGATGATTATGATGATGATTATGATGATGATTATGATGATGACAATGATGATTATTATGATGATGATTATGATGATGATTATGATGATGATTATGATGACCATCATGGTGATGACTATGATGACGATTATGATAATGATTATGACGATAATTATGATGACGGTTATGATGATGATTATGATGACGATTATGATAATGATTATGATGATGATTATGATGAATATTATGATGATGATTATGATGATGATTATGATGATGATTATGATGATGTTTATGATGATGATTATGATGATGATTATAATGATGATTATGATGATGATTATGATGATGATTATGATGATGATTATGATGATGATTATGATGATGATTATGATGATGATTATGATGACGATCATGAGGACTATTATGATGATGACTATGATGATGATTATGATGATGACTATGATGATGATTACGATGACGATTATGATGATGACTATGATGATGATTATCCTCATGATTACGATGATGATTATGGTGAATATTATGATGATGATTATGATGATGACTACGATGCTGATTATGATGACGGTTATGATGACGGTTATGATGATGATTATGATGATTATGATGACGATTATGATGATGATTATGATGATGATTATGATGATGATTATGATGATGATTATGATGACTATAATGATGACGATTATGATGACTATTATGATGATTATTATGATGACGGTTATGATGATGATTGTGATGATGATTATGACGATGATTATGATGATGATTATGATAATGATTATCATCATGATTATGCTGAATATTATGATGATGATTATGTTAATGTATATGATAATGATTATGATGATGATTATGCTCATGATTATGATCATGATTATGATGAATATTATGATGATGATTATGTTAATGTATATGATGATGATTATGATGATGATTGCGATGATCATTATGATGACGATTATGATGATGATTATGATGACGATTATGATGATGATTATGATGACTATTATGACTGTGACTATGAGGCTGATTACGTTGACGGTTATGATGATGATTATGATTATGATTATGATGATGATTATGATGATTATTATGATGATGATTGTGATGATGATTATGATAACGATTATGATGATGATTATTATGAATATTATGATGATGATTATGATGATGATTACGATGATCATTATGATGATGATTATGATGATCATTATGATGATGATTATGATGATGATTATGATGATGATTATGATTATGATTACGACGTCTATAATGATGCCGATTATGATGACTATTATGATGATGATTATGATGATGATTACGATGATGATTATGATGATGGTTATGATGACTATAATGATGACGATTATGATGACTATTCTGATGATTATGATGGCGATTATGATGACTATTATGATGATTATGATGACGATTATGATGATGACCATGATGACGATTATGATGATTATGATGATGATTATGTTGATAATTATGATGATGATTATGATGATGACTATGATGATGATTATGATGACGATTATGATGATGACTATGATGACGATTACGATAATGATTATGATGATGATTATGATGATGATTATGATGATGATTATGATGATGATTATGATGATGATTATGATGACGGTTATGATGATGATTATGATGATGATTATGATGATGACTATGATGATGATTATGACGATGATTATGATGATGATTATGATGATGATTATGATGATGATTATGATGATGATTATGATGATGATTATGATGATGATTATGATGATGATTATGATGATGATTATGATGACCATCATGATGATGACTATGATGACGATTATGATAATGATTATGATGATAATTATGACGATGATTATGATGATGATTATGATAATGATTATGATCATGATTATGATGATGATTATGATTATGATTATGATGATGATTATGATGATGATTATGATGATGATTATGATGATGATTATGATGATGATTATGATGACGGTTATGATGATGATTATGATGATGATTATGATGATGATTATGATGATGATTATGATGATGATTATGATGACTATAATGATGACGATTGTGATGACTATTGTGATGATGACTATCATGACGATTATGATAATGATTATGATGATAATTATGATGACGGTTATCATGATGATTATGATGATGATTATGATGATGATTATGATGATGACAATGATGATTATTATGATGATGATTATGATGATGATTATGATGACCATCATGATGATGACTATGATGACGATTATGATAATGATTATGATGATAATTATGATGACGGTTATGATGATGATTATGATGACGATTATGATAATGATTATGATGATGATTATGATGAATATTATGATGATGATTATGATGATGATAATGATGACGATTATGATGATGTTTATGATGATGATTATGATGATGATTATGATGATGATTATGATGATGATTATGATGATGATTATGATGATGATTAGGATGATGATTATGATGATGATTATGATGACGATCATGAGGACTATTATGATGATGACTATGATGATGATTATGATGATGACTATGATGATGATTATGCTCATGATTACGATGATGATTATGGTGAATATTATGATGATGATTATGATGATGATTATGATGATGATTATGATGATGATTATGATGATGACTATGATGACGATTATGGTAATGATTATGATGATGATTATGATGCTGAATATGATGATGATTATGATGATGATTATGATGATGATTATGATGACGATTATGATGATGATTATGATGATGATTATGATGATGATTATGATGATGATTATGATGATGATTATGATGACGGTTATGATGATGATTATGATGATGATTATGATGATGATTATGATGATGATTATGATGATGATTATGATGACTATAATGATGACGATTGTGATGACTATTGTGATGATGACTATCATGACGATTATGATAATGATTATGATGATAATTATGATGACGGTTATCATGATGATTATGATGATGATTATGATGATGATTATGATGATGACAATGATGATTATTATGATGATGATTATGATGATGATTATGATGACCATCATGATGATGACTATGATGACGATTATGATAATGATTATGATGATAATTATGATGACGGTTATGATGATGATTATGATGACGATTATGATAATGATTATGATGATGATTATGATGAATATTATGATGATGATTATGATGATGATAATGATGACGATTATGATGATGTTTATGATGATGATTATGATGATGATTATGATGATGATTATGATGATGATTATGATGATGATTATGATGATGATTAGGATGATGATTATGATGATGATTATGATGACGATCATGAGGACTATTATGATGATGACTATGATGATGATTATGATGATGACTATGATGATGATTATGATGATGACTATGATGACGATTATGGTAATGATTATGATGATGATTATGATGCTGAATATGATGATGATTATGATGATGATTATGATGATGATTATGATGACGATTATGATGATGATTATGATGATGATTATGATGATGATTATGATGATGACTATGATGCTGATTATGATGACGGTTATGATGACGGTTATGATGATGATTATGATGATTATGATGACGATTATGATGATGATTATGATGATGATTATGATGACGATTATGATAATGATTATGATGATGATTGCGATGATCATTATGATGACGATTATGATGATGATTATGATGACGATTATGATGATGATTATGATGATGATTATGATAATGATTATGATGATGATTATTATGAATATTATGATGATGATTATGATGATGATTACGATGATCATTATGATGATGATTATGATGATCATTATGATAATGATTATGATGATGATTATGATTATGATTACGACGTCTATAATGATGCCGATTATGATGACTATTATGATGATGATTATGATGATGATTACGATGATGATTATGATGACTATAATGATGACGATTATGATGACTATTATGATGATGATTATGATGACGGTTATGATGATGATTATGATGATGATTATGACGATGATTATGACGATGATTATGATAATGATTATGATCATGATTATGATGATGATTATGATTATGATTATGATGATGATTCTGATGATGATTATGATGATGATTATGATGATGATTATGATGACGGTTATGATGATGATTATGATGATGATTATGATGATGACTATGATGATGATTATGACGATGATTATGATGATGATTATGATGATGATTATGATGATGATTATGATGATGGTTATGATGACTATAATGATGACGATTATGATGACTATTCTGATGATTATGATGGGGATTATGATGACTATTATGATGATTATGATGACGATTATGATGATGACCATGATGACGATTATGATGATGATTATGATGATGATTATGTTGATAATTATGATGATGATTATGATGATGACTATGATGATGATTATGATGACGATTATGATGATGACTATGATGACGATTATGATAATGATTATGATGATGATTATGATGAATATTATGATGATGATTATGATGATGATTATGATGATGATTATGATGATGATTATGATGATGATTATGATGACGGTTATGATGATGATTATGATGATGATTATGATGATGACTATGATGATGATTATGACGATGATTATGATGATGATTATGATGATGATTATGATGATGATTATGATGATGATTATGATGATGATTATGATGACTATAATGATGACGATTGTGATGACTATTGTGATGATGACTATCATGACGATTATGATAATGATTATGATGATAATTATGATGACGGTTATCATGATGATTATGATGATGATTATGATGATGATTATGATGATGACAATGATGATGATTATGATGATGATTATGATGATGATTATGATGATGATTATGATGACCATCATGATGATGACTATGATGACGATTATGATAATGATTATGATGATAATTATGATGACGGTTATGATGATGATTATGATGACGATTATGATAATGATTATGATGATGATTATGATGAATATTATGATGATGATTATGATGATGATTATGATGATGATTATGATGATGTTTATGATGATGATTATGGTGATGATTATGATGATGATTATGATGATGATTATGATGATGATTATGATGATGATTATGATGACGATCATGAGCACTATTATGATGATGACTATGATGATGATTATGATGATGACTATGATGATGATTATGATGACGATTATGATGATGACTATGATGACGATTACGATAATGATTATGATGATGATTATGATGATGATTATGATGATGATTATGATGATGATTATGATGATGATTATGATGACGGTTATGATGATGATTATGATGATGATTATGATGATGACTATGATGATGATTATGACGATGATTATGATGATGATTATGATGATGATTATGATGATGATTATGATGATGATTATGATGATGATTATGATGATGATTATGATGATGATTATGATGATGATTATGATGACCATCATGATGATGACTATGATGACGATTATGATAATGATTATGATGATAATTATGACGATGATTATGATGATGATTATGATAATGATTATGATCATGATTATGATGATGATTATGATTATGATTATGATGATGATTATGATGATGATTATGATGATGATTATGATGATGATTATGATGATGATTATGATGACGGTTATGATGATGATTATGATGATGATTATGATGATGATTATGATGATGATTATGATGATGATTATGATGACTATAATGATGACGATTGTGATGACTATTGTGATGATGACTATCATGACGATTATGATAATGATTATGATGATAATTATGATGACGGTTATCATGATGATTATGATGATGATTATGATGATGATTATGATGATGACAATGATGATTATTATGATGATGATTATGATGATGATTATGATGACCATCATGATGATGACTATGATGACGATTATGATAATGATTATGATGATAATTATGATGACGGTTATGATGATGATTATGATGACGATTATGATAATGATTATGATGATGATTATGATGAATATTATGATGATGATTATGATGATGATAATGATGACGATTATGATGATGTTTATGATGATGATTATGATGATGATTATGATGATGATTATGATGATGATTATGATGATGATTATGATGATGATTAGGATGATGATTATGATGATGATTATGATGACGATCATGAGGACTATTATGATGATGACTATGATGATGATTATGATGATGACTATGATGATGATTATGCTCATGATTACGATGATGATTATGGTGAATATTATGATGATGATTATGATGATGATTATGATGATGATTATGATGATGATTATGATGATGACTATGATGACGATTATGGTAATGATTATGATGATGATTATGATGCTGAATATGATGATGATTATGATGATGATTATGATGATGATTATGATGACGATTATGATGATGATTATGATGATGATTATGATGATGATTATGATGATGATTATGATGATGATTATGATGACGGTTATGATGATGATTATGATGATGATTATGATGATGATTATGATGATGATTATGATGATGATTATGATGACTATAATGATGACGATTGTGATGACTATTGTGATGATGACTATCATGACGATTATGATAATGATTATGATGATAATTATGATGACGGTTATCATGATGATTATGATGATGATTATGATGATGATTATGATGATGACAATGATGATTATTATGATGATGATTATGATGATGATTATGATGACCATCATGATGATGACTATGATGACGATTATGATAATGATTATGATGATAATTATGATGACGGTTATGATGATGATTATGATGACGATTATGATAATGATTATGATGATGATTATGATGAATATTATGATGATGATTATGATGATGATAATGATGACGATTATGATGATGTTTATGATGATGATTATGATGATGATTATGATGATGATTATGATGAATATTATGATGATGATTATGATGATGATTATGATGATGATTATGATGATGTTTATGATGATGATTATGGTGATGATTATGATGATGATTATGATGATGATTATGATGATGATTATGATGATGATTATGATGACGATCATGAGCACTATTATGATGATGACTATGATGATGATTATGATGATGACTATGATGATGATTATGATGACGATTATGATGATGACTATGATGACGATTACGATAATGATTATGATGATGATTATGATGATGATTATGATGATGATTATGATGATGATTATGATGATGATTATGATGACGGTTATGATGATGATTATGATGATGATTATGATGATGACTATGATGATGATTATGACGATGATTATGATGATGATTATGATGATGATTATGATGATGATTATGATGATGATTATGATGATGATTATGATGATGATTATGATGATGATTATGATGATGATTATGATGACCATCATGATGATGACTATGATGACGATTATGATAATGATTATGATGATAATTATGACGATGATTATGATGATGATTATGATAATGATTATGATCATGATTATGATGATGATTATGATTATGATTATGATGATGATTATGATGATGATTATGATGATGATTATGATGATGATTATGATGATGATTATGATGACGGTTATGATGATGATTATGATGATGATTATGATGATGATTATGATGATGATTATGATGATGATTATGATGACTATAATGATGACGATTGTGATGACTATTGTGATGATGACTATCATGACGATTATGATAATGATTATGATGATAATTATGATGACGGTTATCATGATGATTATGATGATGATTATGATGATGATTATGATGATGACAATGATGATTATTATGATGATGATTATGATGATGATTATGATGACCATCATGATGATGACTATGATGACGATTATGATAATGATTATGATGATAATTATGATGACGGTTATGATGATGATTATGATGACGATTATGATAATGATTATGATGATGATTATGATGAATATTATGATGATGATTATGATGATGATAATGATGACGATTATGATGATGTTTATGATGATGATTATGATGATGATTATGATGATGATTATGATGATGATTATGATGATGATTATGATGATGATTAGGATGATGATTATGATGATGATTATGATGACGATCATGAGGACTATTATGATGATGACTATGATGATGATTATGATGATGACTATGATGATGATTATGCTCATGATTACGATGATGATTATGGTGAATATTATGATGATGATTATGATGATGATTATGATGATGATTATGATGATGATTATGATGATGACTATGATGACGATTATGGTAATGATTATGATGATGATTATGATGCTGAATATGATGATGATTATGATGATGATTATGATGATGATTATGATGACGATTATGATGATGATTATGATGATGATTATGATGATGATTATGATGATGATTATGATGATGATTATGATGACGGTTATGATGATGATTATGATGATGATTATGATGATGATTATGATGATGATTATGATGATGATTATGATGACTATAATGATGACGATTGTGATGACTATTGTGATGATGACTATCATGACGATTATGATAATGATTATGATGATAATTATGATGACGGTTATCATGATGATTATGATGATGATTATGATGATGATTATGATGATGACAATGATGATTATTATGATGATGATTATGATGATGATTATGATGACCATCATGATGATGACTATGATGACGATTATGATAATGATTATGATGATAATTATGATGACGGTTATGATGATGATTATGATGACGATTATGATAATGACAATGATGATTATTATGATGATGATTATGATGATGATTATGATGACCATCATGATGATGACTATGATGACGATTATGATAATGATTATGATGATAATTATGATGACGGTTATGATGATGATTATGATGACGATTATGATAATGATTATGATGATGATTATGATGAATATTATGATGATGATTATGATGATGATAATGATGACGATTATGATGATGTTTATGATGATGATTATGATGATGATTATGATGATGATTATGATGATGATTATGATGATGATTATGATGATGATTAGGATGATGATTATGATGATGATTATGATGACGATCATGAGGACTATTATGATGATGACTATGATGATGATTATGATGATGATTATGATGATGATTATGATGATGACTATGATGCTGATTATGATGACGGTTATGATGACGGTTATGATGATGATTATGATGATTATGATGACGATTATGATGATGATTATGATGATGATTATGATGACGATTATGATAATGATTATGATGATGATTGCGATGATCATTATGATGACGATTATGATGATGATTATGATGACGATTATGATGATGATTATGATGATGATTATGATAATGATTATGATGATGATTATTATGAATATTATGATGATGATTATGATGATGATTACGATGATCATTATGATGATGATTATGATGATCATTATGATAATGATTATGATGATGATTATGATTATGATTACGACGTCTATAATGATGCCGATTATGATGACTATTATGATGATGATTATGATGATGATTACGATGATGATTATGATGACTATAATGATGACGATTATGATGACTATTATGATGATGATTATGATGACGGTTATGATGATGATTATGATGATGATTATGACGATGATTATGACGATGATTATGATAATGATTATGATCATGATTATGATGATGATTATGATTATGATTATGATGATGATTCTGATGATGATTATGATGATGATTATGATGATGATTATGATGACGGTTATGATGATGATTATGATGATGATTATGATGATGACTATGATGATGATTATGACGATGATTATGATGATGATTATGATGATGATTATGATGATGATTATGATGATGGTTATGATGACTATAATGATGACGATTATGATGACTATTCTGATGATTATGATGGGGATTATGATGACTATTATGATGATTATGATGACGATTATGATGATGACCATGATGACGATTATGATGATGATTATGATGATGATTATGTTGATAATTATGATGATGATTATGATGATGACTATGATGATGATTATGATGACGATTATGATGATGACTATGATGACGATTATGATAATGATTATGATGATGATTATGATGAATATTATGATGATGATTATGATGATGATTATGATGATGATTATGATGATGATTATGATGATGATTATGATGACGGTTATGATGATGATTATGATGATGATTATGATGATGACTATGATGATGATTATGACGATGATTATGATGATGATTATGATGATGATTATGATGATGATTATGATGATGATTATGATGATGATTATGATGACTATAATGATGACGATTGTGATGACTATTGTGATGATGACTATCATGACGATTATGATAATGATTATGATGATAATTATGATGACGGTTATCATGATGATTATGATGATGATTATGATGATGATTATGATGATGACAATGATGATGATTATGATGATGATTATGATGATGATTATGATGATGATTATGATGACCATCATGATGATGACTATGATGACGATTATGATAATGATTATGATGATAATTATGATGACGGTTATGATGATGATTATGATGACGATTATGATAATGATTATGATGATGATTATGATGAATATTATGATGATGATTATGATGATGATTATGATGATGATTATGATGATGTTTATGATGATGATTATGGTGATGATTATGATGATGATTATGATGATGATTATGATGATGATTATGATGATGATTATGATGACGATCATGAGCACTATTATGATGATGACTATGATGATGATTATGATGATGACTATGATGATGATTACGATGACGATTATGATGATGACTATGATGATGATTATGGTCATGATTACGATGATGATTATGGTGAATATTATGATGATGATTATGATGATGATTATGATGATGATTATGATGATGACTATGATGACGATTATGGTAATGATTATGATGATGATTATGATGCTGAATATGATGATGATTATGATGATGATTATGATGATGATTATGATGACGATTATGATGATGATTATGATGATGATTATGATGATGATTATGATGATGACTATGATGCTGATTATGATGACGGTTATGATGACGGTTATGATGATGATTATGATGATTATGATGACGATTATGATGATGATTATGATGATGATTATGATGATGATTATGATGATGATTATGATGATGACAATGATGATGATTATGATGATGATTATGATGATGATTATGATGATGATTATGATGACCATCATGATGATGACTATGACGACGATTATGATAATGATTATGATGATAATTATGATGACGGTTATGATGATGATTATGATGACGATTATGATAAGGATTATGATGATGATTATGATGAATATTATGATGATGATTATGATGATGATTATGATGATGATTATGATGATGTTTATGATGATGATTATGGTGATGATTATGATGATGATTATGATGATGATTGCGATGATCATTATGATGACGATTATGATGATGATTATGATGACGATTATGATGATGATTATGATGACTATTATGACTGTGACTACGATGCTGATTACGTTGACGGTTATGATGATGATTATGATTATGATTATGATGATGATTATGATGATTATTATGATGATGATTATGATGATGATTATGATAATGATTATGATGATGATTATTATGAATATTATGATGATGATTATGATGATGATTACGATGATCATTATGATGATGATTATGATGATCATTATGATGATGATTATGATGATGATTATGATGATGATTATGATGATGGTTATGATGACTATAATGATGACGATTATGATGACTATTCTGATGATTATGATGGCGATTATGATGACTATTATGATGATTATGATGACGATTATGATGATGACCATGATGACGATTATGATGATGATTATGATGATGATTATTTTGATAATTATGATGATGATTATGATGATGACTATGATGATGATTATGATGATGATTATGATGATGATTATGATGACGGTTATGATGATGATTATGATGATGATTATGATGATGACTATGATGATGATTATGATGATGATTATGATGATGATTATGATGATGACTATGATGCTGATTATGATGACGTTTATGATGACGGTTATGATGATGATTATGATGATTATGATGACGATTATGATGATGATTATGATGATGATTATGATGATGATTATGATGATGATTATGATGATGATTATGATGATGATTATGATGACTATAATGATGACGGTTATGATGATGATTATGATGATGATTATGATAATGATTATGATGATGATTATTTATGATGATTATGATGATGATTATGATGATGATTATGATGATGATTATGATGATGATTACGATGATGATTATGATGATCATTATGATGATGATTATGATGATGATTATGATTATGATTACGACGTCTATAATGATGCCGATTATGATGACTATTATGATGATGATTATGATGATGATTACGATGATGATTATGATGACTATAATGATGACGATTATGATGACTATTATGATGATGATTATGATGACGGTTATGATGATGATTATGATGATGATTATGACGATGATTATGACGATGATTATGATAATGATTATGATCATGATTATGATGATGATTATGATTATGATTATGATGATGATTATGATGATGATTATGATGATGATTATGATTATGATTACGACGTCTATAATGATGCCGATTATGATGACTATTATGATGATGATTATGATGATGATTACGATGATGATTATGATGACTATAATGATGACGATTATGATGACTATTATGATGATGATTATGATGACGGTTATGATGATGATTATGATGATGATTATGACGATGATTATGACGATGATTATGATAATGATTATGATCATGATTATGATGATGATTATGATTATGATTATGATGATGATTCTGATGATGATTATGATGATGATTATGATGATGATTATGATGACGGTTATGATGATGATTATGATGATGATTATGATGATGACTGTGATGATGATTATGACGATGATTATGATGATGATTAAGATGATGATTATGATGATGATTATGATGATGATTATGATGATGATTATGATGATGATTATGATGATGATTATGATGATGATTATGATGACTATAATGATGACGATTGTGATGACTATTGTGATGATGACTATCATGACGATTATGATAATGATTATGATGATAATTATGATGACGGTTATCATGATGATTATGATGATGATTATGATGATGATTATGATGATGACAATGATGATTATTATGATGATGATTATGATGATGATTATGATGATGATTATGATGACCATCATGGTGATGACTATGATGACGATTATGATAATGATTATGACGATAATTATGATGACGGTTATGATGATGATTATGATGACGATTATGATAATGATTATGATGATGATTATGATGAATATTATGATGATGATTATGATGATGATTATGATGATGATTATGATGATGTTTATGATGATGATTATGATGATGATTATAATGATGATTATGATGATGATTATGATGATGATTATGATGATGATTATGATGATGATTATGATGATGATTATGATGATGATTATGATGACGATCATGAGGACTATTATGATGATGACTATGATGATGATTATGATGATGACTATGATGATGATTACGATGACGATTATGATGATGACTATGATGATGATTATCCTCATGATTACGATGATGATTATGGTGAATATTATGATGATGATTATGATGATGACTACGATGACGATTATGGTAATGATTATGATGATGATTATGATGCTGAATATGATGATGATTATGATGATGATTATGATGATGATTATGATGACGATTATGATGATGATTATGATGATGATTATGATGATGATTTTGATGATGATTATGATGATGACTATGATGCTGATTATGATGACGGTTATGATGACGGTTATGATGATGATTATGATGATTATGATGACGATTATGATGATGATTATGATGATGATTATGATGATGATTATGATGATGATTATGATGACTATAATGATGACGATTATGATGACTATTATGATGATTATTATGATGACGGTTATGATGATGATTGTGATGATGATTATGACGATGATTATGATGATGATTATGATAATGATTATCATCATGATTATGCTGAATATTATGATGATGATTATGTTAATGTATATGATAATGATTATGATGATGATTATGCTCATGATTATGATCATGATTATGATGAATATTATGATGATGATTATGTTAATGTATATGATGATGATTATGATGATGATTGCGATGATCATTATGATGACGATTATGATGATGATTATGATGACGATTATGATGATGATTATGATGACTATTATGACTGTGACTATGAGGCTGATTACGTTGACGGTTATGATGATGATTATGATTATGATTATGATGATGATTATGATGATTATTATGATGATGATTGTGATGATGATTATGATAACGATTATGATGATGATTATTATGAATATTATGATGATGATTATGATGATGATTACGATGATCATTATGATGATGATTATGATGATCATTATGATGATGATTATGATGATGATTATGATGATGATTATGATTATGATTACGACGTCTATAATGATGCCGATTATGATGACTATTATGATGATGATTATGATGATGATTACGATGATGATTATGATGATGGTTATGATGACTATAATGATGACGATTATGATGACTATTCTGATGATTATGATGGCGATTATGATGACTATTATGATGATTATGATGACGATTATGATGATGACCATGATGACGATTATGATGATTATGATGATGATTATGTTGATAATTATGATGATGATTATGATGATGACTATGATGATGATTATGATGACGATTATGATGATGACTATGATGACGATTACGATAATGATTATGATGATGATTATGATGATGATTATGATGATGATTATGATGATGATTATGATGATGATTATGATGACGGTTATGATGATGATTATGATGATGATTATGATGATGACTATGATGATGATTATGACGATGATTATGATGATGATTATGATGATGATTATGATGATGATTATGATGATGATTATGATGATGATTATGATGATGATTATGATGATGATTATGATGATGATTATGATGACCATCATGATGATGACTATGATGACGATTATGATAATGATTATGATGATAATTATGACGGTGATTATGATGATGATTATGATAATGATTATGATCATGATTATGATGATGATTATGATTATGATTATGATGATGATTATGATGATGATTATGATGATGATTATGATGATGATTATGATGATGATTATGATGACGGTTATGATGATGATTATGATGATGATTATGATGATGATTATGATGATGATTATGATGATGATTATGATGACTATAATGATGACGATTGTGATGACTATTGTGATGATGACTATCATGACGATTATGATAATGATTATGATGATAATTATGATGACGGTTATCATGATGATTATGATGATGATTATGATGATGATTATGATGATGACAATGATGATTATTATGATGATGATTATGATGATGATTATGATGACCATCATGATGATGACTATGATGACGATTATGATAATGATTATGATGATAATTATGATGACGGTTATGATGATGATTATGATGACGATTATGATAATGATTATGATGATGATTATGATGAATATTATGATGATGATTATGATGATGATAATGATGACGATTATGATGATGTTTATGATGATGATTATGATGATGATTATGATGATGATTATGATGATGATTATGATGATGATTATGATGATGATTAGGATGATGATTATGATGATGATTATGATGACGATCATGAGGACTATTATGATGATGACTATGATGATGATTATGATGATGACTATGATGATGATTATGCTCATGATTACGATGATGATTATGGTGAATATTATGATGATGATTATGATGATGATTATGATGATGATTATGATGATGATTATGATGATGACTATGATGACGATTATGGTAATGATTATGATGATGATTATGATGCTGAATATGATGATGATTATGATGATGATTATGATGATGATTATGATGACGATTATGATGATGATTATGATGATGATTATGATGATGATTATGATGATGATTATGATGATGATTATGATGACGGTTATGATGATGATTATGATGATGATTATGATGATGATTATGATGATGATTATGATGATGATTATGATGACTATAATGATGACGATTGTGATGACTATTGTGATGATGACTATCATGACGATTATGATAATGATTATGATGATAATTATGATGACGGTTATCATGATGATTATGATGATGATTATGATGATGATTATGATGATGATTATGATGATGACAATGATGATTATTATGATGATGATTATGATGATGATTATGATGACCATCATGATGATGACTATGATGACGATTATGATAATGATTATGATGATAATTATGATGACGGTTATGATGATGATTATGATGACGATTATGATAATGATTATGATGATGATTATGATGAATATTATGATGATGATTATGATGATGATAATGATGACGATTATGATGATGTTTATGATGATGATTATGATGATGATTATGATGATGATTATGATGATGATTATGATGATGATTATGATGATGATTAGGATGATGATTATGATGATGATTATGATGACGATCATGAGGACTATTATGATGATGACTATGATGATGATTATGATGATGACTATGATGATGATTATGATGATGACTATGATGACGATTATGGTAATGATTATGATGATGATTATGATGCTGAATATGATGATGATTATGATGATGATTATGATGATGATTATGATGACGATTATGATGATGATTATGATGATGATTATGATGATGATTATGATGATGACTATGATGCTGATTATGATGACGGTTATGATGACGGTTATGATGATGATTATGATGATTATGATGACGATTATGATGATGATTATGATGATGATTATGATGACGATTATGATAATGATTATGATGATGATTGCGATGATCATTATGATGACGATTATGATAATGATTATGATGACGATTATGATGATGATTATGATGATGATTATGATAATGATTATGATGATGATTATTATGAATATTATGATGATGATTATGATGATGATTACGATGATCATTATGATGATGATTATGATGATCATTATGATAATGATTATGATGATGATTATGATTATGATTACGACGTCTATAATGATGCCGATTATGATGACTATTATGATGATGATTATGATGATGATTACGATGATGATTATGATGACTATAATGATGACGATTATGATGACTATTATGATGATGATTATGATGACGGTTATGATGATGATTATGATGATGATTATGACGATGATTATGACGATGATTATGATAATGATTATGATCATGATTATGATGATGATTATGATTATGATTATGATGATGATTCTGATGATGATTATGATGATGATTATGATGATGATTATGATGACGGTTATGATGATGATTATGATGATGATTATGATGATGACTATGATGATGATTATGACGATGATTATGATGATGATTATGATGATGATTATGATGATGATTATGATGATGGTTATGATGACTATAATGATGACGATTATGATGACTATTCTGATGATTATGATGGGGATTATGATGACTATTATGATGATTATGATGACGATTATGATGATGACCATGATGACGATTATGATGATGATTATGATGATGATTATGTTGATAATTATGATGATGATTATGATGATGACTATGATGATGATTATGATGACGATTATGATGATGACTATGATGACGATTATGATAATGATTATGATGATGATTATGATGAATATTATGATGATGATTATGATGATGATTATGATGATGATTATGATGATGATTATGATGATGATTATGATGACGGTTATGATGATGATTATGATGATGATTATGATGATGACTATGATGATGATTATGACGATGATTATGATGATGATTATGATGATGATTATGATGATGATTATGATGATGATTATGATGATGATTATGATGACTATAATGATGACGATTGTGATGACTATTGTGATGATGACTATCATGACGATTATGATAATGATTATGATGATAATTATGATGACGGTTATCATGATGATTATGATGATGATTATGATGATGATTATGATGATGACAATGATGATGATTATGATGATGATTATGATGATGATTATGATGATGATTATGATGACCATCATGATGATGACTATGATGACGATTATGATAATGATTATGATGATAATTATGATGACGGTTATGATGATGATTATGATGACGATTATGATAATGATTATGATGATGATTATGATGAATATTATGATGATGATTATGATGATGATTATGATGATGATTATGATGATGTTTATGATGATGATTATGGTGATGATTATGATGATGATTATGATGATGATTATGATGATGATTATGATGATGATTATGATGACGATCATGAGCACTATTATGATGATGACTATGATGATGATTATGATGATGACTATGATGATGATTATGATGACGATTATGATGATGACTATGATGACGATTACGATAATGATTATGATGATGATTATGATGATGATTATGATGATGATTATGATGATGATTATGATGATGATTATGATGACGGTTATGATGATGATTATGATGATGATTATGATGATGACTATGATGATGATTATGACGATGATTATGATGATGATTATGATGATGATTATGATGATGATTATGATGATGATTATGATGATGATTATGATGATGATTATGATGATGATTATGATGATGATTATGATGACCATCATGATGATGACTATGATGACGATTATGATAATGATTATGATGATAATTATGACGATGATTGTGATGATGATTATGATAATGATTATGATCATGATTATGATGATGATTATGATTATGATTATGATGATGATTATGATGATGATTATGATGATGATTATGATGATGATTATGATGATGATTATGATGACGGTTATGATGATGATTATGATGATGATTATGATGATGATTATGATGATGATTATGATGATGATTATGATGACTATAATGATGACGATTGTGATGACTATTGTGATGATGACTATCATGACGATTATGATAATGATTATGATGATAATTATGATGACGGTTATCATGATGATTATGATGATGATTATGATGATGATTATGATGATGACAATGATGATTATTATGATGATGATTATGATGACCATCATGATGATGACTATGATGACGATTATGATAATGATTATGATGATAATTATGATGACGGTTATGATGATGATTATGATGACGATTATGATAATGATTATGATGATGATTATGATGAATATTATGATGATGATTATGATGATGATAATGATGACGATTATGATGATGTTTATGATGATGATTATGATGATGATTATGATGATGATTATGATGATGATTATGATGATGATTATGATGATGATTAGGATGATGATTATGATGATGATTATGATGACGATCATGAGGACTATTATGATGATGACTATGATGATGATTATGATGATGACTATGATGATGATTATGCTCATGATTACGATGATGATTATGGTGAATATTATGATGATGATTATGATGATGATTATGATGATGATTATGATGATGATTATGATGATGACTATGATGACGATTATGGTAATGATTATGATGATGATTATGATGCTGAATATGATGATGATTATGATGATGATTATGATGATGATTATGATGACGATTATGATGATGATTATGATGATGATTATGATGATGATTATGATGATGATTATGATGATGATTATGATGACGGTTATGATGATGATTATGATGATGATTATGATGATGATTATGATGATGATTATGATGATGATTATGATGACTATAATGATGACGATTGTGATGACTATTGTGATGATGACTATCATGACGATTATGATAATGATTATGATGATAATTATGATGACGGTTATCATGATGATTATGATGATGATTATGATGATGATTATGATGATGACAATGATGATTATTATGATGATGATTATGATGATGATTATGATGACCATCATGATGATGACTATGATGACGATTATGATAATGATTATGATGATAATTATGATGACGGTTATGATGATGATTATGATGACGATTATGATAATGATTATGATGATGATTATGATGAATATTATGATGATGATTATGATGATGATAATGATGACGATTATGATGATGTTTATGATGATGATTATGATGATGATTATGATGATGATTATGATGATGATTATGATGATGATTATGATGATGATTAGGATGATGATTATGATGATGATTATGATGACGATCATGAGGACTATTATGATGATGACTATGATGATGATTATGATGATGACTATGATGATGATTATGATGATGACTATGATGACGATTATGGTAATGATTATGATGATGATTATGATGCTGAATATGATGATGATTATGATGATGATTATGATGATGATTATGATGACGATTATGATGATGATTATGATGATGATTATGATGATGATTATGATGATGACTATGATGCTGATTATGATGACGGTTATGATGACGGTTATGATGATGATTATGATGATTATGATGACGATTATGATGATGATTATGATGATGATTATGATGACGATTATGATAATGATTATGATGATGATTGCGATGATCATTATGATGACGATTATGATGATGATTATGATGACGATTATGATGATGATTATGATGATGATTATGATAATGATTATGATGATGATTATTATGAATATTATGATGATGATTATGATGATGATTACGATGATCATTATGATGATGATTATGATGATCATTATGATAATGATTATGATGATGATTATGATTATGATTACGACGTCTATAATGATGCCGATTATGATGACTATTATGATGATGATTATGATGATGATTACGATGATGATTATGATGACTATAATGATGACGATTATGATGACTATTATGATGATGATTATGATGACGGTTATGATGATGATTATGATGATGATTATGACGATGATTATGACGATGATTATGATAATGATTATGATCATGATTATGATGATGATTATGATTATGATTATGATGATGATTCTGATGATGATTATGATGATGATTATGATGATGATTATGATGACGGTTATGATGATGATTATGATGATGATTATGATGATGACTATGATGATGATTATGACGATGATTATGATGATGATTATGATGATGATTATGATGATGATTATGATGATGGTTATGATGACTATAATGATGACGATTATGATGACTATTCTGATGATTATGATGGGGATTATGATGACTATTATGATGATTATGATGACGATTATGATGATGACCATGATGACGATTATGATGATGATTATGATGATGATTATGTTGATAATTATGATGATGATTATGATGATGACTATGATGATGATTATGATGACGATTATGATGATGACTATGATGACGATTATGATAATGATTATGATGATGATTATGATGAATATTATGATGATGATTATGATGATGATTATGATGATGATTATGATGATGATTATGATGATGATTATGATGACGGTTATGATGATGATTATGATGATGATTATGATGATGACTATGATGATGATTATGACGATGATTATGATGATGATTATGATGATGATTATGATGATGATTATGATGATGATTATGATGATGATTATGATGACTATAATGATGACGATTGTGATGACTATTGTGATGATGACTATCATGACGATTATGATAATGATTATGATGATAATTATGATGACGGTTATCATGATGATTATGATGATGATTATGATGATGATTATGATGATGACAATGATGATGATTATGATGATGATTATGATGATGATTATGATGATGATTATGATGACCATCATGATGATGACTATGATGACGATTATGATAATGATTATGATGATAATTATGATGACGGTTATGATGATGATTATGATGACGATTATGATAATGATTATGATGATGATTATGATGAATATTATGATGATGATTATGATGATGATTATGATGATGATTATGATGATGTTTATGATGATGATTATGGTGATGATTATGATGATGATTATGATGATGATTATGATGATGATTATGATGATGATTATGATGACGATCATGAGCACTATTATGATGATGACTATGATGATGATTATGATGATGACTATGATGATGATTACGATGACGATTATGATGATGACTATGATGATGATTATGGTCATGATTACGATGATGATTATGGTGAATATTATGATGATGATTATGATGATGATTATGATGATGATTATGATGATGACTATGATGACGATTATGGTAATGATTATGATGATGATTATGATGCTGAATATGATGATGATTATGATGATGATTATGATGATGATTATGATGACGATTATGATGATGATTATGATGATGATTATGATGATGATTATGATGATGACTATGATGCTGATTATGATGACGGTTATGATGACGGTTATGATGATGATTATGATGATTATGATGACGATTATGATGATGATTATGATGATGATTATGATGATGATTATGATGATGATTATGATGATGACAATGATGATGATTATGATGATGATTATGATGATGATTATGATGATGATTATGATGACCATCATGATGATGACTATGACGACGATTATGATAATGATTATGATGATAATTATGATGACGGTTATGATGATGATTATGATGACGATTATGATAAGGATTATGATGATGATTATGATGAATATTATGATGATGATTATGATGATGATTATGATGATGATTATGATGATGTTTATGATGATGATTATGGTGATGATTATGATGATGATTATGATGATGATTGCGATGATCATTATGATGACGATTATGATGATGATTATGATGACGATTATGATGATGATTATGATGACTATTATGACTGTGACTACGATGCTGATTACGTTGACGGTTATGATGATGATTATGATTATGATTATGATGATGATTATGATGATTATTATGATGATGATTATGATGATGATTATGATAATGATTATGATGATGATTATTATGAATATTATGATGATGATTATGATGATGATTACGATGATCATTATGATGATGATTATGATGATCATTATGATGATGATTATGATGATGATTATGATTATGATTACGACGTCTATAATGATGCCGATTATGATGACTATTATGATGATGATTATGATGATGATTACGATGATGATTATGATGATGGTTATGATGACTATAATGATGACGATTATGATGACTATTCTGATGATTATGATGGGGATTATGATGACTATTATGATGATTATGATGACGATTATGATGATGACCATGATGACGATTATGATGATTATGATGATGATTATGTTGATAATTATGATGATGATTATGATGATGACTATGATGATGATTATGATGACGATTATGATGATGACTATGATGACGATTATGATAATGATTATGATGATGATTATGATGAATATTATGATGATGATTATGATGATGATTATGATGATGATTATGATGATGATTATGATGATGATTATGATGATGATTATGATGATGATTGTGATGATGATTATGATGATGATTACGATGGCGGTTATGATGATGATCATGATGATAATTATGATGATGATTATGATGATGATTATGATGATGATTATGATGATGACTATGATGATGATTATGATGGTGACTATGATGATGATTATCATGATGATTATGCTCATGATTATGATGATGAATTATAACGATGATTATGATGATGATTATGATGGCTATAATAATGACGATTATGATGACTATGATGCTGATTATGATGATGATTATGCTCATGATTATGATCATGATTATGATGAATATTATGATGATGATTATGTTAATGTATATGATGATGATTATGATGATGATTGCGATGATCATTATGATGACGATTATGATGATGATTATGATGACGATTATGATGATGATTATGATGACTATTATGACTGTGACAATGATGCTGATCACGTTGACGGTTATGATGATGATTATGATGATGATTATGATGATGATTACGATGATCATTATGATGATGATTATGATGATCATTATGATGATGATTATGATGATGATTATGATTATGATTACGACGTCTATAATGATGCCGATTATGATGACTATTATGATTATGATTATGATGATGATTCTGATGATGATTATGATGATGATTATGATGATGATTATGATGACGGTTATGATGATGATTATGATGATGATTATGATGATGATTATGATGATGACTATGATGATGATTATGACGATGATTATGATGATGATTATGATGATGATTATGATGATGATTATGATGATGGTTATGATGATGACTATGATGCTGATTATGATGACGGTTATGATGACGGTTATGATGATGATTATGATGATTATGATGACGATTATGATGATGATTATGATGATGATTATGATGATGATTATGATGATGATTATGATGACTATAATGATGACGATTATGATGACTATTATGATGATTATTATGATGACGGTTATGATGATGATTGTGATGATGATTATGACGATGATTATGATGATGATTATGATAATGATTATGATGATGATTATGCTCATGATTATGATCATGATTATGATGAATATTATGATGATGATTATGATGATGATTGCGATGATCATTATGATGACGATTATGATGACGATTGTGATGACTATTGTGATGATGACTATCATGACGATTATGATAATGATTATGATGATAATTATGATGACGGTTATCATGATGATTATGATGATGATTATGATGACGGTTATGATGATGATTATGATGATGATTATGATGATGATTATGATGACGATCATGAGCACTATTATGATGATGACTATGATGATGATTATGATGATGACTATGATGATGATTACGATGACGATTATGATGATGACTATGATGATGATTATGCTCATGATTACGATGATGATTATGGTGAATATTATGATGATGATTATGATGATGATTATGATGATGATTATGATGATGACTATGATGACGATTATGGTAATGATTATGATGATGATTATGATGCTGAATATGATGATGATTATGATGATGATTATGATGATGATTATGATGACGATTATGATGATGACTATGATGATGATTATGATGATCATTATGATGATGACTATGATGCTGATTATGATGACGGTTATGATGACGGTTATGATGATGATTATGATGATTATGATGACGATTATGATGATGATTATGATGATGATTATGATGATGATTATGATGATGATTATGATGACTATAATGATGACGATTATGATGACTATTATGATGATTATTATGATGACGGTTATGATGATGATTGTGATGATGATTATGACGATGATTATGATGATGATTATGATAATGATTATGATGATGATTATGCTCATGATTATGATCATGATTATGATGATTATTATGATGATGATTATGATGATGATTATGATAATGATTATGATGATGATTATTATGAATATTATGATGATGATTATGATGATGATTACGATGATCATTATGATGATGATTATGATGATCATTATGATGATGATTATGATGATCATTATGATGATGATTATGATGATGATTATGATTATGATTACGACGTCTATAATGATGCCGATTATGATGACTATTATGTTGATGATTATGATGATGATTACGATGATGATTATGATGATGGTTATGATGACTATAATGATGACGATTATGATGACTATTCTGATGATTATGATGGGGATTATGATGACTATTATGATGATTATGATGACGATTATGATGATGACCATGATGACGATTATGATGATTATGATGATGATTATGTTGATAATTATGATGATGATTATGATGATGACTATGATGATGATTATATTGACGATTATGATGATGACTATGATGACGATTATGATAATGATTATGATGATGATTATGATGAATATTATGATGATGATTATGATGATGATTATGATGATGATTATGATGATGATTATGATGATGATTATGATGATGATTATGATGATGATTATGATGATGATTGTGATGATGATTATGATGATGATTATGATGATGATTATGATGATGATTACGATGGCGGTTATGATGATGATCATGATGATAATTATGATGATGATTATGATGATGATTATGATGATGATTATGATGATGACTATGATGATGATTATGATGGTGACTATGATGATGATTATCATGATGATTATGCTCATGATTATGATGATGAATTATAACGATGATTATGATGATGATTATGATGGCTATAATAATGACGATTATGATGACTATTATGAAGATTATGATGATGATTATGATGATGATTATGATGATGACCATGATGATGATTATGATGATGATTATGACGATGATTATCATGATGATTATGCTCATGATTATGATGATGAATTATAACGATGATTATGATGATGATTATGATGGCTATAATAATGACGATTATGATGACTATTATGATGATTATGATGACGATTATGATGATGACTATGATGACGATTATGATAATGATTATGATGATGATTATGATGAATATTATGATGATGATTATGATGATGATTATGATGATGATTATGATGATGATTATGATGATGATTATGATGATGATTATGATGATGATTATGATGATGATTGTGATGATGATTATGATGATGATTATGATGATGATTATGATGATGATTACGATGGCGGTTATGATGATGATCATGATGATAATTATGATGATGATTATGATGATGATTATGATGATGATTATGATGATGATTATGATGATGATTATGATGACGATCATGAGCACTATTATGATGATGACTATGATGATGATTATGATGATGACTATGATGATGATTACGATGACGATTATGATGATGACTATGATGATGATTATGGTCATGATTACGATGATGATTATGGTGAATATTATGATGATGATTATTATGATGATTATGATGACGATTATGATGATGACAATGATGACGATTATGATGATTATGATGATGATTATGTTGATAATTATGATGATGATTATGATGATGACTATGATGATGATAATGATGACGATTATGATGATGACTATGATGACGATTATGATAATGATTATGATGATGATTATGATGAATATTATGATGATGATTATGATGATGATTATGATGATGATTATGATGATGATTATGATGATGATTATGATGATGATTATGATGATGATTATGATGATGATTGTGATGATGATTATGATGATGATTATGATGATGATTATGATGATGATTACGATGGCGGTTATGATGATGATCATGATGATAATTATGATGATGATTATGATGATGATTATGATGATGATTATGATGATGACTATGATGATGATTATGATGGTGACTATGATGATGATTATCATGATGATTATGCTCATGATTATGATGATGAATTATAACGATGATTATGATGATGATTATGATGGCTATAATAATGACGATTATGATGACTATTATGAAGATTATGATGATGATTATGATGATGATTATGATGATGACCATGATGATGATTATGATGATGATTATGACGATGATTATCATGATGATTATGCTCATGATTATGATGATGAATTATAACGATGATTATGATGATGATTATGATGGCTATAATAATGACGATTATGATGACTATTATGATGATTATGATGACGATTATGATGATGATTATGATGATGATTATGATGATGATTATGATGATGATTATGATGATGATTATGATGATGATTATGATGATGATTGTGATGATGATTATGATGATGATTATGATGATGATTATGATGATGATTACGATGGCGGTTATGATGATGATCATGATGATAATTATGATGATGATTATGATGATGATTATGATGACCATCATGATGATGACTATGATGACGATTATGATAATGATTATGATGATAATTATGATGACGGTTATGATGATGATTATGATGACGATTATGATAATGATTATGATGATGATTATGATGAATATTATGATGATGATTATGATGATGATTATGATGATGATTATGATGATGTTTATGATGATGATTATGATGATGATTATGATGATGATTATGATGATGATTATGATGATGATTATGATGATGATTAGGATGATGATTATGATGATGATTATGATGACGATCATGAGGACTATTATGATGATGACTATGATGATGATTATGATGATGACTATGATGATGATTACGATGACGATTATGATGATGACTATGATGATGATTATGCTCATGATTACGATGATGATTATGGTGAATATTATGATGATGATTATGATGATGGCTATGATGACGATTATGGTAATGATTATGATGATGATTATGATGCTGAATATGATGATGATTATGATGATGATTATGATGATGATTATGATGACGATTATGATGATGATTATGATGATGATTATGATGATGATTATGATGATGACTATGATGCTGATTATGATGACGGTTATGATGACGGTTATGATGATGATTATGATGATTATGATGACGATTATGATGACTATTATGATGATTATTATGATGACGGTTATGATGATGATTGTGATGATGATTATGACGATGATTATGATGATGATTATGATAATGATTATGATGATGATTATGCTCATGATTATGATCATGATTATGATGAATATTATGATGATGATTATGTTAATGTATATGATGATGATTATGATGATGATTGCGATGATCATTATGATGACGATTATGATGATGATTATGATGACGATTATGATGATGATTATGATGACTATTATGACTGTGACTATGATGCTGATCACGTTGACGGTTATGATGATGATTATGATTATGATTATGATGATGATTATGATGATTATTATGATGATGATTATGATGATGATTACGATGATCATTATGATGATGATTATGATGATCATTATGATGATGATTATGATGATGACAATGATGATTATTATGATGATGATTATGATTATGACCATGATGATGATTATGATGATGATTATGACGATGATTATCATGATGATTATGCTCATGATTATGATGATGAATTATAACGATGATTATGATGATGATTATGATGGCTATAATAATGACGATTATGATGACTATTATGATGATTATGATGACGATTATGATGATGACTATGATGACGATTATGATAATGATTATGATGATGATTATGATGAATATTATGATGATGATTATGATGATGATTATGATGATGATTATGATGATGATTATGATGATGATTATGATGATGATTATGATGATGATTATGATGATGATTGTGATGATGATTATGATGATGATTATGATGATGATTATGATGATGATTACGATGGCGGTTATGATGATGATCATGATGATAATTATGATGATGATTATGATGATGATTATGATGATGATTATGATGATGATTATGATGATGATTATGATGACGATCATGAGCACTATTATGATGATGACTATGATGATGATTACGATGACGATTATGATGATGACTATGATGATGATTATGGTCATGATTACGATGATGATTATGGTGAATATTATGATGATGATTATTATGATGATTATGATGACGATTATGATGATGACCATGATGACGATTATGATGATTATGATGATGATTATGTTGATAATTATGATGATGATTATGATGATGACTATGATGATGATTATGATGACGATTATGATGATGACTATGATGACGATTATGATAATGATTATGATGATGATTATGATGAATATTATGATGATGATTATGATGATGATTATGATGATGATTATGATGATGATTATGATGATGATTATGATGATGATTATGATGATGATTATGATGATGATTGTGATGATGATTATGATGATGATTATGATGATGATTATGATGATGATTACGATGGCGGTTATGATGATGATCATGATGATAATTATGATGATGATTATGATGATGATTATGATGATGATTATGATGATGACTATGATGATGATTATGATGGTGACTATGATGATGATTATCATGATGATTATGCTCATGATTATGATGATGAATTATAACGATGATTATGATGATGATTATGATGGCTATAATAATGACGATTATGATGACTATTATGAAGATTATGATGATGATTATGATGATGATTATGATGATGACCATGATGATGATTATGATGATGATTATGACGATGATTATCATGATGATTATGCTCATGATTATGATGATGAATTATAACGATGATTATGATGATGATTATGATGGCTATAATAATGACGATTATGATGACTATTATGATGATTATGATGACGATTATGATGATGATTATGATGATGATTATGATGATGATTATGATGATGATTATGATGATGATTATGATGATGATTATGATGATGATTGTGATGATGATTATGATGATGATTATGATGATGATTATGATGATGATTACGATGGCGGTTATGATGATGATCATGATGATAATTATGATGATGATTATGATGATGATTATGATGACCATCATGATGATGACTATGATGACGATTATGATAATGATTATGATGATAATTATGATGACGGTTATGATGATGATTATGATGACGATTATGATAATGATTATGATGATGATTATGATGAATATTATGATGATGATTATGATGATGATTATGATGATGATTATGATGATGTTTATGATGATGATTATGATGATGATTATGATGATGATTATGATGATGATTATGATGATGATTATGATGATGATTAGGATGATGATTATGATGATGATTATGATGACGATCATGAGGACTATTATGATGATGACTATGATGATGATTATGATGATGACTATGATGATGATTACGATGACGATTATGATGATGACTATGATGATGATTATGCTCATGATTACGATGATGATTATGGTGAATATTATGATGATGATTATGATGATGATTATGATGATGATTATGATGATGATTATGATGATGACTATGATGACGATTATGGTAATGATTATGATGATGATTATGGTGCTGAATATGATGATGATTATGATGATGATTATGATGATGATTATGATGACGATTATGATGATGATTATGATGATGATTATGATGATGATTATGATGATGACTATGATGCTGATTATGATGACGGTTATGATGACGGTTATGATGATGATTATGATGATTATGATGACGATTATGATGACTATAATGATGACGATTATGATGACTATTATGATGATTATTATGATGACGGTTATGATGATGATTGTGATGATGATTATGACGATGTTTATGATGATGATTATGATAATGATTATGATGATGATTATGCTCATGATTATGATCATGATTATGATGAATATTATGATGATGATTATGTTAATGTATATGATGATGATTATGATGATGATTGCGATGATCATTATGATGACGATTATGATGATGATTATGATGACGATTATGATGATGATTATGATGACTATTATGACTGTGACTATGATGCTGATCACGTCGACGGTTATGATGATGATTATGATTATGATTATGATGATGATTATGATTATGATTATGATGATGATTATGATGATTATTATGATGATGATTATGATGATGATTACGATGATCATTATGATGATGATTATGATGATGATTATGATGATGATTATGATAATGATTATGATGATGATTATGCTCATGATTATGATCATGATTATGATGAATATTATGATGATGATAATGTTAATGTATATGATGATGATTATGATGATGATTGCGATGATCATTATGATGACGATTATGATGATGATTATGATGACGATTATGATGATGATTATGATGACTATTATGACTGTGACTACGATGCTGATTACGTTGACGGTTATGATGATGATTATGATTATGATTATGATGATGATTATGATGATTATTATGATGATGATTATGATGATGATTATGATAATGATTATGATGATGATTATTATGAATATTATGATGATGATTATGATGATGATTACGATGATCATTATGATGATGATTATGATGATCATTATGATGATGATTATGATGATGATTATGATTATGATTACGACGTCTATAATGATGCCGATTATGATGACTATTATGATGATGATTATGATGATGATTACGATGATGATTATGATGATGGTTATGATGACTATAATGATGACGATTATGATGACTATTCTGATGATTATGATGGGTATTATGATGACTATTATGATGATTATGATGACGATTATGATGATGACCATGATGACGATTATGATGATTATGATGATGATTATGTTGATAATTATGATGATGATTATGATGATGACTATGATGATGATTATGATGACGATTATGATGATGACTATGATGACGATTATGATAATGATTATGATGATGATTATGATGAATATTATGATGATGATTATGATGATGATTATGATGATGATTATGATGATGATTATGATGATGATTATGATGATGATTATGATGATGATTATGATGATGATTGTGATGATGATTATGATGATGATTATGATGATGATTATGATGATGATTACGATGGCGGTTATGATGATGATCATGATGATAATTATGATGATGATTATGATGATGATTATGATGATGATTATGATGATGACTATGATGATGATTATGATGGTGACTATGATGATGATTATCATGATGATTATGCTCATGATTATGATGATGAATTATAACGATGATTATGATGATGATTATGATGGCTATAATAATGACGATTATGATGACTATTATGAAGATTATGATGATGATTATGATGATGATTATGATGATGACCATGATGATGATTATGATGATGATTATGACGATGATTATCATGATGATTATGCTCATGATTATGATGATGAATTATAACGATGATTATGATGATGATTATGATGATGATTATGATGATGATTATGATGATGATTATGATGATGATTATGATGACGATCATGAGCACTATTATGATGATGACTATGATGATGATTATGATGATGACTATGATGATGATTACGATGACGATTATGATGATGACTATGATGATGATTATGGTCATGATTACGATGATGATTATGGTGAATATTATGATGATGATTATGATGATGATTATGATGATGACTATGATGACGATTATGGTAATGATTATGATGATGATTATGATGCTGAATATGATGATGATTATGATGATGATTATGATGATGATTATGATGACGATTATGATGATGATTATGATGATGATTATGATGATCATTATGATGATGACTATGATGCTGATTATGATGACGGTTATGATGACGGTTATGATGATGATTATGATGATTATGATGACGATTATGATGATGATTATGATGATGATTATGATGATGATTATGATGATGATTATGATGACTATAATGATGACGATTATGATGACTATTATGATGATTATTATGATGACGGTTATGATGATGATTGTGATGATGATTATGACGATGATTATGATGATGATTATGATAATGATTATGATGATGATTATGCTCATGATTATGATCATGATTATGATGAATATTATGATGATGATTATGTTAATGTATATGATGATGATTATGATGATGATTGCGATGATCATTATGATGACGATTATGATGATGATTATGATGACGATTATGATGATGATTATGATGACTATTATGACTGTGACTACGATGCTGATTACGTTGACGGTTATGATGATGATTATGATTATGATTATGATGATGATTATGATGATTATTATGATGATGATTATGATGATGATTATGATAATGATTATGATGATGATTATTATGAATATTATGATGATGATTATGATGATGATTACGATGATCATTATGATGATGATTATGATGATCATTATGATGATGATTATGATGATGATTATGATTATGATTACGACGTCTATAATGATGCCGATTATGATGACTATTATGATGATGATTATGATGATGATTACGATGATGATTATGATGATGGTTATGATGACTATAATGATGACGCTAATGATGACTATTCTGATGATTATGATGGGGATTATGATGACTATTATGATGATTATGATGACGATTATGATGATGACCATGATGACGATTATGATGATTATGATGATGATTATGTTGATAACTATGATGATGATTATGATGATGACTATGATGATGATTATGATGATGATTATGATGAAGATTATGATGATGATTGTGATGATGATTATGATGATGATTATGATGATGATTATGATGATGATTACGATGGCGGTTATGATGATGATCATGATGATAATTATGATGATGATTATGATGATGATTATGATGATGATTATGATGATGACTATGATGATGATTATGATGGTGACTATGATGATGATTATCATGATGATTATGCTCATGATTATGATGATGAATTATAACGATGATTATGATGATGATTATGATGGCTATAATAATGACGATTATGATGACTATTATGAAGATTATGATGATGATTATGATGATGATTATGATGATGACCATGATGATGATTATGATGATGATTATGACGATGATTATGATGATGATTATGATGATGACTGTGATCATGATTCTGATGATGATTATGATGATGATTATGATGACGGTTATGATGGTGATTATGATGATGATTATGATGATGACTTTGATCATGATTCTGATGAGGATTATGATGATGATTATGATGATGACTATGATGATGATTATGATGATGATTATGATGATGATTGTGATGATGATTATGATGATGACTATGATGATGATTATGATGATGACCATGAAGACGATTATGATGATGATTGTGATGATGATTATGATGATGATTATGATGATGATTACGATGACGGTTATGATGATGATTATGATGATGATTATGATGGTGACTATGATGATGATTATCATGATGATTATGATGATGATTATGATGGCTATAATAATGACGATTATGATGACTATTATGATGATTATGATGACGATTATGATGATGACTATGATGACGATTATGATAATGATTATGATGATGATTATGATGAATATTATGATGATGATTATGATGATGATTATGATGATGATTATGATGATGATTATGATGATGATTATGATGATGATTATGATGATGATTATGATGATGATTGTGATGATGATTATGATGATGATTATGATGATGATTATGATGATGATTACGATGGCGGTTATGATGATGATCATGATGATAATTATGATGATGATTATGATGATGATTATGATGATGATTATGATGATGATTATGATGATGATTATGATGACGATCATGAGCACTATTATGATGATGACTATGATGATGATTATGATGATGACTATGATGATGATTACGATGACGATTATGATGATGACTATGATGATGATTATGGTCATGATTACGATGATGATTATGGTGAATATTATGATGATGATTATGATGATGATTATGATGATGATTATGATGATGATTATGATGACTATAATGATGACGATTGTGATGACTATTGTGATGATGACTATCATGACGATTATGATAATGATTATGATGATAATTATGATGACGGTTATCATGATGATTATGATGATGATTATGATGATGATTATGATGATGACAATGATGATGATTATGATGATGATTATGATGATGATTATGATGATGATTATGATGACCATCATGATTATGACTATGATGACGATTATGATAATGATTATGATGATAATTATGATGACGGTTATGATGATGATTATGATGACGATTATGATAATGATTATGATGATGATTATGATGAATATTATGATGATGATTATGATGATGATTATGATGATGATTATGATGATGTTTATGATGATGATTATGATGATGATTATGATGATGATTATGATGATGATTATGATGATGATTATGATGATGATTATGATGATGATTATGATGATGATTATGATGATGATTATGATGACGATCATGAGCACTATTATGATGATGACTATGATGATGATTATGATGATGACTATGATGATGATTACGATGACGATTATGATGATGACTATGATGATGATTATGCTCATGATTACGATGATGATTATGGTGAATATTATGATGATGATTATGATGATGATTATGATGATGATTATGATGATGACTATGATGACGATTATGGTAATGATTATGATGATGATTATGATGCTGAATATGATGATGATTATAATGATGATTATGATGATGATTATGATGACGATTATGATGATGATTATGATGATGATTATGATGATGATTATGATGATGACTATGATGCTGATTATGATGACGGTTATGATGACGGTTATGATGATGATTATGATGATTATGATGACGATTATGATGATGATTATGATAATGATTATGATGATGATTATTATGAATATTATGATGATGATTATGATGATGATTATGATGACTATAATGATGACGATTATGATGATGATTATGATAATGATTATGATGATGATTATTATGAATATTATGATGATGATTATGATGATGATTACGATGATCATTATGATGATGATTATGATGATCATTATGATGATGATTATGATGATGATTATGATTATGATTACGACGTCTATAATGATGCCGATTATGATGACTATTATGATGATGATTATGATGATGATTACGATGATGATTATGATGACTATAATGATGACGATTATGATGACTATTATGATGATGATTATGATGACGGTTATGAAGATGATTATGATGATGATTATGACGATGATTATGACGATGATTATGATGATGATTATGATAATGATTATGATCATGATTATGATGATGATTATGATTATGATTATGATGATGATTCTGATGATGATTATGATGATGATTATGATGATGATTATGATGACGGTTATGATGATGATTATGATGATGATTATGATGATGACTATGATGATGATTATGACGATGATTATGATGATGATTATGATGAATATTATGATGATGATTATGATGATGATTATGTTGATAATTATGATGATGATTATGATGATGACTATGATGATGATTATGATGACGATTATGATGATGACTATGATGACGATTATGATAATGATTATGATGATGATTATGATGAATATTATGATGATGATTATGATGATGATTATGTTGATAATTATGATGATGATTATGATGATGACTATGATGATGATTATGATGACGATTATGATGGTGACTATGATGACGATTATGATAATGATTATGATGATGATTATGATGAATATTATGATGATGATTATGATGATGATTATGATGATGATTATGATGATGATTATGATGATGATTATGATGATGATTATGATGATGATTATGATGACGGTTATGATGATGATTATGATGATGATTATGATGATGATTATGATGATGATTATGATGATGATTATGATGACTATAATGATGACGATTGTGATGACTATTGTGATGATGACTATCATGACGATTATGATAATGATTATGATGATAATTATGATGACGGTTATCATGATGATTATGATGATGATTATGATGATGATTATGATGATGACAATGATGATTATTATGATGATGATTATGATGATGATTATGATGATGATTATGATGACCATCATGATGATGACTATGATGACGCTTATGATAATGATTATGATGATAATTATGATGACGGTTATGATGATGATTATGATGACGATTATGATAATGATTATGATGATGATTATGATGAATATTATGATGATGATTATGATGATGATTATGATGATGATTATGATGATGTTTATGATGATGATTATGATGATGATTATGATGATGATTATTATGAATATTATGATGATGATTATGATGATGATTATGATGACTATAATGATGACGATTATGATGATGATTATGATAATGATTATGATGATGATTATTATGAATATTATGATGATGATTATGATGATGATTACGATGATCATTATGATGATGATTATGATGATCATTATGATGATGATTATGATGATGATTATGATTATGATTACGACGTCTATAATGATGCCGATTATGATGACTATTATGATGATGATTATGATGATGATTACGATGATGATTATGATGATGGTTATGATGACTATAATGATGACGCTAATGATGACTATTCTGATGATTATGATGGGGATTATGATGACTATTATGATGATTATGATGACGATTATGATGATGACCATGATGACGATTATGATGATTATGATGATGATTATGTTGATAACTATGATGATGATTATGATGATGACTATGATGATGATTATGATGACGATTATGATGATGACTATGATGACGATTATGATAATGATTATGATGATGATTATGATGAATATTATGAAGATGATTATGATGATGATTATGATGATGATTATGATGATGATTATGATGATGATTATGATGATGATTATGATGATGATTATGATGATGATTGTGATGATGATTATGATGATGATTATGATGATGATTATGATGATGATTACGATGGCGGTTATGATGATGATCATGATGATAATTATGATGATGATTATGACGATGATTATGATGATGATTATGATGATGACTGTGATCATGATTCTGATGATGATTATGATGATGATTATGATGACGGTTATGATGGTGATAATGATGATGATTATGATGATGGCTTTGATCATGATTCTGATGAGGATTATGATGATGATTATGATGATGACTATGATGATGATTATGATGATGATTATGATGATGATTGTGATGATGATTATGATGATGACTATGATGATGATTATGATGATGACTATGATGATGATTATGATGATGACCATGAAGACGATTATGATGATGATTGTGATGATGATTATGATGATGATTATGATGATGATTACGATGACGGTTATGATGATGATTATGATGATGATTATGATGGTGACTATGATGATGATTATCATGATGATTATGCTCATGATTATGATGATGAATTATAACGATGATTATGATGATGATTATGATGGCTATAATAATGACGATTATGATGACTATTATGATGATTATGATGACGATTATGATGATGACTATGATGACGATTATGATAATGATTATGATGATGATTATGATGAATATTATGATGATGATTATGATGATGATTATGATGATGATTATGATGATGATTATGATGATGATTATGATGATGATTATGATGATGATTATGATGATGATTGTGATGATGATTATGATGATGATTATGATGATGATTATGATGATGATTACGATGGCGGTTATGATGATGATCATTATGATAATTATGATGATGATTATGATGATGATTATGATGATGATTATGATGATGATTATGATGATGATTATGATGACGATCATGAGCACTATTATGATGATGACTATGATGATGATTATGATGATGACTATGATGATGATTACGATGACGGTTATGATGATGACTATGATGATGATTATGGTCATGATTACGATGATGATTATGGTGAATATTATGATGATGATTATGATGATGATTATGATGATGATTATGATGATGATTATGATGACTATAATGATGACGATTGTGATGACTATTGTGATGATGACTATCATGACGATTATGATAATGATTATGATGATAATTATGATGACGGTTATCATGATGATTATGATGATGATTATGATGATGATTATGATGATGACAATGATGATGATTATGATGATGACTATGATGATGATTACGATGACGATTATGATGATGACTATGATGATGATTATGCTCATGATTACGATGATGATTATGGTGAATATTATGATGATGATTATGATGATGATTATGATGATGATTATGATGATGATTATGATGATGATTATGATGATGATTATGATGACGATCATGAGCACTATTATGATGATGACTATGATGATGATTATGATGATGACTATGATGATGATTACGATGACGATTATGATGATGACTATGATGATGATTATGCTCATGATTACGATGATGATTATGGTGAATATTATGATGATGATTATGATGATGATTATGATGATGATTATGATGATGACTATGATGACGATTATGGTAATGATTATGATGATGATTATGATGCTGAATATGATGATGATTATGATGATGATTATGATGATGATTATGATGACGATTATGATGATGATTATGATGATGATTATGATGATGATTATGATGAGGACTATGATGCTGATTATGATGACGGTTATGATGACGGTTATGATGATGATTATGATGATTATGATGACGATTATGATGATGATTATGATAATGATTATGATGATGATTATTATGAATATTATGATAATGATTATGATGATGATAATTATGAACATTATGATGATGATTATGATGATGATTACGATGATCATTATGATGATGATTATGATTATGATTACGACGTCTATAATGATGCCGATTATGATGACTATTATGATGATGATTATGATGATGATTACGATGATGATTATGATGACTATAATGATGACGATTATGATGACTATTATGATGATGATTATGATGATGATTATGATGATGATTATGATGATGACTATGATGCTGATTATGATGACGGTTATGATGACGGTTATGATGATGATTATGATGATTATGATGACGATTATGATGATGATTATGATAATGATTATGATGATGATTATTATGAATATTATGATGATGATTATGATGATGATTATGATGACTATAATGATGACGATTATGATGATGATTATGATAATGATTATGATGATGATTATTATGAATATTATGATGATGATTATGATGATGATTACGATGATCATTATGATGATGATTATGATGATCATTATGATGATGATTATGATGATGATTATGATTATGATTACGACGTCTATAATGATGCCGATTATGATGACTATTATGATGATGATTATGATGATGATTACGATGATGATTATGATGACTATAAAGATGACGATTATGATGACTATTATGATGATGATTATGATGACGGTTATGAAGATGATTATGATGATGATTATGACGATGATTATGACGATGATTATGATGATGATTATGATAATGATTATGATCATGATTATGATGATGATTATGATTATGATTATGATGATGATTCTGATGATGATTATGATGATGATTATGATGATGATTATGATGACGGTTATGATGATGATTATGATGATGATTATGATGATGACTATGATGATGATTATGACGATGATTATGATGATGATTATGATGAATATTATGATGATGATTATGATGATGATTATGTTGATAATTATGATGATGATTATGATGATGACTATGATGATGATTATGATGACGATTATGATGATGACTATGATGACGATTATGATAATGATTATGATGATGATTATGATGAATATTATGATGATGATTATGATGATGATTATGTTGATAATTATGATGATGATTATGATGATGACTATGATGATGATTATGATGACGATTATGATGGTGACTATGATGACGATTATGATAATGATTATGATGATGATTATGATGAATATTATGATGATGATTATGATGATGATTATGATGATGATTATGATGATGATTATGATGATGATTATGATGATGATTATGATGATGATTATGATGACGGTTATGATGATGATTATGATGATGATTATGATGATGATTATGATGATGATTATGATGATGATTATGATGACTATAATGATGACGATTGTGATGACTATTGTGATGATGACTATCATGACGATTATGATAATGATTATGATGATAATTATGATGACGGTTATCATGATGATTATGATGATGATTATGATGATGATTATGATGATGACAATGATGATTATTATGATGATGATTATGATGATGATTATGATGATGATTATGATGACCATCATGATGATGACTATGATGACGCTTATGATAATGATTATGATGATAATTATGATGACGGTTATGATGATGATTATGATGACGATTATGATAATGATTATGATGATGATTATGATGAATATTATGATGATGATTATGATGATGATTATGATGATGATTATGATGATGTTTATGATGATGATTATGATGATGATTATGATGATGATTATTATGAATATTATGATGATGATTATGATGATGATTATGATGACTATAATGATGACGATTATGATGATGATTATGATAATGATTATGATGATGATTATTATGAATATTATGATGATGATTATGATGATGATTACGATGATCATTATGATGATGATTATGATGATCATTATGATGATGATTATGATGATGATTATGATTATGATTACGACGTCTATAATGATGCCGATTATGATGACTATTATGATGATGATTATGATGATGATTACGATGATGATTATGATGATGGTTATGATGACTATAATGATGACGCTAATGATGACTATTCTGATGATTATGATGGGGATTATGATGACTATTATGATGATTATGATGACGATTATGATGATGACCATGATGACGATTATGATGATTATGATGATGATTATGTTGATAACTATGATGATGATTATGATGATGACTATGATGATGATTATGATGACGATTATGATGATGACTATGATGACGATTATGATAATGATTATGATGATGATTATGATGAATATTATGAAGATGATTATGATGATGATTATGATGATGATTATGATGATGATTATGATGATGATTATGATGATGATTATGATGATGATTATGATGATGATTGTGATGATGATTATGATGATGATTATGATGATGATTATGATGATGATTACGATGGCGGTTATGATGATGATCATGATGATAATTATGATGATGATTATGATGATGATTATGATGATGATTATGATGATGACTATGATGATGATTATGATGGTGACTATGATGATGATTATCATGATGATTATGCTCATGATTATGATGATGAATTATAACGATGATTATGATGATGATTATGATGGCTATAATAATGACGATTATGATGACTATTATGAAGATTATGATGATGATTATGATGATGATTATGATGATGACCATGATGATGATTATGATGATGATTATGACGATGATTATGATGATGATTATGATGATGACTGTGATCATGATTCTGATGATGATTATGATGATGATTATGATGACGGTTATGATGGTGATTATGATGATGATTATGATGATGGCTTTGATCATGATTCTGATGAGGATTATGATGATGATTATGATGATGACTATGATGATGATTATGATGATGATTATGATGATGATTGTGATGATGATTATGATGATGACTATGATGATGATTATGATGATGACTATGATGATGATTATGATGATGACCATGAAGACGATTATGATGATGATTGTGATGATGATTATGATGATGATTATGATGATGATTACGATGACGGTTATGATGATGATTATGATGATGATTATGATGGTGACTATGATGATGATTATCATGATGATTATGCTCATGATTATGATGATGAATTATAACGATGATTATGATGATGATTATGATGGCTATAATAATGACGATTATGATGACTATTATGATGATTATGATGACGATTATGATGATGACTATGATGACGATTATGATAATGATTATGATGATGATTATGATGAATATTATGATGATGATTATGATGATGATTATGATGATGATTATGATGATGATTATGATGATGATTATGATGATGATTATGATGATGATTATGATGATGATTATGATGATGATTATGATGATGATTATGATGATGATTATGATGACGATCATGAGCACTATTATGATGATGACTATGATGATGATTATGATGATGACTATGATGATGATTACGATGACGGTTATGATGATGACTATGATGATGATTATGGTCATGATTACGATGATGATTATGGTGAATATTATGATGATGATTATGATGATGATTATGATGATGATTATGATGATGATTATGATGACTATAATGATGACGATTGTGATGACTATTGTGATGATGACTATCATGACGATTATGATAATGATTATGATGATAATTATGATGACGGTTATCATGATGATTATGATGATGATTATGATGATGATTATGATGATGACAATGATGATGATTATGATGATGATTATGATGATGATTATGATGATGATTATGATGACCATCATGATGATGACTATGATGACGATTATGATAATGATTATGATGATAATTATGATGACGGTTATGATGATGATTATGATGACGATTATGATAATGATTATGATGATGATTATGATGAATATTATGATGATGATTATGATGATGATTATGATGATGATTATGATGATGTTTATGATGATGATTATGATGATGATTATGATGATGATTATGATGATGATTATGATGATGATTATGATGATGATTATGATGATGATTATGATGATGATTATGATGACGGTTATGATGACGGTTATGATGATGATTATGATGATTATGATGACGATTATGATGATGATTATGATAATGATTATGATGATGATTATTATGAATATTATGATGATGATTATGATGATGATTATGATGACTATAATGATGACGATTATGATGATGATTATGATAATGATTATGATGATGATTATTATGAATATTATGATGATGATTATGATGATGATTACGATGATCATTATGATGATGATTATGATGATCATTATGATGATGATTATGATGATGATTATGATTATGATTACGACGTCTATAATGATGCCGATTATGATGACTATTATGATGATGATTATGATGACGGTTATGAAGATGATTATGATGATGATTATGACGATGATTATGACGATGATTATGATGATGATTATGATAATGATTATGATCATGATTATGATGATGATTATGATTATGATTATGATGATGATTCTGATGATGATTATGATGATGATTATGATGATGATTATGATGACGGTTATGATGATGATTATGATGATGATTATGATGATGACTATGATGATGATTATGACGATGATTATGATGATGATTATGATGAATATTATGATGATGATTATGATGATGATTATGTTGATAATTATGATGATGATTATGATGATGACTATGATGATGATTATGATGACGATTATGATGATGACTATGATGACGATTATGATAATGATTATGATGATGATTATGATGAATATTATGATGATGATTATGATGATGATTATGTTGATAATTATGATGATGATTATGATGATGACTATGATGATGATTATGATGACGATTATGATGGTGACTATGATGACGATTATGATAATGATTATGATGATGATTATGATGAATATTATGATGATGATTATGATGATGATTATGATGATGATTATGATGATGATTATGATGATGATTATGATGATGATTATGATGATGATTATGATGACGGTTATGATGATGATTATGATGATGATTATGATGATGATTATGATGATGATTATGATGATGATTATGATGACTATAATGATGACGATTGTGATGACTATTGTGATGATGACTATCATGACGATTATGATAATGATTATGATGATAATTATGATGACGGTTATCATGATGATTATGATGATGATTATGATGATGATTATGATGATGACAATGATGATTATTATGATGATGATTATGATGATGATTATGATGATGATTATGATGACCATCATGATGATGACTATGATGACGCTTATGATAATGATTATGATGATAATTATGATGACGGTTATGATGATGATTATGATGACGATTATGATAATGATTATGATGATGATTATGATGAATATTATGATGATGATTATGATGATGATTATGATGATGATTATGATGATGTTTATGATGATGATTATGATGATGATTATGATGATGATTATTATGAATATTATGATGATGATTATGATGATGATTATGATGACTATAATGATGACGATTATGATGATGATTATGATAATGATTATGATGATGATTATTATGAATATTATGATGATGATTATGATGATGATTACGATGATCATTATGATGATGATTATGATGATCATTATGATGATGATTATGATGATGATTATGATTATGATTACGACGTCTATAATGATGCCGATTATGATGACTATTATGATGATGATTATGATGATGATTACGATGATGATTATGATGATGGTTATGATGACTATAATGATGACGCTAATGATGACTATTCTGATGATTATGATGGGGATTATGATGACTATTATGATGATTATGATGACGATTATGATGATGACCATGATGACGATTATGATGATTATGATGATGATTATGTTGATAACTATGATGATGATTATGATGATGACTATGATGATGATTATGATGACGATTATGATGATGACTATGATGACGATTATGATAATGATTATGATGATGATTATGATGAATATTATGAAGATGATTATGATGATGATTATGATGATGATTATGATGATGATTATGATGATGATTATGATGATGATTATGATGATGATTATGATGATGATTGTGATGATGATTATGATGATGATTATGATGATGATTATGATGATGATTACGATGGCGGTTATGATGATGATCATGATGATAATTATGATGATGATTATGATGATGATTATGATGATGATTATGATGATGACTATGATGATGATTATGATGGTGACTATGATGATGATTATCATGATGATTATGCTCATGATTATGATGATGAATTATAACGATGATTATGATGATGATTATGATGGCTATAATAATGACGATTATGATGACTATTATGAAGATTATGATGATGATTATGATGATGATTATGATGATGACCATGATGATGATTATGATGATGATTATGACGATGATTATGATGATGATTATGATGATGACTGTGATCATGATTCTGATGATGATTATGATGATGATTATGATGACGGTTATGATGGTGATTATGATGATGATTATGATGATGGCTTTGATCATGATTCTGATGAGGATTATGATGATGATTATGATGATGACTATGATGATGATTATGATGATGATTATGATGATGATTGTGATGATGATTATGATGATGACTATGATGATGATTATGATGATGACTATGATGATGATTATGATGATGACCATGAAGACGATTATGATGATGATTGTGATGATGATTATGATGATGATTATGATGATGATTACGATGACGGTTATGATGATGATTATGATGATGATTATGATGGTGACTATGATGATGATTATCATGATGATTATGCTCATGATTATGATGATGAATTATAACGATGATTATGATGATGATTATGATGGCTATAATAATGACGATTATGATGACTATTATGATGATTATGATGACGATTATGATGATGACTATGATGACGATTATGATAATGATTATGATGATGATTATGATGAATATTATGATGATGATTATGATGATGATTATGATGATGATTATGATGATGATTATGATGATGATTATGATGATGATTATGATGATGATTATGATGATGATTGTGATGATGATTATGATGATGATTATGATGATGATTATGATGATGATTACGATGGCGGTTATGATGATGATCATTATGATAATTATGATGATGATTATGATGATGATTATGATGATGATTATGATGATGATTATGATGATGATTATGATGACGATCATGAGCACTATTATGATGATGACTATGATGATGATTATGATGATGACTATGATGATGATTACGATGACGGTTACGATGATGACTATGATGATGATTATGGTCATGATTACGATGATGATTATGGTGAATATTATGATGATGATTATGATGATGATTATGATGATGATTATGATGATAATTATGATGACTATAATGATGACGATTGTGATGACTATTGTGATGATGACTATCAAGACGATTATGATAATGATTATGATGATAATTATGATGACGGTTATCATGATGATTATGATGATGATTATAATGATGATTATGATGATGACAATGATGATGATTATGATGGTGATTATGATGATGATTATGATGATGATTATGATGACCATCATGATGATGACTATGATGACGATTATGATAATGATTATGATGATAATTATGATGACGGTTATGATGATGATTATGATGACGATTATGATAATGATTATGATGATGATTATGATGAATATTATGATGATGATTATGATGATGATTATGATGATGATTATGATGATGTTTATGATGATGATTATGATGATGATTATGATGATGATTATGATGATGATTATGATGATGATTATGATGATGATTATGATGATGATTATGATGATGATTATGATGACGATCATGAGCACTATTATGATGATGACTATGATGATGATTATGATGATGACTATGATGATGATTACGATGACGATTATGATGATGACTATGATGATGATTATGCTCATGATTACGATGATGATTATGGTGAATATTATGATGATGATTATGATGATGATTATGATGATGATTATGATGATGACTATGATGACGATTATGGTAATGATTATGATGATGATTATGATGCTGAATATGATGATGATTATGATGATGATTATGATGATGATTATGATGACGATTATGATGATGATTATGATGATGATTATGATGATGATTATGATGAGGACTATGATGCTGATTATGATGACGGTTATGATGACGGTTATGATGATGATTATGATGATTATGATGACGATTATGATGATGATTATGATAATGATTATGATGATGATTATTATGAATATTATGATAATGATTATGATGATGATTATTATGAATATTATGATGATGATTATGATGATGATTACGATGATCATTATGATGATGATTATGATGATCATTACGATGATGATTATGATGATGATTATGATTATGATTACGACGTCTATAATGATGCCGATTATGATGACTATTATGATGATGATTATGATGATGATTACGATGATGATTATGATGACTATAATGATGACGATTATGATGACTATTATGATGATGATTATGATGACGGTTATGAAGATGATTATGATGATGATTATGACGATGATTATGATGATGATTATGATAATGATTATGATCATGATTATGATGATGATTATGATTATGATTATGATGATGATTCTGATGATGATTATGATGATGATTATGATGATGATTATGATGACGGTTATGATGATGATTATGATGATGATTATGATGATGACTATGATGATGATTATGACGATGATTATGATGATGATTATGATGAATATTATGATGATGATTATGATGATGATTATGTTGATAATTATGATGATGATTATGATGATGACTATGATGATGATTATGATGACGATTATGATGGTGACTATGATGACGATTATGATAATGATTATGATGATGATTATGATGAATATTATGATGATGATTATGATGATGATTATGATGATGATTATGATGATGATTATGATGATGATTATGATGATGATTATGATGATGATTATGATGACTATAATGATGACGATTGTGATGACTATTGTGATGATGACTATCATGACGATTATGATAATGATTATGATGATAATTATGATGACGGTTATCATGATGATTATGATGATGATTATGATGATGATTATGATGATGACAATGATGATTATTATGATGATGATTATGATGATGATTATGATGATGATTATTATGAATATTATGATGATGATTATGATGATGATTATGATGACTATAATGATGACGATTATGATGATGATTATGATAATGATTATGATGATGATTATTATGAATATTATGATGATGATTATGATGATGATTACGATGATCATTATGATGATGATTATGATGATCATTATGATGATGATTATGATGATGATTATGATTATGATTACGACGTCTATAATGATGCCGATTATGATGACTATTATGATGATGATTATGATGATGATTACGATGATGATTATGATGACTATAATGATGACGATTATGATGACTATTATGATGATGATTATGATGACGGTTATGATGATGATTATGATGATGATTATGACGATGATTATGATGATGATTATGATAATGATTATGATCATGATTATGATGATGATTATGATTATGATTATGATGATGATTCTGATGATGATTATGATGATGATTATGATGATGATTATGATGACGGTTATGATGATGATTATGATGATGATTATGATGATGACTATGATGATGATTATGACGATGATTATGATGATGATTATGATGAATATTATGATGATGATTATGATGATGACTATGATGATGATTATGATGACGATTATGATGATGACTATGATGACGATTATGATAATGATTATGATGATGATTATGATGAATATTATGATGATGATTATGATGATGATTATGATGATGATTATGATGATGATTATGATGATGATTATGATGATGATTATGATGATGATTATGATGACGGTTATGATGATGATTATGATGATGATTATGATGATGATTATGATGATGATTATGATGATGATTATGATGATGATTATGATGATGATTATGATGACTATAATGATGACGATTGTGATGACTATTGTGATGATGACTATCATGACGATTATGATAATGATTATGATGATGATTGTGATGACGATCATGAGGACTATTATGATGATGACTATGATGATGATTATGATGATGACTATGATGATGATTACGATGACGATTATGATGATGACTATGATGATGATTATGCTCATGATTACGATGATGATTATGGTGAATATTATGATGATGATTATGATGATGATTATGATGATGATTATGATGATGATTATGATGATGACTATGATGACGATTATGGTAATGATTATGATGATGATTATGATGCTGAATATGATGATGATTATGATGATGATTATGATGATGATTATGATGACGATTATGATGATGATTATGATGATGATTATGATGATGATTATGATGATGACTATGATGCTGATTATGATGACGGTTATGATGACGGTTATGATGATGATTATGATGATTATGATGACGATTATGATGATGATTATGATGATGATTATGATGATGATTATGATGATGATTATGATGACGATTATGATGATGATTATGATGATGATTATGATGATGATTATGATGATGACTATGATGCTGATTATGATGACGGTTATGATGACGGTTATGATGATGATTATGATGATTATGATGACGATTATGATGATGATTATGATAATGATTATGATGATGATTATTATGAATATTATGATGATGATTATGATGATGATTATGATGACTATAATGATGACGATTATGATGATGATTATGATAATGATTATGATGATGATTATTATGAATATTATGATGATGATTATGATGATGATTACGATGATCATTATGATGATGATTATGATGATCATTATGATGATGATTATGATGATGATTATGATTATGATTACGACGTCTATAATGATGCCGATTATGATGACTATTATGATGATGATTATGATGATGATTACGATGATGATTATGATGACTATAATGATGACGATTATGATGACTATTATGATGATGATTATGATGACGGTTATGAAGATGATTATGATGATGATTATGACGATGATTATGACGATGATTATGATGATGATTATGATAATGATTATGATCATGATTATGATGATGATTATGATTATGATTATGATGATGATTCTGATGATGATTATGATGATGATTATGATGATGATTATGATGACGGTTATGATGATGATTATGATGATGATTATGATGATGACTATGATGATGATTATGACGATGATTATGATGATGATTATGATGAATATTATGATGATGATTATGATGATGATTATGTTGATAATTATGATGATGATTATGATGATGACTATGATGATGATTATGATGACGATTATGATGATGACTATGATGACGATTATGATAATGATTATGATGATGATTATGATGAATATTATGATGATGATTATGATGATGATTATGTTGATAATTATGATGATGATTATGATGATGACTATGATGATGATTATGATGACGATTATGATGGTGACTATGATGACGATTATGATAATGATTATGATGATGATTATGATGAATATTATGATGATGATTATGATGATGATTATGATGATGATTATGATGATGATTATGATGATGATTATGATGATGATTATGATGATGATTATGATGACGGTTATGATGATGATTATGATGATGATTATGATGATGATTATGATGATGATTATGATGATGATTATGATGACTATAATGATGACGATTGTGATGACTATTGTGATGATGACTATCATGACGATTATGATAATGATTATGATGATAATTATGATGACGGTTATCATGATGATTATGATGATGATTATGATGATGATTATGATGATGACAATGATGATTATTATGATGATGATTATGATGAATATTATGATGATGATTATGATGATGATTATGATGATGATTATGATGATGTTTATGATGATGATTATGATGATGATTATGATGATGATTATTATGAATATTATGATGATGATTATGATGATGATTATGATGACTATAATGATGACGATTATGATGATGATTATGATAATGATTATGATGATGATTATTATGAATATTATGATGATGATTATGATGATGATTACGATGATCATTATGATGATGATTATGATGATCATTATGATGATGATTATGATGATGATTATGATTATGATTACGACGTCTATAATGATGCCGATTATGATGACTATTATGATGATGATTATGATGATGATTACGATGATGATTATGATGATGGTTATGATGACTATAATGATGACGCTAATGATGACTATTCTGATGATTATGATGGGGATTATGATGACTATTATGATGATTATGATGACGATTATGATGATGACCATGATGACGATTATGATGATTATGATGATGACTATGATGATGATTATGATGACGATTATGATGATGACTATGATGACGATTATGATAATGATTATGATGATGATTATGATGAATATTATGAAGATGATTATGATGATGATTATGATGATGATTATGATGATGATTATGATGATGATTATGATGATGATTATGATGATGATTATGATGATGATTGTGATGATGATTATGATGATGATTATGATGATGATTATGATGATGATTACGATGGCGGTTATGATGATGATCATGATGATAATTATGATGATGATTATGATGATGATTATGATGATGATTATGATGATGACTATGATGATGATTATGATGGTGACTATGATGATGATTATCATGATGATTATGCTCATGATTATGATGATGAATTATAACGATGATTATGATGATGATTATGATGGCTATAATAATGACGATTATGATGACTATTATGAAGATTATGATGATGATTATGATGATGATTATGATGATGACCATGATGATGATTATGATGATGATTATGACGATGATTATGATGATGATTATGATGATGACTGTGATCATGATTCTGATGATGATTATGATGATGATTATGATGACGGTTATGATGGTGATTATGATGATGATTATGATGATGGCTTTGATCATGATTCTGATGAGGATTATGATGATGATTATGATGATGACTATGATGATGATTATGATGATGATTATGATGATGATTGTGATGATGATTATGATGATGACTATGATGATGATTATGATGATGACTATGATGATGATTATGATGATGACCATGAAGACGATTATGATGATGATTGTGATGATGATTATGATGATGATTATGATGATGATTACGATGACGGTTATGATGATGATTATGATGATGATTATGATGGTGACTATGATGATGATTATCATGATGATTATGCTCATGATTATGATGATGAATTATAACGATGATTATGATGATGATTATGATGGCTATAATAATGACGATTATGATGACTATTATGATGATTATGATGACGATTATGATGATGACTATGATGACGATTATGATAATGATTATGATGATGATTATGATGAATATTATGATGATGATTATGATGATGATTATGATGATGATTATGATGATGATTATGATGATGATTATGATGATGATTATGATGATGATTATGATGATGATTGTGATGATGATTATGATGATGATTATGATGATGATTATGATGATGATTACGATGGCGGTTATGATGATGATCATGATGATAATTATGATGATGATTATGATGATGATTATGATGATGATTATGATGATGATTATGATGATGATTATGATGACGATCATGAGCACTATTATGATGATGACTATGATGATGATTATGATGATGACTATGATGATGATTACGATGACGGTTATGATGATGACTATGATGATGATTATGGTCATGATTACGATGATGATTATGGTGAATATTATGATGATGATTATGATGATGATTATGATGATGATTATGATGATGATTATGATGACTATAATGATGACGATTGTGATGACTATTGTGATGATGACTATCATGACGATTATGATAATGATTATGATGATAATTATGATGACGGTTATCATGATGATTATGATGATGATTATGATGATGATTATGATGATGACAATGATGATGATTATGATGATGATTATGATGATGATTATGATGATGATTATGATGACCATCATGATGATGACTATGATGACGATTATGATAATGATTATGATGATAATTATGATGACGGTTATGATGATGATTATGATGACGATTATGATAATGATTATGATGATGATTATGATGAATATTATGATGATGATTATGATGATGATTATGATGATGATTATGATGATGTTTATGATGATGATTATGATGATGATTATGATGATGATTATGATGATGATTATGATGATGATTATGATGATGATTATGATGATGATTATGATGATGATTATGATGACGATCATGAGCACTATTATGATGATGACTATGATGATGATTATGATGATGACTATGATGATGACTATGATGATGATTACGATGACGATTATGATGATGACTATGATGATGATTATGCTCATGATTACGATGATGATTATGGTGAATATTATGATGATGATTATGATGATGATTATGATGATGATTATGATGATGACTATGATGACGATTATGGTAATGATTATGATGATGATTATGATGCTGAATATGATGATGATTATGATGCTGATTATGATGACGGTTATGATGACGGTTATGATGATGATTATGATGATTATGATGACGATTATGATGATGATTATGATAATGATTATGATGATGATTATTATGAATATTATGATAATGATTATGATGATGATTATTATGAATATTATGATGATGATTATGATGATGATTACGATGATCATTATGATGATGATTATGATGATCATTACGATGATGATTATGATGATGATTATGATTATGATTACGACGTCTATAATGATGCCGATTATGATGACTATTATGATGATGATTATGATGATGATTACGATGATGATTATGATGACTATAATGATGACGATTATGATGACTATTATGATGATGATTATGATGACGGTTATGAAGATGATTATGATGATGATTATGACGATGATTATGATGATGATTATGATAATGATTATGATCATGATTATGATGATGATTATGATTATGATTATGATGATGATTCTGATGATGATTATGATGATGATTATGATGATGATTATGATGACGGTTATGATGATGATTATGATGATGATTATGATGATGACTATGATGATGATTATGACGATGATTATGATGATGATTATGATGAATATTATGATGATGATTATGATGATGATTATGTTGATAATTATGATGATGATTATGATGATGACTATGATGATGATTATGATGACGATTATGATGGTGACTATGATGACGATTATGATAATGATTATGATGATGATTATGATGAATATTATGATGATGATTATGATGATGATTATGATGATGATTGCGATGATCATTATGATGACGATTATGATGATGATTATGATGACGATTATGATGATGATTATGATGACTATTATGACTGTGACTATGATGCTGATCACGTTGACGGTTATGATGATGATTATGATTATGATTATGATGATGATTATGATGATTATTATGATGATGATTATGATGATGATTATGATAATGATTATGATGATGATTATTATGAATATTATGATGATGATTATGATGATGATTACGATGATCATTATGATGATGATTATGATGATCATTATGATGATGATTATGATGATGATTATGATTATGATTACGACGTCTATAATGATGCCGATTATGATGACTATTATGATGATGATTATGATGATGATTACGATGATGATTATGGTGACTATAATGATGACGATTACGATGACTATTATGATGATGATTATGATGACGGTTATGATGATGATTATGATGATGATTATGACGATGATTATGACGATGATTATGATAATGATTATGATCATGATTATGATGATGATTATGATTATGATTATGATGATGATTCTGATGATGATTATGATGATGATTATGATGATGATTATGATGACGGTTATGATGATGATTATGATGATGATTATGATGATGACTATGATGATGATTATGACGATGATTATGATGATGATTATGATGATGATTATGATGATGATTATGATGATGATTAGGATGATGGTTATGATGACTATAATGATGACGATTATGATGACTATTCTGATGATTATGATGGCGATTATGATGACTATTATGATGATTATGATGACGATTATGATGATGACCATGATGACGATTATGATGATGATTATGATGATGATTATGTTGATAATTATGATGATGATTATGATGATGACAATGATGATGATTATGATGACGATTATGATGATGACCATGATGACGATTATGATGACGGTTATGATGATGATTATGATGATGATTATGATGATGACTATGATGATGATTATGACGATGATTATGATGATGATTATGATGATGATTATGATGATGATTATGATGATGATTATGATGATGATTATGATGACTATAATGATGACGATTGTGATGACTATTGTGATGATGACTATCATGACGATTATGATAATGATTATGATGATAATTATGATGACGGTTATCATGATGATTATGATGATGATTATGATGATGATTATGATGATGACAATGATGATGATTATGATGATGATTATGATGATGATTATGATGATGATTATGATGACCATCATGATGATGACTATGATGACGATTATGATAATGATTATGATGATAATTATGATGACGGTTATGATGATGATTATGATGACGATTATGATAATGATTATGATGATGATTATGATGAATATTATGATGAATATTATGATGATGATTATGATGATGATTATGATGATGATTATGATGATGATTATGATGATGTTTATGATGATGATTATGATGATGATTATGATGATGATTATGATGATGATTATGATGATGATTATGATGATGATTATGATGATGATTATGATGATGATTATGATGACGATCATGAGCACTATTATGATGATGACTATGATGATGATTATTATGATGACTATGATGATGATTACGATGACGATTATGATGATGACTATGATGATCATTATGCTCATGATTACGATGATGATTATGGTGAATATTATGATGATGATTATGATGATGATTATGATGATGATTATGATGATGACTATGATGACGATTATGGTAATGATTATGATGATGATTATGATGCTGAATATGATGATGATTATGATGACGATTATGATGATGATTATGATGACGATTATGATGATGATTATGATGATGATTATGATGATGATTATGATGATGACTATGATGCTGATTATGATGACGGTTATGATGACGGTTATGATGATGATTATGATGATTATGATGACGATTATGATGATGATTATGATGATGATTATGATGATGATTATGATGATGATTATGATGACTATAATGATGACGATTATGATGATGATTATGATAATGATTATGATGATGATTATTATGAATATTATGATGATGATTATGATGATGATTACGATGATCATTATGATGATGATTATGATGATCATTATGATGATGATTATGATGAAGATTATGATTATGATTACGACGTCTATAATGATGCCGATTATGATGACTATTATGATGATGATTATGATGATGATTACGATGATGATTATGATGACTATAATGATGACGATTATGATGACTATTATGATGATGATTATGATGACGGTTATGATGATGATTATGATGATGATTATGACGATGATTATGATGATGATTATGATAATGATTATGATCATGATTATGATGATGATTATGATTATGATTATGATGATGATTCTGATGATGATTATGATGATGATTATGATGATGATTATGATGATGATTATGATGACGGTTATGATGATGATTATGATGATGATTATGATGATGACTATGATGATGATTATGACGATGATTATGATGATGATTATGATGATGATTATGATGATGATTATGATGATGGTTATGATGACTATAATGATGACGATTATGATGACTATTCTGATGATTATGATGGCGATTATGATGACTATTATGATGATTATGATGACGATTATGATGATGACCATGATGACGATTATGATGATGATTATGATGATGATTATGTTGATAATTATGATGATGATTATGATGATGACTATGATGATGATTATGATGACGATTATGATGATGACTATGATGACGATTATGATAATGATTATGATGATGATTATGATGAATATTATGATGATGATTATGGTGATGATTATGTTGATAATTATGATGATGATTATGATGATGACTATGATGATGATTATGATGACGATTATGATGGTGACTATGATGACGATTATGATAATGATTATGATGATGATTATGATGAATATTATGATGATGATTATGATGATGATTATGATGGTGATTATGATGATGATTATGATGATGATTATGATGATGATTATGATGATGATTATGATGACGGTTATCATGATGATTATGATGATGATTATGATGATGATTATGATGATGACAATGATGATTATTATGATGATGATTATGATGATGATTATGATGATGATTATGATGACCATCATGATGATGACTATGATGACAATTATGATAATGATTATGATGATAATTATGATGACGGTTATGATGATGATTATGATGACGATTATGATAATGATTATGATGATGATTATGATGAATATTATGATGATGATTATGATGATGATTATGATGATGATTATGATGATGTTTATGATGATGATTATGATGATGATTATGATGATGATTATGATGATGATTATGATGATGATTATGATGATGATTATGATGATGATTATGATGACGATCATGAGGACTATTATGATGATGACTATGATGATGATTATGATGATGACTATGATGATGATTACGATGACGATTATGATGATGACTATGATGATGATTATGATGATGATTATGATGATGATTATGATGACGATTATGATGATGATTATGATGATGATTATGATGATGATTATGATGATGACTATGATGCTGATTATGATGACGGTTATGATGACGGTTATGATGATGATTATGATGATTATGATGACGATTATGATGATGATTATGATGATGATTATGATGACGATTATGATGACTATAATGATGACGATTATGATGACTATTATGATGATTATTATGATGACGGTTATGATGATGATTGTGATGATGATTATGACGATGATTATGATGATGATTATGATAATGATTATGATGATGATTATGCTCATGATTATGATCATGATTATGATGAATATTATGATGATGATTATGTTAATGTATATGATGATGATTATGATGATGATTGCGATGATCATTATGATGACGATTATGATGATGATTATGATGACGATTATGATGACTATTCTGATGATTATGATGGCGATTATGATGACTATTATGATGATTATGATGACGATTATGATGATGATCATGATGACGATTATGATGATGATTATGATGATGATTATGTTGATAATTATGATGATGATTATGATGATGACTATGATGATGATTATGATGACGATTATGATGATGACTATGATGATGATTATGATGATGATTATGATGATGATTATGATGATGATTATGATGATGATTATGATGACGATCCTGAGGACTATTATGATGATGACTATGATGATGATTATGATGATGATTACGATGACGATTATGATGATGACTATGATGATGATTATGCTCATGATTACGATGATGATTATGGTGAATATTATGATGATGATTATGATGATGATTATGATGATGATTATGATGATGATTATGATGATGACTATGATGACGATTATGGTAATGATTATGATGATGATTATGATGCTGAATATGATGATGATTATGATGATGATTATGATGATGATTATGATGACGATTATGATGATGATTATGATGATGATTATGATGATGATTATGATGATGACTATGATGCTGATTATGATGACGGTTATGATGACGGTTATGATGATGATTATGATGAGTATGATGACGATTATGATGATGATTATGATGATGATTATGATGACGATTATGATGACTATAATGATGACGATTATGATGACTATTATGATGATTATGATGATGACTATGATGATGATTATGACGATGATTATGATGATGATTATGATGATGATTATGATGATGATTATGATGATGGTTATGATGACTATAATGATGACGATTATGATGACTATTCTGATGATTATGATGACGATTATGATGACTATAATGATGACGATTATGATGACTATTATGATGATTATTATGATGACGGTTATGATGATGATTGTGATGATGATTATGACGATGATTATGATGATGATTATGATAATGATTATGATGATGATTATGCTCATGATTATGATCATGATTATGATGAATATTATGATGATGATTATGTTAATGTATATGATGATGATTATGATGATGATTGCGATGATCATTATGATGACGATTATGATGATGATTATGATGACGATTATGATGATGATTATGATGACTATTATGACTGTGACTATGATGCTGATCACGTTGACGGTTATGATGATGATTATGATTATGGTTATGATGATGATTATGATGATTATTATGATGATGATTATGATGATGATTATGATAATGATTATGATGATGATTATTATGAATATTATGATGATGATTATGATGATGATTACGATGATCATTATGATGATGATTATGACGATGATTATGATGATGATTATGATGATGATTATGATGATGATTATGATGATGATTAGGATGATGGTTATGATGACTATAATGATGACGATTATGATGACTATTCTGATGATTATGATGGCGATTATGATGACTATTATGATGATTATGATGACGATTATGATGATGACCATGATGACGATGATGATGATGATTATGATGATGATTATGTTGATAATTATGATGATGATTATGATGATGACTATGATGATGATTATGATGACGATTATGATGATGACCATGATGACGATTATGATGACGGTTATGATGATGATTATGATGATGATTATGATGATGACTATGATGATGATTATGACGATGATTATGATGATGATTATGATGATGATTATGATGATGATTATGATGATGATTATGATGATGATTATGATGACTATAATGATGACGATTGTGATGACTATTGTGATGATGACTATCATGACGATTATGATAATGATTATGATGATAATTATGATGACGGTTATCATGATGATTATGATGATGATTATGATGATGATTATGATGATGACAATGATGATGATTATGATGATGATTATGATGATGATTATGATGATGATTATGATGATGATTATGATGACCATCATGATGATGACTATGATGACGATTATGATAATGATTATGATGATAATTATGATGACGGTTATGATGATGATTATGATGACGATTATGATAATGATTATGATGATGATTATGATGAATATTATGATGATGATTATGATGATGATTATGATGACTATAATGATGACGATTATGATGATGATTATGATAATGATTATGATGATGATTATTATGAATATTATGATGATTATGATGATGATTACGATGATCATTATGATGATGATTATGATGATCATTATGATGATGATTATGATGATGATTATGATTATGATTACGACGTCTATAATGATGCCGATTATGATGACTATTATGATGATGATTATGATGATGATTACGATGATGATTATGATGACTATAATGATGACGATTATGATGACTATTATGATGATGATTATGATGACGGTTATGATGATGATTATGATGATGATTATGACGATGATTATGATGATGATTATGATAATGATTATGATCATGATTATGATGATGACTATGATGATGATTATGACGATGATTATGATGATGATTATGATGATGATTATGATGATGATTATGATGATGGTTATGATGACTATAATGATGACGATTATGATGACTATTCTGATGATTATGATGGCGATTATGATGACTATTATGATGATTATGATGACGATTATGATGATGACCATGATGACGATTATGATGATGATTATGATGATGATTATGTTGATAATTATGATGATGATTATGATGACGATCATGAGGACTATTATGATGATGACTATGATGATGATTATGATGATGACTATGATGATGATTACGATGACGATTATGATGATGACTATGATGATGATTATGCTCATGATTACGATGATGATTATGATGATGATTATGATGATGATTATGATGACGATTATGATGATGATTATGATGATGATTATGATGATGATTATGATGATGACTATGATGCTGATTATGATGACGGTTATGATGACGGTTATGATGATGATTATGATGATTATGATGACGATTATGATGATGATTATGATGATGATTATGATGACGATTATGATGACTATAATGATGACGATTATGATGACTATTATGATGATTATTATGATGACGGTTATGATGATGATTGTGATGATGATTATGACGATGATTATGATGATGATTATGATAATGATTATGATGATGATTATGCTCATGATTATGATCATGATTATGATGAATATTATGATGATGATTATGTTAATGTATATGATGATGATTATGATGATGATTGCGATGATCATTATGATGACGATTATGATGATGATTATGATGACGATTATGATGATGATTATGATGACTATTATGACTGTGACTATGATGCTGATCACGTTGACGGTTATGATGATGATTATGATTATGATTATGATGATGATTATGATGATTATTATGATGATGATTATGATGATGATTATGATAATGATTATGATGATGATTATTATGAATATTATGATGATGATTATGATGATGATTACGATGATCATTATGATGATGATTATGATGATCATTATGATGATGATTATGATGATGATTATGATTATGATTACGACGTCTATAATGATGCCGATTATGATGACTATTATGATGATGATTATGATGATGATTACGATGATGATTATGATGACTATAATGATGACGATTATGATGACTATTATGATGATGATTATGATGACGGTTATGATGATGATTATGATGATGATTATGACGATGATTATGACGATGATTATGATAATGATTATGATCATGATTATGATGATGATTATGATTATGATTATGATGATGATTCTGATGATGATTATGATGATGATTATGATGATGATTATGATGACGGTTATGATGATGATTATGATGATGATTATGATGATGACTATGATGATGATTATGACGATGATTATGATGATGATTATGATGATGATTATGATGATGATTATGATGATGATTAGGATGATGGTTATGATGACTATAATGATGACGATTATGATGACTATTCTGATGATTATGATGGCGATTATGATGACTATTATGATGATTATGATGACGATTATGATGATGACCATGATGACGATTATGATGATGATTATGATGATGATTATGTTGATAATTATGATGATGATTATGATGATGACTATGATGATGATTATGATGACGATTATGATGATGACCATGATGACGATTATGATGACGGTTATGATGATGATTATGATGATGATTATGATGATGATTATGATGATGATTATGTTGATAATTATGATGATGATTATGATGATGACTATGATGATGATTATGATGACGATTATGATGATGACTATGATGATGATTATGATGATGATTATGATGATGATTATGATGATGATTATGATGACGATCATGAGGACTATTATGATGATGACTATGATGATGATTATGATGATGACTATGATGATGATTACGATGACGATTATGATGATGACTATGATGATGATTATGCTCATGATTACGATGATGATTATGATGATGATTATGATGATGATTATGATGACGATTATGATGATGATTATGATGATGATTATGATGATGATTATGATGATGACTATGATGCTGATTATGATGACGGTTATGATGACGGTTATGATGATGATTATGATGATTATGATGACGATTATGATGATGATTATGATGATGATTATGATGACGATTATGATGACTATAATGATGACGATTATGATGACTATTATGATGATTATTATGATGACGGTTATGATGATGATTGTGATGATGATTATGACGATGATTATGATGATGATTATGATAATGATTATGATGATGATTATGCTCATGATTATGATCATGATTATGATGAATATTATGATGATGATTATGTTAATGTATATGATGATGATTATGATGATGATTGCGATGATCATTATGATGACGATTATGATGATGATTATGATGACGATTATGATGATGATTATGATGACTATTATGACTGTGACTATGATGCTGATCACGTTGACGGTTATGATGATGATTATGATTATGATTATGATGATGATTATGATGATTATTATGATGATGATTATGATGATGATTATGATAATGATTATGATGATGATTATTATGAATATTATGATGATGATTATGATGATGATTATGATTATGATTACGACGTCTATAATGATGCCGATTATGATGACTATTATGATGATGATTATGATGATGATTACGATGATGATTATGATGACTATAATGATGACGATTATGATGACTATTATGATGATGATTATGATGACGGTTATGATGATGATTATGATGATGATTATGACGATGATTATGACGATGATTATGATAATGATTATGATCATGATTATGATGATGATTATGATTATGATTATGATGATGATTCTGATGATGATTATGATGATGATTATGATGATGATTATGATGACGGTTATGATGATGATTATGATGATGATTATGATGATGACTATGATGATGATTGTGACGATGATTATGATGATGATTATGATGATGATTATGATGATGATTATGATGATGATTAGGATGATGGTTATGATGACTATAATGATGACGATTATGATGACTATTCTGATGATTATGATGGCGATTATGATGACTATTATGATGATTATGATGACGATTATGATGATGACTATGATGACGATTATGATGATGATTATGATGATGATTATGTTGATAATTATGATGATGATTATGATGATGACTATGATGATGATTATGATGACGATTATGATGATGACCATGATGACGATTATGATGACGGTTATGATGATGATTATGATGATGATTATGATGATGACTATGATGATGATTATGACGATGATTATGATGATGATTATGATGATGATTATGATGATGATTATGATGATGATTATGATGATGATTATGATGACTATAATGATGACGATTGTGATGACTATTGTGATGATGACTATCATGACGATTATGATAATGATTATGATGATAATTATGATGACGGTTATCATGATGATTATGATGATGATTATGATGATGATTATGATGATGACAATGATGATGATTATGATGATGATTATGATGATGATTATGATGATGATTATGATGACCATCATGATGATGACTATGATGACGATTATGATAATGATTATGATGATAATTATGATGACGGTTATGATGATGATTATGATGACGATTATGATAATGATTATGATGATGATTATGATGAATATTATGATGATGATTATGATGATGATTATGATGATGATTATGATGATGTTTATGATGATGATTATGATGATGATTATGATGATGATTATGATGATGATTATGATGATGATTATGATGATGATTATGATGATGATTATGATGATGATTATGATGATGATTATGATGACGATCATGAGCACTATTATGATGATGACTATGATGATGATTATGATGATGACTATGATGATGATTACGATGACGATTATGATGATGACTATGATGATGATTATGCTCATGATTACGATGATGATTATGGTGAATATTATGATGATGATTATGATGATGATTATGATGATGATTATGATGATGATTATGATGATGACTATGATGACGATTATGGTAATGATTATGATGATGATTATGATGCTGAATATGATGATCATTATGATGATGATTATGATGATGATTATGATGACGATTATGATGATGATTATGATGATGATTATGATGATGATTATGATGATGACTATGATGCTGATTATGATGACGGTTATGATGACGGTTATGATGATGATTATGATGATTATGATGACGATTATGATGATGATTATGATGATGATTATGATGATGATTATGATGATGATTATGATGACTATAATGATGACGATTATGATGATGATTATGATAATGATTATGATGATGATTATTATGAATATTATGATGATGATTATGATGATGATTACGATGATCATTATGATGATGATTATGATGATCATTATGATGATGATTATGATGATGATTATGATTATGATTACGACGTCTATAATGATGCCGATTATGATGACTATTATGATGATGATTATGATGATGATTATGATGCTGAATATGATGATGATTATGATGATGATTATGATGATGACTATGATGATGATTACGATGACGATTATGATGATGACTATGATGATGATTATGCTCATGATTACGATGATGATTATGGTGAATATTATGATGATGATTATGATGATGATTATGATGATGATTATGATGATGATTATGATGATGATTATGATGATGACTATGATGACGATTATGGTAATGATTATGATGATGATTATGATGCTGAATATGATGATGATTATGATGATGATTATGATGATGATTATGATGACGATTATGATGATGATTATGATGATGACTATGATGATGATTACGATGACGATTATGATGATGACTATGATGATGATTATGCTCATGATTACGATGATGATTATGGTGAATATTATGATGATGATTATGATGATGATTATGATGATGATTATGATGATGATTATGATGATGACTATGATGACGATTATGGTAATGATTATGATGATGATTATGATGCTGAATATGATGATGATTATGATGATGATTATGATGATGATTATGATGACGATTATGATGATGATTATGATGATGATTATGATGATGATTATGATGATGACTATGATGCTGATTATGATGACGGTTATGATGACGGTTATGATGATGATTATGATGAGTATGATGACGATTATGATAATGATTATGATGATGATTATGATGACGATTATGATGACTATAATGATGACGATTATGATGACTATTATGATGATTATGATGATGACTATGATGATGATTATGACGATGATTATGATGATGATTATGATGATGATTATGATGATGATTATGATGATGGTTATGATGACTATAATGATGACGATTATGATGACTATTCTGATGATTATGATGGCGATTATGATGACTATTATGATGATTATGATGACGATTATGATGATGACCATGATGACGATTATGATGATGATTATGATGATGATTATGTTGATAATTATGATGATGATTATGATGATGACTATGATGATGATTATGATGACGATTATGATGATGACTATGATGATGATTATGATGATGATTATGATGATGATTATGATGATGATTATGATGACGATCATGAGGACTATTATGATGATGACTATGATGATGATTATGATGATGACTATGATGATGATTACGATGACGATTATGATGATGACTATGATGATGATTATGCTCATGATTACGATGATGATTATGGTGAATATTATGATGATGATTATGATGATGATTATGATGATGATTATGATGATGATTATGATGATGACTATGATGACGATTATGGTAATGATTATGATGATGATTATGATGCTGAATATGATGATGATTATGATGATCATTATGATGATGATTATGATGACGATTATGATGATGATTATGATGATGATTATGATGATGATTATGATGATGAATATGATGCTGATTATGATGACGGTTATGATGACGGTTATGATGATGATTATGATGATTATGATGACGATTATGATGATGATTATGATGATGATTATGATGACGATTATGATGACTATAATGATGACGATTATGATGACTATTATGATGATTATTATGATGACGGTTATGATGATGATTGTGATGATGATTATAACGATGATTATGATGATGATTATGATAATGATTATGATGATGATTATGCTCATGATTATGATCATGATTATGATGAATATTATGATGATGATTATGTTAATGTATATGATGATGATTATGATGATGATTGCGATGATCATTATGATGACGATTATGATGATGATTATGATGACGATTATGATGATGATTATGATGACTATTATGACTGTGACTATGATGCTGATTACGTTGACGGGTATGATGATGATTATGATTATGATTATGATGATGATTATGATGATTATTATGATGATGATTATGATGATGATTATGATAATGATTATGATGATGATTATTATGAATATTATGATGATGACCATGATGACGATTATGATGATGATTATGATGATGATTATGATGATCATTATGATGATGATTATGATGATGATTATGATTATGATTACGACGTCTATAATGATGCCGATTATGATGACTATTATGATGATGATTATGATGATGATTACGATGATGATTATGATGACTATAATGATGACGATTATGATGACTATTATGATGATGACTATGATGACGGTTATGATGATGATTATGATGATGATTATGACGATGATTATGACGATGATTATGATAATGATTACGATCATGATTATGATGATGATTATGATTAAGATTATGATGATGATTCTGATGATGATTATGATGATGATTATGATGATGATTATGATGACGGTTATGATGATGATTATGATGATGATTATGATGATGACTATGATGATGATTATGCTCATGATTACGATGATGATTATGGTGAATATTATGATGATGATTATGCTGATGATTATGATGATGATTATGATGATGATTATGATGATGATTATGATGATGATTAGGATGATGGTTATGATGACTATAATGATGACGATTATGATGACTATTCTGATGATTATGATGGCGATTATGATGACTATTATGATGATTATGATGACGATTATGCTGATGACCATGATGACGATTATGATGATGATTATAATGATGATTATGTTGATAATTATGATGATGATTATGATGATGACTATGATGATGATTATGATGACGATTATGATGATGACCATGATGACGATTATGATGACGGTTATGATGATGATTATGATGATGATTATGATGATGACTATGATGATGATTATGACGATGATTATGATGATGATTATGATGATGATTATGATGATGATTATGATGATGATTATGATGATGATTATGATGACTATAATGATGACGATTGTGATGACTATTGTGATGATGACTATCATGACGATTATGATAATGATTATGATGATAATTATGATGACGGTTATCATGATGATTATGATGATGATTATGATGATGATTATGATGATGACAATGATGATGATTATGATGATGATTATGATGATGATTATGATGATGATTATGATGACCATCATGATGATGACTATGATGACGATTATGATAATGATTATGATGATAATTATGATGACGGTTATGATGATGATTATGATGACGATTATGATAATGATTATGATGATGATTATGATGAATATTATGATGATCATTATGATGATGATTATGATGATGATTATGATTATGATTACGACGTCTATAATGATGCCGATTATGATGACTATTATGATGATGATTATGATGATGATTACGATGATGATTATGATGACTATAATGATGACGATTATGATGATGATTATGATGATGATTATGATGATGATTATGATGATGATTATGATGATGATTATGACGATGATTATGATGATGATTATGATAATGATTATGACGATGATTATGATGATGATTATGATGATGATTATGATGACGGTTATGAGGATGATTATGATGATGATTATGATGATGACTATGATGATGATTATGACGATGATTATGATGATGATTATGATGATGATTATGATGATGATTATGATGATGGTTATGATGACTATAATGATGACGATTATGATGACTATTCTGATGATTATGATGGCGATTATGATGACTATTATGATGATTATGATGACGATTATGATGATGACCATGATGACGATTATGATGATGATTATGATGATGATTATGTTGATAATTATGATGATGATTATGATGATGACTATGATGATGATTATGATGACGATTATGATGATGACTATGATGACGATTATGATAATGATTATGATGATGATTATGATGAATATTATGATGATGATTATGATGATGATTATGTTGATAATTATGATGATGATTATGATGATGATTATGATGATGACTATGATGCTGATTATGATGACGGTTATGATGACGGTTATGATGATGATTATGATGAGTATGATGACGATTATGATAATGATTATGATGATGATTATGATGACGATTATGATGACTATAATGATGACGATTATGATGACTATTATGATGATTATGATGATGACTATGATGATGATTATGACGATGATTATGATGATGATTATGATGATGATTATGATGATGATTATGATGATGGTTATGATGACTATAATGATGACGATTATGATGACTATTCTGATGATTATGATGGCGATTATGATGACTATTATGATGATTATGATGACGATTATGATGATGACCATGATGACGATTATGATGATGATTATGATGATGATTATGTTGATAATTATGATGATGATTATGATGATGACTATGATGATGATTATGATGACGATTATGATGATGACTATGATGATGATTATGATGATGATTATGATGATGATTATGATGATGATTATGATGACGATCATGAGGACTATTATGATGATGACTATGATGATGATTATGATGATGACTATGATGATGATTACGATGACGATTATGATGATGACTATGATGATGATTATGCTCATGATTACGATGATGATTATGGTGAATATTATGATGATGATTATGATGATGATTATGATGATGATTATGATGATGATTATGATGATGACTATGATGACGATTATGGTAATGATTATGATGATGATTATGATGCTGAATATGATGATGATTATGATGATGATTATGATGATGATTATGATGACGATTATGATGATGATTATGATGATGATTATGATGATGATTATGATGATGAATATGATGCTGATTATGATGACGGTTATGATGACGGTTATGATGATGATTATGATGATTATGATGACGATTATGATGATGATTATGATGATGATTATGATGACGATTATGATGACTATAATGATGACGATTATGATGACTATTATGATGATTATTATGATGACGGTTATGATGATGATTGTGATGATGATTATAACGATGATTATGATGATGATTATGATGATGATTATGATGATGATTATGCTCATGATTATGATCATGATTATGATGAATATTATGATGATGATTATGTTAATGTATATGATGATGATTATGATGATGATTGCGATGATCATTATGATGACGATTATGATGATGATTATGATGACGATTATGATGATGATTATGATGACTATTATGACTGTGACTATGATGCTGATCACGTTGACGGTTATGATGATGATTATGATTATGATTATGATGATGATTATGATGATTATTATGATGATGATTATGATGATGGTTATGATAATGATTATGATGATGATTATTATGAATATTATGATGATGACCATGATGACGATTATGATGATGATTATGATGATGATTATGATGATCATTATGATGATGATTATGATGATGATTATGATTATGATTACGACGTCTATAATGATGCCGATTATGATGACTATTATGATGATGATTATGATGATGATTACGATGATGATTATGATGACTATAATGATGACGATTATGATGACTATTATGATGATGATTATGATGACGGTTATGATGATGATTATGATGATGATTATGACGATGATTATGACGATGATTATGATAATGATTATGATCATGATTATGATGATGATTATGATTAAGATTATGATGATGATTCTGATGATGATTATGATGATGATTATGATGATGATTATGATGACGGTTATGATGATGATTATGATGATGATTATGATGATGACTATGATGATGATTATGCTCATGATTACGATGATGATTATGGTGAATATTATGATGATGATTATGATGATGATTATGATGATGATTATGATGATGATTATGATGATGATTATGATGATGATTAGGATGATGGTTATGATGACTATAATGATGACGATTATGATGACTATTCTGATGATTATGATGGCGATTATGATGACTATTATGATGATTATGATGACGATTATGCTGATGACCATGATGACGATTATGATGATGATTATAATGATGATTATGTTGATAATTATGATGATGATTATGATGATGACTATGATGATGATTATGATGACGATTATGATGATGACCATGATGACGATTATGATGACGGTTATGATGATGATTATGATGATGATTATGATGATGACTATGATGATGATTATGACGATGATTATGATGATGATTATGATGATGATTATGATGATGATTATGATGACTATAATGATGACGATTGTGATGACTATTGTGATGATGACTATCATGACGATTATGATAATGATTATGATGATAATTATGATGACGGTTATCATGATGATTATGATGATGATTATGATGATGATTATGATGATGACAATGATGATGACTATGATGATGATTATGATGATGATTATGATGATGATTATGATGACCATCATGATGATGACTATGATGACGATTATGATAATGATTATGATGATAATTATGATGACGGTTATGATGATGATTATGATGACGATTATGATAATGATTATGATGATGATTATGATGAATATTATGATGATGATTATGATGATGATTATGATGATGATTATGATGATGTTTATGATGATGATTATGATGATGATTATGATGATGATTATGATGATGATTATGATGATGATTATGATGATGATTATGATGACGATCATGAGCACTATTATGATGATGACTATGATGATGATTATGATGATGACTATGATGATGATCATGATGACGATTATGATGGTGACTATGATGACGATTATGATAATGATTATGATGATGATTATGATGAATATTATGATGATGATTATGATGATGATTATGATGATGATTATGATGATGATTATGATGATGATTATGATGATGATTATGATGATGATTATGATGATGATTATGATGACGGTTATGATGATGATTATGATGATGATTATGATGATGATTATGATGATGATTATGATGATGATTATGATGACTATAATGATGACGATTGTGATGACTATTGTGATGATGACTATCATGACGATTATGATAATGATTATGATGATAATTATGATGACGGTTATCATGATGATTATGATGATGATTATGATGATGATTATGATGATGACAATGATGATTATTATGATGATGATTATGATGATGATTATGATGATGATTATGATGACCATCATGATGATGACTATGATGACGATTATGATAATGATTATGATGATAATTATGATGACGGTTATGATGATGATTATGATGACGATTATGATAATGATTATGATGATGATTATGATGAATATTATGATGATGATTATGATGATGATTATGATGATGATTATGATGATGTTTATGATGATGATTATGATGATGATTATGATGATGATTATGATGATGATTATGATGATGATTATGATGATGATTATGATGATGATTATGATGACGATCATGAGGACTATTATGATGATGACTATGATGATGATTATGATGATGACTATGATGATGATTACGATGACGATTATGATGATGACTATGATGATGATTATGCTCATGATTACGATGATGATTATGGTGAATATTATGATGATGATTATGATGATGATTATGATGATGATTATGATGATGATTATGATGATGACTATGATGACGATTATGGTAATGATTATGATGATGATTATGATGCTGAATATGATGATGATTATGATGATGATTATGATGATGTTTATGATGATGATTATGATGATGATTATGATGATGATTATGATGATGATTATGATGATGATTATGATGATGATTATGATGACGATCATGAGCACTATTATGATGATGACTATGATGATGATTATGATGATGACTATGATGATGATTACGATGACGATTATGATGATGACTATGATGATGATTATGCTCATGATTACGATGATGATTATGGTGAATATTATGATGATGATTATGATGATGATTATGATGATGATTATGATGATGACTATGATGATCATTATGATGATGATTATGATGATCATTATGATGATGATTATGATGATGATTATGATTATGATTACGACGTCTATAATGATGCCGATTATGATGACTATTATGATGATGATTATGATGATGATTACGATGATGATTATGATGACTATAATGATGACGATTATGATGACTATTATGATGATGATTATGATGACGGTTATGATGATGATTATGATGATGATTATGACGATGATTATGATGATGATTATGATAATGATTATGATCATGATTATGATGATGATTATGATTATGATTATGATGATGATTCTGATGATGATTATGATGATGATTATGATGATGATTATGATGACGGTTATGAGGATGATTATGATGATGATTATGATGATGACTATGATGATGATTATGACGATGATTATGATGATGATTATGATGATGATTATGATGATGATTATGATGATGGTTATGATGACTATAATGATGACGATTATGATGACTATTCTGATGATTATGATGGCGATTATGATGACTATTATGATGATTATGATGACGATTATGATGATGACCATGATGACGATTATGATGATGATTATGATGATGATTATGTTGATAATTATGATGATGATTATGATGATGACTATGATGATGATTATGATGACGATTATGATGATGACTATGATGACGATTATGATAATGATTATGATGATGATTATGATGAATATTATGATGATGATTATGATGATGATTATGTTGATAATTATGATGATGATTATGATGATGACTATGATGATGATTATGATGACGATTATGATGGTGACTATGATGACGATTATGATAATGATTATGATGATGATTATGATGTATATTATGATGATGATTATGATGATGATTATGATGATGATTATGATGATGATTATGATGATGATTATGATGATGATTATGATGATGATTATGATGATGATTATGATGACGGTTATGATGATGATTATGATGATGATTATGATGATGATTATGATGATGATTATGATGATGATTATGATGACTATAATGATGACGATTGTGATGACTATTGTGATGATGACTATCATGACGATTATGATAATGATTATGATGATAATTATGATGACGGTTATCATGATGATTATGATGATGATTATGATGATGATTATGATGATGACAATGATGATTATTATGATGATGATTATGATGATGATTATGATGATGATTATGATGACCATCATGATGATGACTATGATGACGATTATGATAATGATTATGATGATAATTATGATGACGGTTATGATGATGATTATGATGACGATTATGATAATGATTATGATGATGATTATGATGAATATTATGATGATGATTATGATGATGATTATGATGATGATTATGATGATGTTTATGATGATGATTATGATGATGATTATGATGATGATTATGATGATGATTATGATGATGATTATGATGATGATTATGATGATGATTATGATGACGATCATGAGGACTATTATGATGATGACTATGATGATGATTATGATGATGACTATGATGATGATTACGATGACGATTATGATGATGACTATGATGATGATTATGCTGATGATTACGATGATGATTATGGTGAATATTATGATGATGATTATGATGATGATTATGATGATGATTATGATGATGATTATGATGATGACTATGATGACGATTATGGTAATGATTATGATGATGATTATGATGCTGAATATGATGATGATTATGATGATGATTATGATGATGATTATGATGATGATTATGATGATGATTATGATGACTATAATGATGACGATTATGATGATGATTATGATAATGATTATGATGATGATTATTATGAATATTATGATGATGATTATGATGATGATTACGATGATCATTATGATGATGATTATGATGATCATTATGATGATGATTATGATGATGATTATGATTATGATTACGACGTCTATAATGATGCCGATTATGATGACTATTATGATGATGATTATGATGATGATTACGATGATGATTATGATGACTATAATGATGACGATTATGATGACTATTATGATGATGATTATGATGACGGTTATGATGATGATTATGATGATGATTATGATGATGATTATGATGACGATTATGATGATGACTATGATGACGATTATGATAATGATTATGATGATGATTATGATGAATATTATGATGATGATTATGGTGATGATTATGTTGATAATTATGATGATGTTTATGATGATGACTATGATGATGATTATGATGACGATTATGATGGTGACTATGATGACGATTATGATAATGATTATGATGATGATTATGATGATGATTATGATGATGATTATGATGATGACTATGATGACGATTATGGTAATGATTATGATGATGATTATGATGCTGAATATGATGATGATTATGATGATGATTATGATGATGATTATGATGACGATTATGATGATGATTATGATGATGATTATGATGATGATTATGATGATGATTATGATAATGATTATGATGATGATTATTATGAATATTATGATGATGATTATGATGAAGATTACGATGATCATTATGATGATGATTATGATGATCATTATGATGATGATTATGATGATGATTATGATTATGATTACGACGTCTATAATGATGCCGATTATGATGACTATTATGATGATGATTATGATGATGATTACGATGATGATTATGATGACTATAATGATGACGATTATGATGACTATTATGATGATGATTATGATGACGGTTATGATGATGATTATGATGATGATTATGACGATGATTATGACGATGATTATGATAATGATTACGATCATGATTATGATGATGATTATGATTATGATTATGATGATGATTCTGATGATGATTATGATGATGATTATGATGATGATTATGATGATGATTATGATGACGGTTATGATGATGATTATGATGATGATTATGATGATGACTATGATGATGATTATGACGATGATTATGATGATGATTATGATGATGATTATGATGATGATTATGATGATGGTTATGATGACTATAATGATGACGATTATGATGACTATTCTGATGATTATGATGGCGATTATGATGACTATTATGATGATTATGATGACGATTATGATGATGACCATGATGACGATTATGATGATGATTATGATGATGATTATGTTGATAATTATGATGATGATTATGATGATGACTATGATGATGATTATGATGACGATTATGATGATGACTATGATGATGATTATGATGATGATTATGATGATGATTATGATGATGATTATGATGACGATCATGAGGACTATTATGATGATGACTATGATGATGATTATGATGATGACTATGATGATGATTACGATGACGATTATGATGATGACTATGATAATGATTATGCTCATGATTACGATGATGATTATGGTGAATATAATGATGATGATTATGATGATGATTATGATGATGATTATGATGATGACTATGATGACGATTATGGTAATGATTATGATGATGATTATGATGCTGAATATGATGATGATTATGATGATGATTATGATGATGATTATGATGACGATTATGATGATGATTATGATGATGATTATGATGATGATTATGATGATGACTATGATGCTGATTATGATGACGGTTATGATGACGGTTATGATGATGATTATGATGATTATGATGACGATTCTGATGATGATTATGATGATGATTATGATGATGATTATGATGATGATTATGATGACGGTTATGATGATGATTATGATGATGATTATGATGATGACTATGATGATGATTATGACGATGACTATGATGATGATTATGATGATGATTATGATGATGATTATGATGATGGTTATGATGACTATAATGATGACGATTATGATGACTATTCTGATGATTATGATGGCGATTATGATGACTATTATGATGATTATGATGACGATTATGATGATGACCATGATGACGATTATGATGATGATTATGATGATGATTATGTTGATAATTATGATGATGATTATGATGATGACTATGATGATGATTATGATGATGATTATGATGATGATTATGATGACGGTTATGATGATGATTATGATGATGATTATGATGATGATTATGATGATGATTATGATGATGATTATGATGACTATAATGATGACGATTGTGATGACTATTGTGATGATGACTATCATGACGATTATGATAATGATTATGATGATAATTATGATGACGGTTATCATGATGATTATGATGATGATTATGATGATGATTATGATGATGACAATGATGATTATTATGATGATGATTATGATGATGATTATGATGATGATTATGATGACCATCATGATGATGACTATGATGACGATTATGATAATGATTATGATGATAATTATGATGACGGTTATGATGATGATTATGATGACGATTATGATAATGATTATGATGATGATTATGATGAATATTATGATGATGATTATGATGATGATTATGTTGATAATTATGATGATGATTATGATGATGACTATGATGATGATTATGATGATGATTATGATGATATTATGATGACGGTTATCATGATGATTATGATGATGATTATGATGATGATTATGATGATGACAATGATGATTATTATGATGATGATTATGATGATGATTATGATGATGATTATGATGACCATCATGATGATGACTATGATGACGATTATGATAATGATTATGATGATAATTATGATGACGGTTATGATGATGATTATGATGACGATTATGATAATGATTATGATGATGACAATGATGATTATTATGATGATGATTATGATGATGATTATGATGACGATCATGAGGACTATTATGATGATGACTATGATGATGATTATGATGATGACTATGATGATGATTACGATGACGATTATGATGATGACTATGATGATGATTATGCTCATGATTACGATGATGATTATGGTGAATATTATGATGATGATTATGATGATGATTATGATGATGATTATGATGATGATTATGATGATGACTATGATGACGATTATGGTAATGATTATGATGATGATTATGATGCTGAATATGATGATGATTATGATGATGATTATGATGATGATTATGATGATGATTATGATGATGATTATGATGACTATAATGATGACGATTATGATGATGATTATGATAATGATTATGATGATGATTATTATGAATATTATGATGATGATTATGATGATGATTACGATGATCATTATGATGATGATTATGATGATCATTATGATGATGATTATGATGATGATTATGATTATGATTACGACGTCTATAATGATGCCGATTATGATGACTATTATGATGATGATTATGATGATGATTACGATGATGATTATGATGACTATAATGATGACGATTATGATGACTATTATGATGATGATTATGATGACGGTTATGATGATGATTATGATGATGATTATGATGATGATTATGATGACGATTATGATGATGACTATGATGACGATTATGATAATGATTATGATGATGATTATGATGAATATTATGATGATGATTATGGTGATGATTATGTTGATAATTATGATGATGTTTATGATGATGACTATGATGATGATTATGATGACGATTATGATGGTGACTATGATGACGATTATGATAATGATTATGATGATGATTATGATGATGATTATGATGATGATTATGATGATGATTATGATGATGACTATGATGACGATTATGGTAATGATTATGATGATGATTATGATGCTGAATATGATGATGATTATGATGATGATTATGATGATGATTATGATGACGATTATGATGATGATTATGATGATGATTATGATGATGATTATGATGATGATTATGATAATGATTATGATGATGATTATTATGAATATTATGATGATGATTATGATGAAGATTACGATGATCATTATGATGATGATTATGATGATCATTATGATGATGATTATGATGATGATTATGATTATGATTACGACGTCTATAATGATGCCGATTATGATGACTATTATGATGATGATTATGATGATGATTACGATGATGATTATGATGACTATAATGATGACGATTATGATGACTATTATGATGATGATTATGATGACGGTTATGATGATGATTATGATGATGATTATGACGATGATTATGACGATGATTATGATAATGATTACGATCATGATTATGATGATGATTATGATTATGATTATGATGATGATTCTGATGATGATTATGATGATGATTATGATGATGATTATGATGATGATTATGATGACGGTTATGATGATGATTATGATGATGATTATGATGATGACTATGATGATGATTATGACGATGATTATGATGATGATTATGATGATGATTATGATGATGATTATGATGATGGTTATGATGACTATAATGATGACGATTATGATGACTATTCTGATGATTATGATGGCGATTATGATGACTATTATGATGATTATGATGACGATTATGATGATGACCATGATGACGATTATGATGATGATTATGATGATGATTATGTTGATAATTATGATGATGATTATGATGATGACTATGATGATGATTATGATGACGATTATGATGATGACTATGATGATGATTATGATGATGATTATGATGATGATTATGATGATGATTATGATGACGATCATGAGGACTATTATGATGATGACTATGATGATGATTATGATGATGACTATGATGATGATTACGATGACGATTATGATGATGACTATGATAATGATTATGCTCATGATTACGATGATGATTATGGTGAATATTATGATGATGATTATGATGATGATTATGATGATGATTATGATGATGACTATGATGACGATTATGGTAATGATTATGATGATGATTATGATGCTGAATATGATGATGATTATGATGATGATTATGATGATGATTATGATGACGATTATGATGATGATTATGATGATGATTATGATGATGATTATGATGATGACTATGATGCTGATTATGATGACGGTTATGATGACGGTTATGATGATGATTATGATGATTATGATGACGATTCTGATGATGATTATGATGATGATTATGATGATGATTATGATGATGATTATGATGACGGTTATGATGATGATTATGATGATGATTATGATGATGACTATGATGATGATTATGACGATGATTATGATGATGATTATGATGATGATTATGATGATGATTATGATGATGGTTATGATGACTATAATGATGACGATTATGATGACTATTCTGATGATTATGATGGCGATTATGATGACTATTATGATGATTATGATGACGATTATGATGATGACCATGATGACGATTATGATGATGATTATGATGATGATTATGTTGATAATTATGATGATGATTATGATGATGACTATGATGATGATTATGATGACGATTATGATGATGACTATGATGATGATTATGATGATGATTATGATGATGATTATGATGATGATTATGATGACGATCATGAGGACTATTATGATGATGACTATGATGATGATTATGATGATGACTATGATGATGATTACGATGACGATTATGATGATGACTATGATGATGATTATGCTCATGATTACGATGATGATTATGGTGAATATTATGATGATGATTATGATGATGATTATGATGATGATTATGATGATGACTATGATGACGATTATGGTAATGATTATGATGATGATTATGATGCTGAATATGATGATGATTATGATGATGATTATGATGATGATTATGATGACGATTATGATGATGATTATGATGATGATTATGATGATGATTATGATGATGACTATGATGCTGATTATGATGACGGTTATGATGACGGTTATGATGATGATTATGATGATTATGATGACGATTATGATGATGATTATGATGATGACTATGATGATGATTATGATGACGATTATGATGATGACTATGATGATGATTATGATGATGATTATGATGATGATTATGATGATGATTATGATGACGATCATGAGGACTATTATGATGATGACTATGATGATGATTATGATGATGACTATGATGATGATTACGATGACGATTATGATGATGACTATGATGATGATTATGCTCATGATTACGATGATGATTATGGTGAATATTATGATGATGATTATGATGATGATTATGATGATGACTATGATGCTGATTATGATGACGGTTATGATGACGGTTATGATGATGATTATGATGATTATGAGGACTATTATGATGATGACTATGATGATGATTATGATGATGACTATGATGATGATTACGATGACGATTATGATGATGACTATGATGATGATTATGCTCATGATTACGATGATGATTATGGTGAATATTATGATGATGATTATGATGATGATTATGATGATGATTATGATGATGATTATGATGATGACTATGATGACGATTATGGTAATGATTATGATGATGATTATGATGCTGAATATGATGATGATTATGATGATGATTATGATGATGATTATGATGATGATTATGATGATGATTATGATGACTATAATGATGACGATTATGATGATGATTATGATAATGATTATGATGATGATTATTATGAATATTATGATGATGATTATGATGATGATTACGATGATCATTATGATGATGATTATGATGATCATTATGATGATGATTATGATCATGATTATGATTATGATTACGACGTCTATAATGATGCCGATTATGATGACTATTATGATGATGATTATGATGATGATTACGATGATGATTATGATGACTATAATGATGACGATTATGATGACTATTATGATGATGATTATGATGACGGTTATGATGATGATTATGATGATGATTATGATGATGATTATGATGACGATTATGATGATGACTATGATGACGATTATGATAATGATTATGATGATGATTATGATGAATATTATGATGATGATTATGGTGATGATTATGTTGATAATTATGATGATGTTTATGATGATGACTATGATGATGATTATGATGACGATTATGATGGTGACTATGATGACGATTATGATAATGATTATGATGATGATTATGATGATGATTATGATGATGATTATGATGATGACTATGATGACGATTATGGTAATGATTATGATGATGATTATGATGCTGAATATGATGATGATTATGATGATGATTATGATGATGATTATGATGACGATTATGATGATGATTATGATGATGATTATGATGATGATTATGATGATGATTATGATAATGATTATGATGATGATTATTATGAATATTATGATGATGATTATGATGAAGATTACGATGATCATTATGATGATGATTATGATGATCATTATGATGATGATTATGATGATGATTATGATTATGATTACGACGTCTATAATGATGCCGATTATGATGACTATTATGATGATGATTATGATGATGATTACGATGATGATTATGATGACTATAATGATGACGATTATGATGACTATTATGATGATGATTATGATGACGGTTATGATGATGATTATGATGATGATTATGACGATGATTATGACGATGATTATGATAATGATTACGATCATGATTATGATGATGATTATGATTATGATTATGATGATGATTCTGATGATGATTATGATGATGATTATGATGATGATTATGATGATGATTATGATGACGGTTATGATGATGATTATGATGATGATTATGATGATGACTATGATGATGATTATGACGATGATTATGATGATGATTATGATGATGATTATGATGATGATTATGATGATGGTTATGATGACTATAATGATGACGATTATGATGACTATTCTGATGATTATGATGGCGATTATGATGACTATTATGATGATTATGATGACGATTATGATGATGACCATGATGACGATTATGATGATGATTATGATGATGATTATGTTGATAATTATGATGATGATTATGATGATGACTATGATGATGATTATGATGACGATTATGATGATGACTATGATGATGATTATGATGATGATTATGATGATGATTATGATGATGATTATGATGACGATCATGAGGACTATTATGATGATGACTATGATGATGATTATGATGATGACTATGATGATGATTACGATGACGATTATGATGATGACTATGATAATGATTATGCTCATGATTACGATGATGATTATGGTGAATATTATGATGATGATTATGATGATGATTATGATGATGATTATGATGATGACTATGATGACGATTATGGTAATGATTATGATGATGATTATGATGCTGAATATGATGATGATTATGATGATGATTATGATGATGATTATGATGACGATTATGATGATGATTATGATGATGATTATGATGATGATTATGATGATGACTATGATGCTGATTATGATGACGGTTATGATGACGGTTATGATGATGATTATGATGATTATGATGACGATTCTGATGATGATTATGATGATGATTATGATGATGATTATGATGATGATTATGATGACGGTTATGATGATGATTATGATGATGATTATGATGATGACTATGATGATGATTATGACGATGATTATGATGATGATTATGATGATGATTATGATGATGATTATGATGATGGTTATGATGACTATAATGATGACGATTATGATGACTATTCTGATGATTATGATGGCGATTATGATGACTATTATGATGATTATGATGACGATTATGATGATGACCATGATGACGATTATGATGATGATTATGATGATGATTATGTTGATAATTATGATGATGATTATGATGATGACTATGATGATGATTATGATGACGATTATGATGATGACCATGATGACGATTATGATGACGGTTATGATGATGATTATGATGATGATTATGATGATGACTATGATGATGATTATGACGATGATTATGATGAAGATTATGATGATGATTATGATGATGATTATGATGATGATTATGATGATGATTATGATGACTATAATGATGACGATTGTGATGACTATTGTGATGATGACTATCATGACGATTATGATAATGATTATGATGATAATTATGATGACGGTTATCATGATGATTATGATGATGATTATGATGATGATTATGATGATGACAATGATGATGATTATGATGATGATTATGATGATGATTATGATGATGATTATGATGACCATCATGATGATGTCTATGATGACGATTATGATAATGATTATGATGATAATTATGATGACGGTTATGATGATGATTATGATGACGATTATGATAATGATTATGATGATGATTATGATGAATATTATGATGATGATTATGATGATGATTATGATGATGATTATGATGATGTTTATGATGATGATTATGATGATGATTATGATGATGATTATGATGATGATTATGATGATGATTATGATGATGATTATGATGATGATTATGATGATGATTATGATGACGATCATGAGCACTATTATGATGATGACTATGATGATGATTATGATGATGACTATGATGATGATTACGATGACGATTATGATGATGACTATGATGATGATTATGCTCATGATTACGATGATGATTATGGTGAATATTATGATGATGATTATGATGATGATTATGATGATGATTATGATGATGACTATGATGACGATTATGGTAATGATTATGATGATGATTATGATGCTGAATATGATGATGATTATGATGATGATTATGATGATGATTATGATGACGATTATGATGATGATTATGATGATGATTATGATGATGATTATGATGATGACTATGATGCTGATTATGATGACGGTTATGATGACGGTTATGATGATGATTATGATGATTATGATGACGATTATGATGATGATTATGATGATGCTTATGATGACGATTATGATGACTATAATGATGACGATTATGATGACTATTATGATGATTATGATGATGACTATGATGATGATTATGACGATGATTATGATGATGATTATGATGATGATTATGATGATGATTATGATGATGGTTATGATGACTATAATGATGACGATTATGATGACTATTCTGATGATTATGATGGCGATTATGATGAATATTATGATGATTATGATGACGATTATGATGATGACCATGATGACGATTATGATGATGATTATGATGATGATTATGTTGATAATTATGATGATGATTATGATGATGACTATGATGATGATTATGATGACGATTATGATGATGACTATGATGATGATTATGATGATGATTATGATGATGATTATGATGATGATTATGATGACGGTCATGAGGACTATTATGATGATGACTATGATGATGATTATGATGATGACTATGATGATGATTACGATGACGATTATGATGATGACTATGATGATGATTATGCTCATGATTACGATGATGATTGTGGTGAATATTATGATGATGATTATGATGATGATTATGATGATGATTATGATGATGATTATGATGATGACTATGATGACGATTATGGTAATGATTATGATGATGATTATGATGCTGAATATGATGATGATTATGATGATGATTATGATGATGATTATGATGACGATTATGATGATGATTATGATGATGATTATGATGATGATTATGATGATGACTATGATGCTGATTATGATGACGGTTATGATGACGGTTATGATGATGATTATGATGATGATTATGATGATTATGATGACGATTATGATGATGATTATGATGATGATTATGATGACGATTATGATGACTATAATGATGACGATTATGATGACTATTATGATGATTATTATGATGACGGTTATGATGATGATTGTGATGATGATTATGACGATGATTATGATGATGATTATGATAATGATTATGATGATGATTATGCTCATGATTATGATCATGATTATGATGAATATTATGATGATGATTATGTTAATGTATATGATGATAATTATGATGATGATTGCGATGATCATTATGATGACGATTATGATGATGATTATGATGACGATTATGATGATGATTATGATGACTATTATGACTGTGACTATGATGCTGATCACGTTGACGGTTATGATGATGATTATGATTATGATTATGATGATGATTATGATGATTATTATGATGATTATTATGATGATGATTATGATGATGATTATGATAATGATTATGATGATGATTATTATGAATATTATGATGATGATTATGATGATGATTACGATGATCATTATGATGATGATTATGATGATGATTAGGATGATGGTTATGATGACTATAATGATGACGATTATGATGACTATTCTGATGATTATGATGGCGATTATGATGACTATTATGATGATTATGATGACGATTATGATGATGACCATGATGACGATTATGATGATGATTATGATGATGATTATGTTGATAATTATGATGATGATTATGATGATGACTATGATGATGATTATGATGACGATTATGATGATGACCATGATGACGATTATGATGACGGTTATGATGATGATTATGATGATGATTATGATGATGATTATGATGACTATAATGATGACGATTGTGATGACTATTGTGATGATGACTATCATGACGATTATGATAATGATTATGATGATAATTATGATGACGGTTATCATGATGATTATGATGATGATTATGATGATGATTATGATGATGACAATGATGATGATTATGATGATGATTATGATGATGATTATGATGATGATTATGATGACCATCATGATGATGTCTATGATGACGATTATGATAATGATTATGATGATAATTATGATGACGGTTATGATGATGATTATGATGACGATTATGATAATGATTATGATGATGATTATGATGAATATTATGATGATGATTATGATGATGATTATGATGATGATTATGATGATGTTTATGATGATGATTATGATGATGATTATGATGATGATTATGATGATGATTATGATGATGATTATGATGATGATTATGATGATGATTATGATGATGATTATGATGACGATCATGAGCACTATTATGATGATGACTATGATGATGATTATGATGATGACTATGATGATGATTACGATGACGATTATGATGATGACTATGATGATGATTATGCTCATGATTACGATGATGATTATGGTGAATATTATGATGATGATTATGATGATGATTATGATGATGATTATGATGATGACTATGATGACGATTATGGTAATGATTATGATGATGATTATGATGCTGAATATGATGATGATTATGATGATGATTATGATGATGATTATGATGACGATTATGATGATGATTATGATGATGATTATGATGATGATTATGATGATGACTATGATGCTGATTATGACGACGGTTATGATGACGGTTATGATGATGATTATGATGATTATGATGACGATTATGATGATGATTATGATGATGATTATGATGATGATTATGATGATGATTATGATGACTATAATGATGACGATTATGATGATGATTATGATAATGATTATGATGATGATTATTATGAATATTATGATGATGATTATGATGATGATTACGATGATCATTATGATGATGATTATGATGATCATTATGATGATGATTATGATGATGATTATGATTATGATTACGACGTCTATAATGATGCCGATTATGATGACTATTATGATGATGATTATGATGATGATTACGATGATGATTATGATGACTATAATGATGACGATTATGATGATGATTATGATAATGATTATGATGATGATTATTATGAATATTATGATGATGATTATGATGATGATTACGATGATCATTATGATGATGATTATGATGATCATTATGATGATGATTATGATGATGATTATGATTATGATTACGACGTCTATAATGATGCCGATTATGATGACTATTATGATGATGATTATGATGATGATTACGATGATGATTATGATGACTATAATGATGACGATTATGATGACTATTATGATGATGATTATGATGACGGTTATGATGATGATTATGATGATGATTATGATGATGATTATGATGATGATTATGATGATGATTATGATGATGACTATGATGACGATTATGGTAATGATTATGATGATGATTATGATGCTGAATATGATGATGATTATGATGATGATTATGATGATGATTATGATGACGATTATGATGATGATTATGATGATGATTATGATGATGACTATGATGATGATTATGACGATGATTATGATGATGATTATGATGATGATTATGATGATGGTTATGATGACTATAATGATGACGATTATGATGACTATTCTGATGATTATGATGGCGATTATGATGACTATTATGATGATGACTATGATGATGATTATGATGATGACTATGATGATGATTACGATGACGATTATGATGATGACTATGATGATGATTATGCTCATGATTACGATGATGATTATGGTGAATATTATGATGATGATTATGATGATGATTATGATGATGATTATGATGATGATTATGATGATGATTATGATGATGACTATGATGACGATTATGGTAATGATTATGATGATGATTATGATGCTGAATATGATGATGATTATGATGATGATTATGATGATGATTATGATGACGATTATGATGATGATTATGATGATGATTATGATGATGACTATGATGATGATTATGACGATGATTATGATGATGATTATGATGATGATTATGATGATGGTTATGATGACTATAATGATGACGATTATGATGACTATTCTGATGATTATGATGGCGATTATGATGACTATTATGATGATGACTATGATGATGATTATGATGATGACTATGATGATGATTACGATGACGATTATGATGATGACTATGATGATGATTATGCTCATGATTACGATGATGATTATGGTGAATATTATGATGATGATTATGATGATGATTATGATGATGATTATGATGATGATTATGATGATGATTATGATGATGACTATGATGACGATTATGGTAATGATTATGATGATGATTATGATGCTGAATATGATGATTATGATGATGATTATGATGATGACTATGATGATGATTATGATGACGATTATGATGATGACTATGATGACGATTATGATAATGATTATGATGATGATTATGATGAATATTATGATGATGATTATGGTGATGATTATGTTGATAATTATGATGATGATTATGATGATGACTATGATGATGATTATGATGACGATTATGATGGTGACTATGATGACGATTATGATAATGATTATGATGATGATTATGATGAATATTATGATGATGATTATGATGATGATTATGATGATGATTATGATGATGATTATGATGATGATTGTGATGATGATTATGATGATGATTATGATGACGGTTATGATGATGATTATGATGATGATTATGATGATGATTATGATGATGATTATGATGATGATTATGATGACTATAATGATGACGATTGTGATGACTATTGTGATGATGACTATCATGACGATTATGATAATGATTATGATGATAATTATGATGACGGTTATCATGATGATTATGATGATGATTATGATGATGATTATGATGATGACAATGATGATTATTATGATGATGATTATGATGATGATTATGATGATGATTATGATGACCATCATGATGATGACTATGATGACGATTATGATAATGATTATGATGATAATTATGATGACGGTTATGATGATGATTATGATGACGATTATGATAATGATTATGATGATGATTATGATGAATATTATGATGATGATTATGATGATGATTATGATGATGATTATGATGATGTTTATAATGATGATTATGATGATGATTATGATGATGATTATGATGATGATTATGATGATGATTATGATGATGATTATGATGATGATTATGATGACGATCATGAGGACTATTATGATGATGACTATGATGATGATTATGATGATGACTATGATGATGATTACGATGACGATTATGATGATGACTATGATGATGATTATGCTCATGATTACGATGATGATTATGGTGAATATTATGATGATGATTATGATGATGATTATGATGATGATTATGATGATGATTATGATGATGACTATGATGACGATTATGGTAATGATTATGATGATGATTATGATGCTGAATATGATGATGATTATGATGATGATTATGATGATGATTATGATGACGATTATGATGATGATTATGATGATGATTATGATGATGATTATGATGATGACTATGATGCTGATTATGATGCCGGTTATGATGACGGTTATAATGATGATTATGATGATTATGATGACGATTATGATGATGATTATGATGATGATTATGATGACGATTATGATGACTATAATGATGACGATTATGATGACTATTATGATGATTATTATGATGACGGTTATGATGATGATTGTGATGATGATTATGACGATGATTATGATGATGATTATGATAATGATTATGATGATGATTATGCTCATGATTATGATCATGATTATGACGAATATTATGATGATGATTATGTTAATGTATATGATGATGATTATGATGATGATTGCGATGATCATTATGATGACGATTATGATGATGACTATGATGACGATTATGATAATGATTATGATGATGATTATGATGAATATTATGATGATGATTATGGTGATGATTATGTTGATAATTATGATGATGATTATGATGATGACTATGATGATGATTATGATGACGATTATGATGGTGACTATGATGACGATTATGATAATGATTATGATGCTGATTATGATGAATATTATGATGATGATTATGACGATGATTATGATGATGATTATGATGATGATTATGATGATGATTATGATGATGGTTATGATGATGATTATGATGACGGTTATGATGATGATTATGATGATGATTATGATGATGATTATGAGGATGATTATGATGATGATTATGATGACTATAATGATGACGATTGTGATGACTATTGTGATGATGACTATTGTGATGATGACTATCATGACGATTATGATAATGATTATGATGATAATTATGATGACGGTTATCATGATGATTATGATGATGATTATGATGATGATTATGATGATGACAATGATGATGATTATGATGATGATTATGATGATGATTATGATGATGATTATGATGACCATCATGATGATGTCTATGATGACGATTATGATAATGATTATGATGATAATTATGATGACGGTTATGATGATGATTATGATGACGATTATGATAATGATTATGATGATGATTATGATGAATATTATGATGATGATTATGATGATGATTATGATGATGATTATGATGATGATTATGATGATGATTATGATGATGATTATGATGACGATTATGATGATGATTATGATGATGATTATGATGATGATTATGATGATGACTATGATGCTGAATATGATGACGGTTATGATGACGGTTATGATGACGGTTATGATGATGATTATGATGATGGTTATGACGATGATTATGACGATGATTATGATAATGATTATGATCATGATTATGATGATGATTATGATTATGATTATGATGATGATTCTGATGATGATTATGATGATGATTATGATGATGATTATGATGATGATTATGATGACGGTTATGATGATGATTATGATGATGATTATGATGATGACTATGATGATGATTATGACGATGATTATGATGATGATTATGATGATGATTATGATGATGATTATGATGATGGTTATGATGACTATAATGATGACGATTATGATGACTATTCTGATGATTATGATGGCGATTATGATGACTATTATGATGATTATGATGACGATTATGATGATGACCATGATGACGATTATGATGATGATTATGATGATGATTATGTTGATAATTATGATGATGATTATGATGATGACTATGATGATGATTATGATGACGATTATAATGATGACTATGATGATGATTATGATGATGATTATGATGATGATTATGATGATGATTATGATGACGATCATGAGGACTATTATGATGATGACTATGATGATGATTATGATGATGACTATGATGATGATTACGATGACGATTATGATGATGACTATGATGATGATTATGCTCATGATTACGATGATGATTATGGTGAATATTATGATGATGATTATGATGATGATTATGATGATGATTATGATGATGATTATGATGATGACTATGATGACGATTATGGTAATGATTATGATGATGATTATGATGCTGAATATGATGATGATTATGATGATGATTATGATGATGATTATGATGACGATTATGATGATGATTATGATGACGATTATGATGACTATAATGATGACGATTATGATGACTATTATGATGATTATGATGATGACTATGATGATGATTATGACGATGATTATGATGATGATTATGATGATGACTATGATGATGATTATGACGATGATTATGATGATGATTATGATGATGATTATGACGATGATTATGACGATGATTATGACGATGATTATGATGATGATTATGATGATGACTATGATGCTGATTATGATGACGGTTATGATGACGGTTATGATGATGATTATGATGATTATGATGGCGATTATGATGACTATTATGATGATTATGATGACGATTATGATGATGACCATGATGACGATTATGATGATGATTATGATGATGATTATGTTGATAATTATGATGATGATTATGATGATGACTATGATGATGATTATGATGACGATTATGATGATGACCATGATGACGATTATGATGACGGTTATGATGATGATTATGATGATGATTATGATGATGACTATGATGATGATTATGACGATGATTATGATGAAGATTATGATGATGATTATGATGATGATTATGATGATGATTATGATGATGATTATGATGACTATAATGATGACGATTGTGATGACTATTGTGATGATGACTATCATGACGATTATGATAATGATTATGATGATAATTATGATGACGGTTATCATGATGATTATGATGATGATTATGATGATGATTATGATGATGACAATGATGATGATTATGATGATGATTATGATGATGATTATGATGATGATTATGATGACCATCATGATGATGTCTATGATGACGATTATGATAATGATTATGATGATAATTATGATGACGGTTATGATGATGATTATGATGACGATTATGATAATGATTATGATGATGATTATGATGAATATTATGATGATGATTATGATGATGATTATGATGATGATTATGATGATGTTTATGATGATGATTATGATGATGATTATGATGATGATTATGATGATGATTATGATGATGATTATGATGATGATTATGATGATGATTATGATGACGATCATGAGCACTATTATGATGATGACTATGATGATGATTATGATGATGACTATGATGATGATTACGATGACGATTATGATGATGACTATGATGATGATTATGCTCATGATTACGATGATGATTATGGTGAATATTATGATGATGATTATGATGATGATTATGATGATGATTATGATGATGACTATGATGACGATTATGGTAATGATTATGATGATGATTATGATGCTGAATATGATGATGATTATGATGATGATTATGATGATGATTATGATGACGATTATGATGATGATTATGATGATGATTATGATGATGATTATGATGATGACTATGATGCTGATTATGATGACGGTTATGATGACGGTTATGATGATGATTATGATGATTATGATGACGATTATGATGATGATTATGATGATGATTATGATGATGATTATGATGATGATTATGATGACTATAATGATGACGATTATGATGATGATTATGATAATGATTATGATGATGATTATTATGAATATTATGATGATGATTATGATGATGATTACGATGATCATTATGATGATGATTATGATGATCATTATGATGATGATTATGATGATGATTATGATTATGATTACGACGTCTATAATGATGCCGATTATGATGACTATTATGATGATGATTATGATGATGATTACGATGATGATTATGATGACTATAATGATGACGATTATGATGATGATTATGATAATGATTATGATGATGATTATTATGAATATTATGATGATGATTATGATGATGATTACGATGATCATTACGATGATGATTATGATGATCATTATGATGATGATTATGATGATGATTATGATTATGATTACGACGTCTATAATGATGCCGATTATGATGACTATTATGATGATGATTATGATGATGATTACGATGATGATTATGATGACTATAATGATGACGATTATGATGACTATTATGATGATGATTATGATGACGGTTATGATGATGATTATGATGATGATTATGACGATGATTATGATGATGATTATGATAATGATTATGATCATGATTATGATGATGATTATGATTATGATTATGATGATGATTCTGATGATGATTATGATGATGATTATGATGATGATTATGATGATGATTATGATGACGGTTATGATGATGATTATGATGATGATTATGATGATGACTATGATGATGATTATGACGATGATTATGATGATGATTATGATGATGATTATGATGATGGTTATGATGACTATAATGATGACGATTATGATGACTATTCTGATGATTATGATGGCGATTATGATGACTATTATGATGATTATGATGACGATTATGATGATGACCATGATGACGATTATGATGATGATTATGATGATGATTATGTTGATAATTATGATGATGATTATGATGATGACTATGATGATGATTATGATGACGATTATGATGATGACTATGATGACGATTATGATAATGATTATGATGATGATTATGATGAATATTATGATGATGATTATGGTGATGATTATGTTGATAATTATGATGATGATTATGATGATGACTATGATGATGATTATGATGACGATTATGATGGTGACTATGATGACGATTATGATAATGATTATGATGATGATTATGATGAATATTATGATGATGATTATGATGATGATTATGATGATGATTATGATGATGATTATGATGATGATTGTGATGATGATTATGATGATGATTATGATGACGGTTATGATGATGATTATGATGATGATTATGATGATGATTATGATGATGATTATGATGATGATTATGATGACTATAATGATGACGATTGTGATGACTATTGTGATGATGACTATCATGACGATTATGATAATGATTATGATGATAATTATGATGACGGTTATCATGATGATTATGATGATGATTATGATGATGATTATGATGATGACAATGATGATTATTATGATGATGATTATGATGATGATTATGATGATGATTATGATGACCATCATGATGATGACTATGATGACGATTATGATAATGATTATGATGATAATTATGATGACGGTTATGATGATGATTATGATGACGATTATGATAATGATTATGATGATGATTATGATGAATATTATGATGATGATTATGATGATGATTATGATGATGATTATGATGATGTTTATAATGATGATTATGATGATGATTATGATGATGATTATGATGATGATTATGATGATGATTATGATGATGATTATGATGATGATTATGATGACGATCATGAGGACTATTATGATGATGACTATGATGATGATTATGATGATGACTATGATGATGATTACGATGACGATTATGATGATGACTATGATGATGATTATGCTCATGATTACGATGATGATTATGGTGAATATTATGATGATGATTATGATGATGATTATGATGATGATTATGATGATGATTATGATGATGATTATGATGATGACTATGATGACGATTATGGTAATGATTATGATGATGATTATGATGCTGAATATGATGATGATTATGATGATGATTATGATGATGATTATGATGACGATTATGATGATGATTATGATGATGATTATGATGATGATTATGATGATGACTATGATGCTGATTATGATGACGGTTATGATGACGGTTATAATGATGATTATGATGATTATGATGACGATTATGATGATGATTATGATGATGATTATGATGACGATTATGATGACTATAATGATGACGATTATGATGACTATTATGATGATTATTATGATGACGGTTATGATGATGATTGTGATGATGATTATGACGATGATTATGATGATGATTATGATAATGATTATGATGATGATTATGCTCATGATTATGATCATGATTATGATGAATATTATGATGATGATTATGTTAATGTATATGATGATGATTATGATGATGATTGCGTTGATCATTATGATGACGATTATGATGATGACTATGATGACGATTATGATAATGATTATGATGATGATTATGATGAATATTATGATGATGATTATGGTGATGATTATGTTGATAATTATGATGATGATTATGATGATGACTATGATGATGATTATGATGACGATTATGATGGTGACTATGATGACGATTATGATAATGATTATGATGCTGATTATGATGAATATTATGATGATGATTATGATGATGATTATGATGATGATTATGATGATGATTATGATGATGATTATGATGATGATTATGATGATGATTATGATGACGGTTATGATGATGATTATGATGATGATTATGATGATGATTATGAGGATGATTATGATGATGATTATGATGACTATAATGATGACGATTGTGATGACTATTGTGATGATGACTATGATGATGATTATGATGATGACTATGATGATGATTACGATGACGATTATGATGATGACTATGATGATGATTATGCTCATGATTACGATGATGATTATGGTGAATATTATGATGATGATTATGATGATGATTATGATGATGATTATGATGATGATTATGATGATGACTATGATGATGACTATGATGACGATTATGGTAATGATTATGATGATGATTATGATGATGATTATGATGATGATTATGATGATGATTATGATGATGATTATGATGACGGTTATGATGATGATTATGATGATGATTATGATGATGACTATGATGATGATTATGACGATGATTATGATAATGATTATGATCATGATTATGATGATGATTATGATTATGATTATGATGATGATTCTGATGATGATTATGATGATGATTATGATGATGATTATGATGATGATTATGATGACGGTTATGATGATGATTATGATGATGATTATGATGATGACTATGATGATGATTATGACGATGATTATGATGATGATTATGATGATGATTATGATGATGATTATGATGATGGTTATGATGACTATAATGATGACGATTATGATGACTATTCTGATGATTATGATGGCGATTATGATGACTATTATGATGATTATGATGACGATTATGATGATGACCATGATGACGATTATGATGATGATTATGATGATGATTATGTTGATAATTATGATGATGATTATGATGATGACTATGATGATGATTATGATGACGATTATAATGATGACTATGATGATGATTATGATGATGATTATGATGATGATTATGATGATGATTATGATGACGATCATGAGGACTATTATGATGATGACTATGATGATGATTATGATGATGACTATGATGATGATTACGATGACGATTATGATGATGACTATGATGATGATTATGCTCATGATTACGATGATGATTATGGTGAATATTATGATGATGATTATGATGATGATTATGATGATGATTATGATGATGATTATGATGATGACTATGATGACGATTATGGTAATGATTATGATGATGATTATGATGCTGAATATGATGATGATTATGATGATGATTATGATGATGATTATGATGACGATTATGATGATGATTATGATGACGATTATGATGACTATAATGATGACGATTATGATGACTATTATGATGATTATGATGATGACTATGATGATGATTATGACGATGATTATGATGATGATTATGATGATGACTATGATGCTGATTATGATGACGGTTATGATGACGGTTATGATGATGATTATGATGATTATGATGACGATTATGATGATGATTATGATGATGATTATGATGACGATTATGATGACTATAATGATGACGATTATGATGACTATTATGATGATTATGATGATGACTATGATGATGATTATGACGATGATTATGATGATGATTATGATGATGATTATGATGATGATTATGATGATGGTTATGATGACTATAATGATGACGATTATGATGACTATTCTGATGATTATGATGGCGATTATGATGACTATTATGATGATTATGATGACGATTATGATGATGACCATGATGACGATTATGATGATGATTATGATGATGATTATGTTGATAATTATGATGATGATTATGATGATGACTATGATGATGATTATGATAACGATTATGATGATGACTATGATGATGATTATGATGATGATTATGATGATGATTATGATGATGATTATGATGACGATCATGAGGACTATTATGATGATGACTATGATGATGATTATGATGATGACTATGATGATGATTACGATCACGATTATGATGATGACTATGATGATGATTATGCTCATGATTACGATGATGATTGTGGTGAATATTATGATGATGATTATGATGATGATTATGATGATGATTATGATGATTATTATGATGATTACTATGATGACGATTATGGTAATGATTATGATGATGATTATGATGCTGAATATGATGATGATTATGATGATGATTATGATGATGATTATGATGACGATTATGATGATGATTATGATGATGATTATGATGATGATTATGATGATGACTATGATGCTGATTATGATGACGGTTATGATGACGGTTATGATGATGATTATGATGATTATGATGACGATTATGATGATGATTATGATGATGATTATGATGACGATTATGATGACTATAATGATGACGATTATGATGACTATTATGATGATTATTATGATGACGGTTATGATGATGATTGTGATGATGATTATGACGATGATTATGATGATGATTATGATAATGATTATGATGATGATTATGCTCATGATTATGATCATGATTATGATGAATATTATGATGATGATTATGTTAATGTATATGATGATGATTATGATGATGATTGCGATGATCATTATGATGACGATTATGATGATGATTATGATGACGATTATGATGATGATTATGATGACTATTATGACTGTGACTATGATGCTGATCACGTTGACGGTTATGATGATGATTATGATTATGATTATGATGATGATTATGATGATTATTATGATGATGATTATGATGATGATTATGATAATGATTATGATGATGATTATTATGAATATTATGATGATGATTATGATGATGATTACGATGATCATTATGATGATGATTATGATGATGATTAGGATGATGGTTATGATGACTATAATGATGACGATTATGATGACTATTCTGATGATTATGATGGCGATTATGATGACTATTATGATGATTATGATGATGATTATGATGATGATTATGATGACGATCATGAGGACTATTATGATGATGATTATGATGACGATCATGAGGACTATTATGATGATGATTATGATGATGATTATGATGATGATTATGATGACGATTATGATGATGATTATGATGATGATTATGATGATGATTATGATGATGACTATGATGCTGATTATGATGACGGTTATGATGACGGTTATGATGATGATTATGATGATTATGATGACGATTATGATGATGATTATGATGATGATTATGATGACGATTATGATGACTATAATGATGACGATTATGATGACTATTATGATGATTATGATGATGACTATGATGATGATTATGACGATGATTATGATGATGATTATGATGATGATTATGATGATGATTATGATGATGGTTATGATGACTATAATGATGACGATTATGATGACTATTCTGATGATTATGATGGCGATTATGATGACTATTATGATGATTATGATGACGATTATGATGATGACCATGATGACGATTATGATGATGATTATGATGATGATTATGTTGATAATTATGATGATGATTATGATGATGACTATGATGATGATTATGATGACGATTATGATGATGACTATGATGATGATTATGATGATGATTATGATGATGATTATGATGATGATTATGATGACGATCATGAGGACTATTATGATGATGACTATGATGATGATTATGATGATGACTATGATGATGATTACGATGACGATTATGATGATGACTATGATGATGATTATGCTCATGATTACGATGATGATTATGGTGAATATTATGATGATGATTATGATGATGATTATGATGATGATTATGATGATGACTATGATGACGATTATGGTAATGATTATGATGATGATTATGATGCTGAATATGATGATGATTATGATGATGATTATGATGATGATTATGATGACGATTATGATGATGATTATGATGATGATTATGATGATGATTATGATGATGACTATGATGCTGATTATGATGACGGTTATGATGACGGTTATGATGATGATTATGATGATTATGATGACGATTATGATGATGATTATGATGATGATTATGATGACGATTATGATGACTATAATGATGACGATTATGATGACTATTATGATGATTATTATGATGACGGTTATGATGATGATTGTGATGATGATTATGACGATGATTATGATGATGATTATGATAATGATTATGATGATGATTATGCTCATGATTATGATCATGATTATGATGAATATTATGATGATGATTATGTTAATGTATATGATGATGATTATGATGATGATTGCGATGATCATTATGATGACGATTATGATGATGACTATGATGACGATTATGATAATGATTATGATGATGATTATGATGAATATTATGATGATGATTATGGTGATGATTATGTTGATAATTATGATGATGATTATGATGATGACTATGATGATGATTATGATGACGATTATGATGGTGACTATGATGACGATTATGATAATGATTATGATGATGATTATGATGAATATTATGATGATGATTATGATGATGATTATGATGATGATTATGATGATGATTATGAAGATGATTATGATGATGATTATGATGATGATTATGATGACGGTTATGATGATGATTATGATGATGATTATGATGATGACTATGATGATGATTACGATGACGATTATGATGATGACTATGATGATGATTATGCTCATGATTACGATGATGATTATGGTGAATATTATGATGATGATTATGATGATGATTATGATGATGATTATGATGATGATTATGATGATGATTATGATCATGACTATGATGACGATTATGGTAATGATTATGATGATGATTATGATGCTGAATATGATGATGATTATGATGATGATTATGATGATGATTATGATGACGATTATGATGATGATTATGATGATGATTATGATGATGATTATGATGATGACTATGATGCTGATTATGATGACGGTTATGATGACGGTTATGATGATGATTATGATGATTATGATGACGATTATGATGATGATTATGATGATGATTATGATGACGATTATGATGACTATAATGATGACGATTATGATGACTATTATGATGATTATTATGATGACGGTTATGATGATGATTGTGATGATGATTATGACGATGATTATGATGATGCTTATGATAATGATTATGATGATGATTATGCTCATGATTATGATCATGATAATGATGAATATTATGATGATGATTATGTTAATGTATATGATGATGATTATGATGATGATTGCGATGATCATTATGATGACGATTATGATGATGATTATGATGACGATTATGATGATGATTATGATGACTATTATGACTGTGACTATGATGCTGATCACGTTGACGGTTATGATGATGATTATGATTATGATTATGATGATGATTATGATGATTATTATGATGATGATTATGATGATGATTATGATAATGATTATGATGATGATTATTATGAATATTATGATGATGATTATGATGAAGATTACGATGATCATTATGATGATGATTATGATGATCATTATGATGATGATTATGATGATGATTATGATTATGATTTCGACGTCTATAATGATGCCGATTATGATGACTATTATGATGATGATTATGATGATGATTACGATGATGATTATGATGACTATAATGATGACGATTATGATGACTATTATGATGATGATTATGATGACGGTTATGATGATGATTATGATGATGATTATGACGATGATTATGACGATGATTATGATAATGATTATGATCATGATTATGATGATGATTATAATTATGATTATGATGATGATTCTGATGATGATTATGATGATGATTATGATGATGATTATGATGATGATTATGATGACGGTTATGATGATGATTATGATGATGATTATGATGATGACTATGATGATGATTATGACGATGATTATGATGATGATTATGATGATGATTATGATGATGATTATGATGATGGTTATGATGACTATAATGATGACGATTATGATGACTATTCTGATGATTATGATGGCGATTATGATGACTATTATGATGATTATGATGACGATTATGATGATGACCATGATGACGATTATGATGATGATTATGATGATGATTATGTTGATAATTATGATGATGATTATGATGATGACTATGATGATGATTATGATGACGATTATAATGATGACTATGATGATGATTCTGATGATGATTATGAAGATGATTATGATGATGATTATGATGACGATCATGAGGACTATTATGATGATGACTATGATGATGATTATGATGATGACTATGATGATGATTACGATGACGATTATGATGATGACTATGATGATGATTATGCTCATGATTACGATGATGATTATGGTGAATATTATGATGATGATTATGATGATGATTATGATGATGATTATGATGATGATTATGATGATGACTATGATGACGATTATGGTAATGATTATGATGATGATTATGATGCTGAATATGATGATGATTATGATGATGATTATGATGATGATTATGATGATGATTATGACGATGATTATGACGATGATTATGACGATGATTATGATGATGATTATGATGATGACTATGATGCTGATTATGATGACGGTTATGATGACGGTTATGATGATGATTATGATGATTATGATGACGATTATGATGATGATTATGATGATGATTATGATGACGATTATGATGACTATAATGATGACGATTATGATGACTATTCTGATGATTATGATGGCGATTATGATGACTATTATGATGATTATGATGACGATTATGATGATGACCATGATGACGATTATGATGATGATTATGATGATGATTATGTTGATGATTATGATGACTATAATGATGACGATTATGATGACTATTCTGATGATTATGATGGCGATTATGATGACTATTATGATGATTATGATGATGACTATGATGATGATTATGACGATGATTATGATGATGATTATGATGATGATTATGATGATGACTATGATGATGATTATGACGATGATTATGATGATGATTATGATGATGACTATGATGATGATTATGACGATGATTATGATGATGATTATGATGATGATTATGACGATGATTATGACGATGATTATGACGATGATTATGATGATGATTATGATGATGACTATGATGCTGATTATGATGACGGTTATGATGACGGTTATGATGATGATTATGATGATTATGATGACGATTATGATGATGATTATGATGATGATTATGATGACGATTATGATGACTATAATGATGACGATTATGATGACTATTATGATGATTATGATGATGACTATGATGATGATTATGACGATGATTATGATGATGATTATGATGATGATTATGATGATGATTATGATGATGGTTATGATGACTATAATGATGACGATTATGATGACTATTCTGATGATTATGATGGCGATTATGATGACTATTATGATGATTATGATGACGATTATGATGATGACCATGATGACGATTATGATGATGATTATGATGATGATTATGTTGATAATTATGATGATGATTATGATGATGACTATGATGATGATTATGATAACGATTATGATGATGACTATGATGATGATTATGATGATGATTATGATGATGATTATGATGATGATTATGATGACGATCATGAGGACTATTATGATGATGACTATGATGATGATTATGATGATGACTATGATGATGATTACGATGACGATTATGATGATGACTATGATGATGATTATGCTCATGATTACGATGATGATTGTGGTGAATATTATGATGATGATTATGATGATGATTATGATGATGATTATGATGATGATTATGATGATGACTATGATGACGATTATGGTAATGATTATGATGATGATTATGATGCTGAATATGATGATGATTATGATGATGATTATGATGATGATTATGATGACGATTATGATGATGATTATGATGATGATTATGATGATGATTATGATGATGACTATGATGCTGATTATGATGACGGTTATGATGACGGTTATGATGATGATTATGATGATTATGATGACGATTATGCTCATGATTATGATCATGATTATGATGAATATTATGATGATGATTGCGATGATCATTATGATGGCGATTATGATGACGATTGTGATGACTATTGTGATGATGACTATCATGACGATTATGATAATGATTATGATGATAATTATGATGACGGTTATCATGATGATTATGATGATGATTATGATGACGGTTATGATGATGATTATGATGATGATTATGATGATGACTATGATGATGATTATGACGATGATTATGATGATGATTATGATGATGATTATGATGATGATTATGATGATGATTATGATGATGATTATGATGACTATAATGATGACGATTGTGATGACTATTGTGATGATGACTATCATGACCATTATGATAATGATTATGATGATAATTATGATGACGGTTATCATGATGATTATGATGATGATTATGATGATGATTATGATGATGATTATGATGATGATTATGATGATGATTATGATGACCATCATGATGATGACTATGATGACGATTATGATAATGATTATGATGATAATTATGATGACGGTTATGATGATGATTATGATGACGATTATGATAATGATTATGATGATGATTATGATGAATATTATGATGATGATTATGATGATGATTATGATGATGATTATGATGATGTTTATGATGATGATTATGATGATGATTATGATGATGATTATGATGATGATTATGATGATGATTATGATGATGATTATGATGATGATTATGATGATGATTATGATGATGATTATGATGACGATCATGAGCACTATCATGATGATGACTATGATGATGATTATGATGATGACTATGATGATGATTACGATGACGATTATGATCATGACTATGATGATGATTATGCTCATGATTACGATGATGATTATGGTGAATATTATGATGATGATTATGATGATGATTATGATGATGATTATGATGATGACTATGATGACGATTATGGTAATGATTATGATGATGATTATGATGCTGAATATGATGATGATTATGATGATGATTATGATGATGATTATGATGACGATTACGATGATGATTATGATGATGATTATGATGATGATTATGATGATGACTATGATGCTGATTATGATGACGGTTATGATGACGGTTATGATGATGATTATGATGATTATGATGACGATTATGATGATGATTATGATGATGATTATGATGATGATTATGATGATGATTATGATGACTATAATGATGACGATTATGATGACTATTATGATGATTATTATGATGACGGTTATGATGATGATTGTGATGATGATTATGACGATGATTATGATGATGATTATGATAATGATTATGATGATGATTATGCTCATGATTATGATCATGATTATGATGAATATTATGATGATGATTATGTTAATGTATATGATGATGATGATGATGATGATTGCGATGATCATTATGATGACGATTATGATGATGATTATGATGACGATTATGATGATGATTATGATGACTATTATGACTGTGACTATGATGCTGATCACGTTGACGGTTATGATGATGATTATGATTATGATTATGATGATGATTATGATGATTATTATGATGATGATTATGATGATGATTATGATAATGATTATGATGATGATTATTATGAATATTATGATGATGATTATGATGATGATTACGATGATCATTATGATGATGATTATGATGATCATTATGATGATGATTATGATGATGATTATGATTATGATTACGACGTCTATAATGATGCCGATTATGATGACTATTATGATGATGATTATGATGATGATTACGATGATGATTATGATGACTATAATGATGACGATTATGATGACTATTATGATGATGATTATGATGACGGTTATGATGATGATTATGATGATGATTATGACGATGATTATGACGATGATTATGATAATGATTATGATCATGATTATGATGATGATTATGATTATGATTATGATGATGATTCTGATGATGATTATGATGATGATTATGATGATGATTATGATGACGGTTATGATGATGATTATGATGATGATTATGATGATGACTATGATGATGATTATGACGATGATTATGATGATGATTATGATGATGATTATGATGATGATTATGACGATGATTATGACGATGATTATGATAATGATTATGATCATGATTATGATGATGATTATGATTATGATTATGATGATGATTCTGATGATGATTATGATGATGATTATGATGATGATTATGATGACGGTTATGATGATGACCATGATGTCGATTATGATGACGGTTATGATGATGATTATGATGATGATTATGATGACGGTTATGATGATGATTATGATGATGATTATGTCGATGATTATGACGATGATTATGATAATGATTATGATCATGATTATGATGATGATTATGATTATGATTATGATTATGATGATGATTCTGATGATGATTATGATGATGATTATGATGATGATTATGATGACGGTTATGATGATGATTATGATGATGATTATGATGATGACTATGATGATGATTATGACGATGATTATGATGATGGTTATGATGATGATTATGATGATGATTATGACGATGATTATGATGACTATAATGATGACGATTATGATGACTATTATGATGATGATTATGATGACGGTTATGATGATGATTATGATGATGATTATGACGATGATTATGACGATGATTATGATAGTGATTATGATCATGATTATGATGATGATTATGATTATGATTATGATGATGATTCTGATGATGATTATGATGATGATTATGATGATGATTATGATGACGGTTATGATGATGATTATGATGATGATTATGATGATGACTATGATGATGATTATGACGATGATTATGATGATGATTATGATGATGATTATGATGATGATTATGACGATGATTATGATGATGGTTATGATGACTATAATGATGACGATTATGATGATGATTATGATTATGATTATGATGATGATTCTGATGATGATTATGATGATGATTATGATGATGATTATGATGACGGTTATGATGATGACCATGATGACGATTATGATGACGGTTATGATGATGATTATGATGATGATTATGATGACGGTTATGATGATGATTATGATGATGATTATGTCGATGATTATGACGATGATTACGATAATGATTATGATCATGATTATGATGATGATTATGATTATGATTATGATGATGATTATGATGATGATTATGATGATGACCATGATGACGATTATGATGACGGTTATGATGATGATTATGATGATGATTATGATGATGACTATGATGATGATTATGATGATGACAATGATGATGATTATGATGATGATTATGATGATGATTATGATGATGATTATGATGACTATAATGATGACGATTGTGACGACTATTGTGATGATGACTATCATGACGATTATGATAATGATTATGATGATGATTATGATGCTGAATATGATGATGATTATGATGATGATTATGATGATGATTATGATGACGATTATGATGATGATTATGATGATGATTATGATGATGATTATGATGATGACTATGATGCTGATTATGATGACGGTTATGATGACGGTTATGATGATGATTATGATGATTATGATGACGATTATGCTCATGATTATGATCATGATTATGATGAATATTATGATGATGATTGCGATGATCATTATGATGGCGATTATGATGACGATTGTGATGACTATTGTGATGATGACTATCATGACGATTATGATAATGATTATGATGATAATTATGATGACGGTTATCATGATGATTATGATGATGATTATGATGACGGTTATGATGATGATTATGATGATGATTATGATGATGACTATGATGATGATTATGACGATGATTATGATGATGATTATGATGATGATTATGATGATGATTATGATGATGATTATGATGATGATTATGATGACTATAATGATGACGATTGTGATGACTATTGTGATGATGACTATCATGACCATTATGATAATGATTATGATGATAATTATGATGACGGTTATCATGATGATTATGATGATGATTATGATGATGATTATGATGATGATTATGATGATGATTATGATGATGATTATGATGATGATTATGATGACCATCATGATGATGACTATGATGACGATTATGATAATGATTATGATGATAATTATGATGACGGTTATGATGATGATTATGATGACGATTATGATAATGATTATGATGATGATTATGATGAATATTATGATGATGATTATGATGATGATTATGATGATGATTATGATGATGTTTATGATGATGATTATGATGATGATTATGATGATGATTATGATGATGATTATGATGATGATTATGATGATGATTATGATGATGATTATGATGATGATTATGATGATGATTATGATGACGATCATGAGCACTATCATGATGATGACTATGATGATGATTATGATGATGACTATGATGATGATTACGATGACGATTATGATCATGACTATGATGATGATTATGCTCATGATTACGATGATGATTATGGTGAATATTATGATGATGATTATGATGATGATTATGATGATGATTATGATGATGACTATGATGACGATTATGGTAATGATTATGATGATGATTATGATGCTGAATATGATGATGATTATGATGATGATTATGATGATGATTATGATGACGATTACGATGATGATTATGATGATGATTATGATGATGATTATGATGATGACTATGATGCTGATTATGATGACGGTTATGATGACGGTTATGATGATGATTATGATGATTATGATGACGATTATGATGATGATTATGATGATGATTATGATGATGATTATGATGATGATTATGATGACTATAATGATGACGATTATGATGACTATTATGATGATTATTATGATGACGGTTATGATGATGATTGTGATGATGATTATGACGATGATTATGATGATGATTATGATAATGATTATGATGATGATTATGCTCATGATTATGATCATGATTATGATGAATATTATGATGATGATTATGTTAATGTATATGATGATGATGATGATGATGATTGCGATGATCATTATGATGACGATTATGATGATGATTATGATGACGATTATGATGATGATTATGATGACTATTATGACTGTGACTATGATGCTGATCACGTTGACGGTTATGATGATGATTATGATTATGATTATGATGATGATTATGATGATTATTATGATGATGATTATGATGATGATTATGATGATGATTATGATAATGATTATGATGATGATTATTATGAATATTATGATGATGATTATGATGATGATTACGATGATCATTATGATGATGATTATGATGATCATTATGATGATGACTATGATGATGATTATGACGATGATTATGATGATGGTTATGATGATGATTATGATGATGATTATGACGATGATTATGATGACTATAATGATGACGATTATGATGACTATTATGATGATGATTATGATGACGGTTATGATGATGATTATGATGATGATTATGACGATGATTATGACGATGATTATGATAATGATTATGATCATGATTATGATGATGATTATGATTATGATTATGATGATGATTCTGATGATGATTATGATGATGATTATGATGATGATTATGATGACGGTTATGATGATGATTATGATGATGATTATGATGATGACTATGATGATGATTATGACGATGATTATGATGATGATTATGATGATGATTATGATGATGATTATGACGATGATTATGATGATGGTTATGATGACTATAATGATGACGATTATGATGATGATTATGATTATGATTATGATGATGATTCTGATGATGATTATGATGATGATTATGATGATGATTATGATGACGGTTATGATGATGACCATGATGACGATTATGATGACGGTTATGATGATGATTATGATGATGATTATGATGACGGTTATGATGATGATTATGATGATGATTATGTCGATGATTATGACGATGATTACGATAATGATTATGATCATGATTATGATGATGATTATGATTATGATTATGATGATGATTCTGATGATGATTATGATGATGATTATGATGATGATTATGATGACGGTTATGATGATGATTATGATGATGATTATGATGATGACTATGATGATGATTATGACGATGATTATGATGATGATTATGATGATGATTATGATGATGATTATGACGATGATTATGACGATGATTATGATAATGATTATGATCATGATTATGATGATGATTATGATTATGATTATGATGATGATTCTGATGATGATTATGATGATGATTATGATGATGATTATGATGACGGTTATGATGATGACCATGATGACGATTATGATGACGGTTATGATGATGATTATGATGATGATTATGATGATGACTATGATGATGATTATGATGATGACAATGATGATGATTATGATGATGATTATGATGATGATTATGATGATGATTATGATGACTATAATGATGACGATTGTGACGACTATTGTGATGATGACTATCATGACGATTATGATAATGATTATGATGATAATTATGATGACGGATATCATGATGATTATGATGATGATTATGATGATGATTATGATGATGACAATGATGATGATTATGATGATGATTATGATGATGATTATGATGATGATTATGATGACGATTATGATGATGATTATGATGATGATTATGATGATGATTATGATGATGACTATGATGCTGATTATGATGACGGTTATGATGACGGTTATGATGATGATTATGATGATTATGATGACGATTATGATGATGATTATGATGATGATTATGATGATGATTATGATGACGATTATGGTAATGATTATGATGATGATTATTATGAATATTATGATGATGATTATGATGATGATTACGATGATCATTATGATGATGATTATGATGATCATTATGATGATGATTATGATGATGATTATGATTATGATTACGACGTCTATAATGATGCCGATTATGATGACTATTATGATGATGATTATGATGATGATTACGATGATGATTATGATGACTATAATGATGACGATTATGATGACTATTATGATGATGATTATGATGACGGTTATGATGATGATTATGATGATGATTATGACGATGATTATGATGATGATTATGATAATGATTATGATCATGATTATGATGATGATTATGATTATGATTATGATGATGATTCTGATGATGATTATGATGATGATTATGATGATGATTATGATGATGATTATGATGACGGTTATGATGATGATATTATGATGATTATGATGATGACTATGATGATGATTATGACGATGATTATGATGATGATTATGATGATGATTATGATGATGATTATGATGATGGTTATGATGACTATAATGATGACGATTATGATGACTATTCTGATGATTATGATGGCGATTATGATGACTATTATGATGATTATGATGACGATTATGATGATGACCATGATGACGATTATGATGATGATTATGATGATGATTATGTTGATAATTATGATGATGATTATGATGATGACTATGATGATGATTATGATGATGATTATGATGATGATTATGATGATGATTATGATGATGATTATGATGATGACTATGATGACGATTATGGTAATGATTATGATGATGATTATGATGCTGAATATGATGATGATTATGATGACGATTATGATGATGATTATGATGATGATTATGATGACGATTATGATGACTATAATGATGACGATTATGATGACTATTATGATGATTATTATGATGACGGTTATGATGATGATTATGATGATGATTATGACGATGATTATGACGATGATTATGATAATGATTATGATCATGATTATGATGATGATTATGATTATGATTATGATGATGATTCTGATGATGATTATGATGATGATTATGATGATGATTATGATGACGGTTATGATGATGATTATGATGATGATTATGATGATGACTATGATGATGATTATGACGATGATTATGATGATGATTATGATGATGATTATGATGATGATTATGACGATGATTATGACGATGATTATGATAATGATTATGATCATGATTATGATGATGATTATGATTATGATTATGATGATGATTCTGATGATGATTATGATGATGATTATGATGATGATTATGATGACGGTTATGATGATGACCATGATGACGATTATGATGACGGTTATGATGATGATTATGATGATGATTATGATGACGGTTATGATGATGATTATGATGATGATTATGTCGATGATTATGACGATGATTATGATAATGATTATGATCATGATTATGATGATGATTATGATTATGATTATGATTATGATGATGATTCTGATGATGATTATGATGATGATTATGATGATGATTATGATGACGGTTATGATGATGATTATGATGATGATTATGATGATGACTATGATGATGATTATGACGATGATTATGATGATGGTTATGATGATGATTATGATGATGATTATGACGATGATTATGATGACTATAATGATGACGATTATGATGACTATTATGATGATGATTATGATGACGGTTATGATGATGATTATGATGATGATTATGACGATGATTATGACGATGATTATGATAATGATTATGATCATGATTATGATGATGATTATGATTATGATTATGATGATGATTCTGATGATGATTATGATGATGATTATGATGATGATTATGATGACGGTTATGATGATGATTATGATGATGATTATGATGATGACTATGATGATGATTATGACGATGATTATGATGATGATTATGATGATGATTATGATGATGATTATGACGATGATTATGATGATGGTTATGATGACTATAATGATGACGATTATGATGATGATTATGATTATGATTATGATGATGATTCTGATGATGATTATGATGATGATTATGATGATGATTATGATGACGGTTATGATGATGACCATGATGACGATTATGATGACGGTTATGATGATGATTATGATGATGATTATGATGACGGTTATGATGATGATTATGATGATGATTATGTCGATGATTATGACGATGATTACGATAATGATTATGATCATGATTATGATGATGATTATGATTATGATTATGATGATGATTCTGATGATGATTATGATGATGATTATGATGATGATTATGATGACGGTTATGATGATGATTATGATGATGATTATGATGATGACTATGATGATGATTATGACGATGATTATGATGATGATTATGATGATGATTATGATGATGATTATGACGATGATTATGACGATGATTATGATAATGATTATGATCATGATTATGATGATGATTATGATTATGATTATGATGATGATTCTGATGATGATTATGATGATGATTATGATGATGATTATGATGACGGTTATGATGATGACCATGATGACGATTATGATGACGGTTATGATGATGATTATGATGATGATTATGATGATGACTATGATGATGATTATGATGATGACAATGATGATGATTATGATGATGATTATGATGATGATTATGATGATGATTATGATGACTATAATGATGACGATTGTGACGACTATTGTGATGATGACTATCATGACGATTATGATAATGATTATGATGATAATTATGATGACGGATATCATGATGATTATGATGATGATTATGATGATGATTATGATGATGACAATGATGATGATTATGATGATGATTATGATGATGATTATGATGATGATTATGATGACGATTATGATGATGATTATGATGATGATTATGATGATGATTATGATGATGACTATGATGCTGATTATGATGACGGTTATGATGACGGTTATGATGATGATTATGATGATTATGATGACGATTATGATGATGATTATGATGATGATTATGATGATGATTATGATGACGATTATGGTAATGATTATGATGATGATTATTATGAATATTATGATGATGATTATGATGATGATTACGATGATCATTATGATGATGATTATGATGATCATTATGATGATGATTATGATGATGATTATGATTATGATTACGACGTCTATAATGATGCCGATTATGATGACTATTATGATGATGATTATGATGATGATTACGATGATGATTATGATGACTATAATGATGACGATTATGATGACTATTATGATGATGATTATGATGACGGTTATGATGATGATTATGATGATGATTATGACGATGATTATGATGATGATTATGATAATGATTATGATCATGATTATGATGATGATTATGATTATGATTATGATGATGATTCTGATGATGATTATGATGATGATTATGATGATGATTATGATGATGATTATGATGACGGTTATGATGATGATATTATGATGATTATGATGATGACTATGATGATGATTATGACGATGATTATGATGATGATTATGATGATGATTATGATGATGATTATGATGATGGTTATGATGACTATAATGATGACGATTATGATGACTATTCTGATGATTATGATGGCGATTATGATGACTATTATGATGATTATGATGACGATTATGATGATGACCATGATGACGATTATGATGATGATTATGATGATGATTATGTTGATAATTATGATGATGATTATGATGATGACTATGATGATGATTATGATGATGATTATGATGATGATTATGATGATGATTATGATGATGATTATGATGATGACTATGATGACGATTATGGTAATGATTATGATGATGATTATGATGCTGAATATGATGATGATTATGATGATGATTATGATGATGATTATGATGACGATTATGATGATGATTATGATGATGATTATGATGATGATTATGATGATGACTATGATGCTGATTATGATGACGGTTATGATGACGGTTATGATGATGATTATGATGATTATGATGACGATTATGATGATGATTATGATGATGATTATGATGACGATTATGATGACTATAATGATGACGATTATGATGACTATTATGATGATTATTATGATGACGGTTATGATGATGATTGTGATGATGATTATGACGATGATTATGATGATGATTATGATGATGATTATGATGATGATTATGATGATGATTATGATGACTATAATGATGACGATTGTGATGACTATTGTGATGATGACTATCATGACGATTATGATAATGATTATGATGATAATTATGATGACGGTTATCATGATGATTATGATGATGATTATGATGATGATTATGATGATGACAATGATGATGATTATGATGATGATTATGATGATGATTATGATGATGATTATGATGACGATTATGATGATGATTATGATGATGATTATGATGATGATTATGATGATGACTATGATGCTGATTATGATGACGGTTATGATGACGGTTATGATGATGATTATGATGATTATGATGACGATTATGATGATGATTATGATGATGATTATGATGATGATTATGATGATGATTATGATGACTATAATGATGACGATTATGATGATGATTATGATAATGATTATGATGATGATTATTATGAATATTATGATGATGATTATGATGATGATTACGATGATCATTATGATGATGATTATGATGATCATTATGATGATGATTATGATGATGATTATGATTATGATTACGACGTCTATAATGATGCCGATTATGATGACGATTATGATGATGATTATGATGATGATTACGATGATGATTATGATGACTATAATGATGACGATTATGATGACTATTATGATGATGATTATGATGACGGTTATGATGATGATTATGATGATGATTATGACGATGATTATGATGATGATTATGATAATGATTATGATCATGATTATGATGATGATTATGATTATGATTATGATTATGATGATGATTCTGATGATGATTATGATGATGATTATGATGATGATTATGATGATGATTATGATGACGGTTATGATGATGATATTATGATGATTATGATGATGACTATGATGATGATTATGACGATGATTATGATGATGATTATGATGATGATTATGATGATGATTATGATGATGGTTATGATGACTATAATGATGACGATTATGATGACTATTCTGATGATTATGATGGCGATTATGATGACTATTATGATGATTATGATGACGATTATGATGATGACCATGATGACGATTATGATGATGATTATGATGATGATTATGTTGATAATTATGATGATGATTATGATGATGACTATGATGATGATTATGATGACGATTATGATGATGACTATGATGACGATTATGATAATGATTATGATGATGATTATGATGAATATTATGATGATGATTATGGTGATGATTATGTTGATAATTATGATGATGATTATGATGATGACTATGATGATGATTATGATGACGATTATGATGGTGACTATGATGACGATTATGATAATGATTATGATGATGATTATGATGAATATTATGATGATGATTACGATGATCATTATGATGATGATTATGATGATCATTATGATGATGATTATGATGATGATTATGATTATGATTACGACGTCTATAATGATGCCGATTATGATGACGATTATGATGATGATTATGATGATGATTACGATGATGATTATGATGACTATAATGATGACGATTATGATGACTATTATGATGATGATTATGATGACGGTTATGATGATGATTATGATGATGATTATGACGATGATTATGATGATGATTATGATAATGATTATGATCATGATTATGATGATGATTATGATTATGATTATGATGATGATTCTGATGATGATTATGATGATGATTATGATGATGATTATGATGATGATTATGATGACGGTTATGATGATGATATTATGATGATTATGATGATGACTATGATGATGATTATGACGATGATTATGATGATGATTATGATGATGATTATGATGATGATTATGATGATGGTTATGATGACTATAATGATGACGATTATGATGACTATTCTGATGATTATGATGGCGATTATGATGACTATTATGATGATTATGATGACGATTATGATGATGACCATGATGACGATTATGATGATGATTATGATGATGATTATGTTGATAATTATGATGATGATTATGATGATGACTATGATGATGATTATGATGACGATTATGATGATGACTATGATGACGATTATGATAATGATTATGATGATGATTATGATGAATATTATGATGATGATTATGGTGATGATTATGTTGATAATTATGATGATGATTATGATGATGACTATGATGATGATTATGATGACGATTATGATGGTGACTATGATGACGATTATGATAATGATTATGATGATGATTATGATGAATATTATGATGATGATTATGATGATGATTATGATGATGATTATGATGATGATTATGATGATGATTATGATGATGATTATGATGATGATTATGATGACGGTTATGATGATGATTATGATGATGATTATGATGATGATTATGATGATGATTATGATGATGATTATGATGACTATAATGATGACGATTGTGATGACTATTGTGATGATGACTATCATGACGATTATGATAATGATTATGATGATAATTATGATGACGGTTATCATGATGATTATGATGATGATTATGATGATGATTATGATGATGACAATGATGATTATTATGATGATGATTATGATGATGATTATGATGATGATTATGATGACCATCATGATGATGACTATGATGACGATTATGATAATGATTATGATGATAATTATGATGACGGTTATGATGATGATTATGATGACGATTATGATAATGATTATGATGATGATTATGATGAATATTATGATGATGATTATGATGATGATTATGATGATGATTATGATGATGTTTATGATGATGATTATGATGATGATTATGATGATGATTATGATGATGATTATGATGATGATTATGATGATGACTATGATGCTGATTATGATGACGGTTATGATGACGGTTATGATGATGATTATGATGATTATGATGACGATTATGATGATGATTATGATGATGATTATGATGACGATTATGATGACTATAATGATGACGATTATGATGACTATTATGATGATTATTATGATGACGGTTATGATGATGATTGTGATGATGATTATGACGATGATTATGATGATGATTATGATGATGATTATGATGATGATTATGATGATGATTATGATGACTATAATGATGACGATTGTGATGACTATTGTGATGATGACTATCATGACGATTATGATAATGATTATGATGATAATTATGATGACGGTTATCATGATGATTATGATGATGATTATGATGATGATTATGATGATGACAATGATGATGATTATGATGATGATTATGATGATGATTATGATGATGATTATGATGACGATTATGATGATGATTATGATGATGATTATGATGATGATTATGATGATGACTATGATGCTGATTATGATGACGGTTATGATGACGGTTATGATGATGATTATGATGATTATGATGACGATTATGATGATGATTATGATGATGATTATGATGATGATTATGATGATGATTATGATGACTATAATGATGACGATTATGATGATGATTATGATAATGATTATGATGATGATTATTATGAATATTATGATGATGATTATGATGATGATTACGATGATCATTATGATGATGATTATGATGATCATTATGATGATGATTATGATGATGATTATGATTATGATTACGACGTCTATAATGATGCCGATTATGATGACGATTATGATGATGATTATGATGATGATTACGATGATGATTATGATGACTATAATGATGACGATTATGATGACTATTATGATGATGATTATGATGACGGTTATGATGATGATTATGATGATGATTATGACGATGATTATGATGATGATTATGATAATGATTATGATCATGATTATGATGATGATTATGATTATGATTATGATGATGATTCTGATGATGATTATGATGATGATTATGATGATGATTATGATGATGATTATGATGACGGTTATGATGATGATATTATGATGATTATGATGATGACTATGATGATGATTATGACGATGATTATGATGATGATTATGATGATGATTATGATGATGATTATGATGATGGTTATGATGACTATAATGATGACGATTATGATGACTATTCTGATGATTATGATGGCGATTATGATGACTATTATGATGATTATGATGACGATTATGATGATGACCATGATGACGATTATGATGATGATTATGATGATGATTATGTTGATAATTATGATGATGATTATGATGATGACTATGATGATGATTATGATGACGATTATGATGATGACTATGATGACGATTATGATAATGATTATGATGATGATTATGATGAATATTATGATGATGATTATGGTGATGATTATGTTGATAATTATGATGATGATTATGATGATGACTATGATGATGATTATGATGACGATTATGATGGTGACTATGATGACGATTATGATAATGATTATGATGATGATTATGATGAATATTATGATGATGATTATGATGATGATTATGATGATGATTATGATGATGATTATGATGATGATTATGATGATGATTATGATGATGATTATGATGACGGTTATGATGATGATTATGATGATGATTATGATGATGATTATGATGATGATTATGATGATGATTATGATGATGATTATGATGACTATAATGATGACGATTGTGATGACTATTGTGATGATGACTATCATGACGATTATGATAATGATTATGATGATAATTATGATGACGGTTATCATGATGATTATGATGATGATTATGATGATGATTATGATGATGACAATGATGATTATTATGATGATGATTATGATGATGATTATGATGATGATTATGATGACCATCATGATGATGACTATGATGACGATTATGATAATGATTATGATGATAATTATGATGACGGTTATGATGATGATTATGATGACGATTATGATAATGATTATGATGATGATTATGATGAATATTATGATGATGATTATGATGATGATTATGATGATGATTATGATGATGTTTATGATGATGATTATGATGATGATTATGATGATGATTATGATGATGATTATGATGATGATTATGATGATGATTATGATGATGATTATGATGACGATCATGAGGACTATTATGATGATGACTATGATGATGATTATGATGATGACTATGATGATGATTACGATGACGATTATGATGATGACTATGATGATGATTACGATGACGATTATGATGATGACTATGATGATGATTATGCTCATGATTACGATGATGATTATGGTGAATATTATGATGATGATTATGATGATGATTATGATGATGATTATGATGATGATTATGATGACTATAATGATGACGATTATGATGACTATTATGATGATTATTATGATGACGGTTATGATGATGATTGTGATGATGATTATGACGATGATTATGATGATGATTATGATAATGATTATGATGATGATTATGCTCATGATTATGATCATGATTATGATGAATATTATGATGATGATTATGTTAATGTATATGATGATGATTATGATGGTGATTGCGATGATCATTATGATGGCGATTATGATGACGATTGCGATGATCATTATGATGGCGATTATGATGACGATTGTGATGACTATTGTGATGATGACTATCATGACGATTATGATAATGATTATGATGATAATTATGATGACGGTTATCATGATGATTATGATGATGATTATGATGACGGTTATGATGATGATTATGATGATGATTATGATGATGACTATGATGATGATTATGACGATGATTATGATGATGATTATGATGATGATTATGATGATGATTATGATGATGATTATGATGATGATTATGATGATGATTATGATGACTATAATGATGACGATTGTGATGACTATTGTGATGATGACTATCATGACGATTATGATAATGATTATGATGATAATTATGATGACGGTTATCATGATGATTATGATGATGATTATGATGATGATTATGATGATGACAATGATGATGATTATGATGATGATTATGATGATGATTATGATGATGATTATGATGACCATCATGATGATGACTATGATGACGATTATGATAATGATTATGATGATAATTATGATGACGGTTATGATGATGATTATGATGACGATTATGATAATGATTATGATGATGATTATGATGAATATTATGATGATGATTATGATGATGATTATGATGATGATTATGATGATGTTTATGATGATGATTATGATGATGATTATGATGATGATTATGATGATGATTATGATGATGATTATGATGATGATTATGATGATGATTATGATGATGATTATGATGACGATCATGAGCACTATTATGATGATGACTATGATGATGATTATGATGATGACTATGATGATGATTACGATGACGATTATGATCATGACTATGATGATGATTATGCTCATGATTACGATGATGATTATGGTGAATATTATGATGATGATTATGATGATGATTATGATGATGATTATGATGATGACTATGATGACGATTATGGTAATGATTATGATGATGGTTATGATGCTGAATATGATGATGATTATGATGATGATTATGATGATGATTATGATGACGATTATGATGATGATTATGATGATGATTATGATGATGATTATGATGATGACTATGATGCTGATTATGATGACGGTTATGATGACGGTTATGATGATGATTATGATGATTATGATGACGATTATGATGATGATTATGATGATGATTATGATGATGATTATGATGATGATTATGATGACTATAATGATGACGATTATGATGACTATTATGATGATTATTATGATGACGGTTATGATGATGATTGTGATGATGATTATGACGATGATTATGATGATGATTATGATAATGGTTATGATGATGATTATGCTCATGATTATGATCATGATTATGATGAATATTATGATGATGATTATGTTAATGTATATGATGATGATTATGATGATGATTGCGATGATCATTATGATGACGATTATGATGACGATTGTGATGACTATTGTGATGATGACTATCATGACGATTATGATTATGATTATGATGATAATTATGATGACGGTTATCATGATGATTATGATGATGATTATGATGATGATTATGATGATGACTATGATGATGATTATGACGATGATTATGATGATGATTATGATGATGATTATGATGATGATTATGATGATGATTATGATGATGATTATGATGATGATTATGATGACTATAATGATGACGATTGTGATGACTATTGTGATGATGACTATCATGACGATTATGATAATGATTATGATGATAATTATGATGACGGTTATCATGATGATTATGATGATGATTATGATGATGATTATGATGATGATTATGATGACCATCATGATGATGACTATGATGACGATTATGATAATGATTATGATGATGATTACGATGATCATTATGATGATGATTATGATGATCATTATGATGATGATTATGATGATGATTATGATTATGATTACGACGTCTATAATGATGCCGATTATGATGACTATTATGATGATGACTATGATGACGATTATGATAATGATTATGATGACTATAATGATGACTATAATGATGACGATTATGATGACTATCATGATGATGACTATGATGACGATTATGATAATGATTATGATGATGATTATGATGATGATTATGACGATGATTATGATGATGATTATGATGATGATTATGATGATGATTATGATGATGGTTATGATGACTATAATGATGACGATTATGATGACTATTCTGATGATTATGATGGCGATTATGATGACTATTATGATGATTATGATGACGATTATGATGATGACCATGATGACGATTATGATGATGATTATGATGATGATTATGTTGATAATTATGATGATGATTATGATGATGACTATGATGATGATTATGATGACGATTATGATGATGACTATGATGACGATTATGATAATGATTATGATGATGATTATGATGAATATTATGATGATGATTATGATGATGATTATGATGATGATTATGATGATGATTATGATGATGATTATGATGATCATTATGATGATGATTATGATGATGATTATGATTATGATTACGACGTCTATAATGATGCCGATTATGATGACTATTATGATGATGATTATGATGATGATTACGATGATGATTATGATGACTATAATGATGCCGATTATGATGACTATTATGATGATGATTATGATGACGGTTATGATGATGATTATGATGATGATTATGATGATGACTATGATGATGATTATGACGATGATTATGATGATGATTATGATGATGATTATGATGAGGATTATGATGATGGTTATGATGACTATAATGATGACGATTATGATGACTATTCTGATGATTATGATGGCGATTATGATGACTATTATGATGATTATGATGACGATTATGATGGTGACCATGATGACGATTATGATGATGATTATGATGATGATTATGTTGATAATTATGATGATGATTATGATGATGACTATGATGATGATTATGATGACGATTATGATGATGACTATGATGACGATTATGATAATGATTATGATGATGATTATGATGAATATTATGATGATGATTATGATGATGATTATGTTGATAATTATGATGACCATCATGATGATGACTATGATGACGATTATGATAATGATTATGATGATAATTATGATGACGGTTATGATGATGATTATGATGACGATTATGATAATGATTATGATGATGATTATGATGACGATCATGAGGACTATTATGATGATGACTATGATGATGATTATGATGATGACTATGATGATGATTACGATGACGATTATGATGATGACTATGATGATGATTATGCTCATGATTACGATGATGATTATGGTGAATATTATGATGATGATTATGATGATGATTATGATGATGATTATGATGATGATTATGATGATGACTATGATGACGATTATGGTAATGATTATGATGATGATTATGATGCTGAATATGATGATGATTATGATGATGATTATGATGATGATTATGATGACGATTATGATGATGATTATGATGATGATTATGATGATGATTACGATGATGATTATGATGACTATAATGATGACGATTATGATGACTATTATGATGATGATTATGATGACGGTTATGATGATGATTATGATGATGATTATGACGATGATTATGACGATGATTATGATAATGATTATGATCATGATTATGATGATGATTATGATTATGATTATGATGATGATTCTGATGATGATTATGATGATGATTATGATGATGATTATGATGACGGTTATGATGATGATTATGATGATGATTATGATGATGACTATGATGATGATTATGACGATGATTATGATGATGATTATGATGATGATTATGATGATGATTATGATGATGATTATGATGATGATTATGATGATGATTAGGATGATGGTTATGATGACTATAATGATGACGATTATGATGACTATTCTGATGATTATGATGGCGATTATGATGACTATTATGATGATTATGATGACGATTATGATGATGACCATGATGACGATTATGATGATGATTATGATGATGATTATGTTGATAATTATGATGATGATTATGATGATGACTATGATGATGATTATGATGACGATTATGATGATGACTATGATGACGATTATGATAATGATTATGATGATGATTATGATGAATATTATGATGATGATTATGATGATGATTATGATGATGATTATGATGATGATTATGATGATGATTATGATGACGGTTATGATGACGGTTATGATGATGATTATGATGATTATGATGACGATTATGATGATGATTATGATGATGATTATGATGACGATTATGATGACTATTATGATGATTATTATGATGACGGTTATGATGATGATTGTGATGATGATTATGACGATGATTATGATGATGATTATGATAATGATTATGATGATGATTATGCTCATGATTATGATCATGATTATGATGAATATTATGATGATGATTATGTTAATGTATATGATGATGTTTATGATGATGATTGCGATGATCATTATGATGACGATTATGATGATGATTATGATGACGATTATGATGATGATTATGATGACTATTATGACTGTGACTATGATGCTGATCACGTTGACGGTTATGATGATGATTATGATTATGATTATGATGATGATTATGATGATTATTATGATGATGATTATGATGATGATTATGATAATGATTATGATGGTGATTATTATGAATATTATGATGATGATTATGATTATGATTACGACGTCTATAATGATGCCGATTATGATGACTATTATGATGATGATTATGATGATGATTACGATGATGATTATGATGACTATAATGATGACGATTATGATGACTATTATGATGATGATTATGATGACGGTTATGATGATGATTATGATGATGATTATGACGATGATTATGACGATGATTATGATAATGATTATGATCATGATTATGATGATGATTATGATTATGATTATGATGATGATTCTGATGATTATGATGATGATTATGATGATGATTATGATGACGGTTATGATGATGATTATGATGATGATTATGATGATGACTATGATGATGATTATGACGATGATTATGATGATGATTATGATGATGATTATGATGATGATTATGATGATGATTATGATGATGATTAGGATGATGGTTATGATGACTATAATGATGACGATTATGATGACTATTCTGATGATTATGATGGCGATTATGATGACTATTATGATGATTATGATGACGATTATGATGATGACCATGATGACGATTATGATGATGATTATGATGATGATTATGTTGATAATTATGATGATGATTATGTTGATAATTATGATGATGATTATGATGATGACTATGATGATGATTATGATGACGATTATGATGATGACTATGATGACGATTATGATAATGATTATGATGATGATTATGATGAATATTATGATGATGATTATGATGATGATTATGATGATGATTATGATGATGATTATGATGATGATTATGATGACGGTTATGATGACGGTTATGATGATGATTATGATGATTATGATGACGATTATGATGATGATTATGATGATGATTATGATGATGATTATGATGATGATTATGATGACTATAATGATGACGATTATGATGACTATTATGATGATTATTATGATGACGGTTATGATGATGATTGTGATGATGATTATGACGATGATTATGATGATGATTATGATAATGATTATGATGATGATTATGCTCATGATTATGATCATGATTATGATGAATATTATGATGATGATTATGTTAATGTATATGATGGTGATTATGATGATGATTGCGATGATCATTATGATGACGATTATGATGACGATTGTGATGACTATTGTGATGATGACTATCATGACGATTATGGTAATGATTATGATGATAATTATGATGACGGTTATCATGATGATTATGATGATGACTATGATGATGACTATGATGATGATTATGATGATGACTATGATGATGATTACGATGACGATTATGATGATGACTATGATGATGATTATGCTCATGATTACGATGATGATTATGATGACTATAATGATGATGATTATGATGATGATTATGATGATGACTATGATGATGATTATGATGATGATTATGTTGATAATTATGATGATGATTATGATGATGACTATGATGATGATTATGATGATGATTATGTTGATAATTATGATGATGATTATGATGATGACTATGATGACGATTATGATAATGATTATGATGATGATTATGATGAATATTATGATGATGATTATGATGATGATTATGTTGATAATTATGATGACCATCATGATGATGACTATGATGACGATTATGATAATGATTATGATGATAATTATGATGACGGTTATGATGATGATTATGATGACGATTATGATAATGATTATGATGATGATTATGATGAATATTATGATGATGATTATGATGATGATTATGATGATGATTATGATGATGATTATGATGATGATTATGATGATGATTATGATGATGATTATGATGACGATCATGAGGACTATTATGATGATGACTATGATGATGATTATGATGATGACTATGATGATGATTACGATGACGATTATGATGATGACTATGATGATGATTATGCTCATGATTACGATGATGATTATGGTGAATATTATGATGATGATTATGATGATGATTATGATGATGATTATGATGATGATTATGATGATGACTATGATGACGATTATGGTAATGATTATGATGATGATTATGATGCTGAATATGATGATGATTATGATGATGATTATGATGATGATTATGATGACGATTATGATGATGATTATGATGATGATTATGATGATGATTATGATGATGACTATGATGCTGATTATGATGACGGTTATGATGACGGTTATGATGATGATTATGATGATTATGATGACGATTATGATGATGATTATGATGATGATTATGATGACGATTATGATGACTATAATGATGATTATTATGATGACGGTTATGATGATGATTGTGATGATGATTATGACGATGATTATGATGATGATTATGATAATGATTATGATGATGATTATGCTCATGATTATGATCATGATTATGATGAATATTATGATGATGATTATGATGATGATTATGACGATGATTATGACGATGATTATGATAATGATTATGATCATGATTATGATGATGATTATGATTATGATTATGATGATGATTCTGATGATGATTATGATGATGATTATGATGATGATTATGATGACGGTTATGATGATGATTATGATGATGATTATGATGATGACTATGATGATGATTATGACGATGATTATGATGATGATTATGATGATGATTATGATGATGATTATGATGATGATTATGATGATGATTAGGATGATGGTTATGATGACTATAATGATGACGATTATGATGACTATTCTGATGATTATGATGGCGATTATGATGACTATTATGATGATTATGATGACGATTATGATGATGACCATGATGACGATTATGATGATGATTATGATGATGATTATGTTGATAATTATGATGATGATTATGATGATGACTATGATGATGATTATGATGACGATTATGATGATGACTATGATGACGATTATGATAATGATTATGATGATGATTATGATGAATATTATGATGATGATTATGATGATGATTATGATGATGATTATGATGATGATTATGATGATGATTATGATGACGGTTATGATGACGGTTATGATGATGATTATGATGATTATGATGACGATTATGATGATGATTATGATGATGATTATGATGACGATTATGATGACTATTATGATGATTATTATGATGACGGTTATGATGATGATTGTGATGATGATTATGACGATGATTATGATGATGATTATGATAATGATTATGATGATGATTATGCTCATGATTATGATCATGATTATGATGAATATTATGATGATGATTATGTTAATGTATATGATGATGATTATGATGATGATTGCGATGATCATTATGATGACGATTATGATGATGATTATGATGACGATTATGATGATGATTATGATGACTATTATGACTGTGACTATGATGCTGATCACGTTGACGGTTATGATGATGATTATGATTATGATTATGATGATGATTATGATGATTATTATGATGATGATTATGATGATGATTATGATAATGATTATGATGGTGATTATTATGAATATTATGATGATGATTATGATTATGATTACGACGTCTATAATGATGCCGATTATGATGACTATTATGATGATGATTATGATGATGATTACGATGATGATTATGATGACTATAATGATGACGATTATGATGACTATTATGATGATGATTATGATGACGGTTATGATGATGATTATGATGATGATTATGACGATGATTATGACGATGATTATGATAATGATTATGATCATGATTATGATGATGATTATGATTATGATTATGATGATGATTCTGATGATTATGATGATGATTATGATGATGATTATGATGACGGTTATGATGATGATTATGATGATGATTATGATGATGACTATGATGATGATTATGACGATGATTATGATGATGATTATGATGATGATTATGATGATGATTATGATGATGATTATGATGATGATTAGGATGATGGTTATGATGACTATAATGATGACGATTATGATGACTATTCTGATGATTATGATGGCGATTATGATGACTATTATGATGATTATGATGACGATTATGATGATGACCATGATGACGATTATGATGATGATTATGATGATGATTATGTTGATAATTATGATGATGATTATGTTGATAATTATGATGATGATTATGATGATGACTATGATGATGATTATGATGACGATTATGATGATGACTATGATGACGATTATGATAATGATTATGATGATGATTATGATGAATATTATGATGATGATTATGATGATGATTATGATGATGATTATGATGATGATTATGATGATGATTATGATGACGGTTATGATGACGGTTATGATGATGATTATGATGATTATGATGACGATTATGATGATGATTATGATGATGATTATGATGATGATTATGATGATGATTATGATGACTATAATGATGACGATTATGATGACTATTATGATGATTATTATGATGACGGTTATGATGATGATTGTGATGATGATTATGACGATGATTATGATGATGATTATGATAATGATTATGATGATGATTATGCTCATGATTATGATCATGATTATGATGAATATTATGATGATGATTATGTTAATGTATATGATGGTGATTATGATGATGATTGCGATGATCATTATGATGACGATTATGATGACGATTGTGATGACTATTGTGATGATGACTATCATGACGATTATGATAATGATTATGATGATAATTATGATGACGGTTATCATGATGATTATGATGATGACTATGATGATGACTATGATGATGATTATGATGATGACTATGATGATGATTACGATGACGATTATGATGATGACTATGATGATGATTACGATGACGATTATGATGATGACTATGATGATGATTATGCTCATGATTACGATGATGATTATGGTGAATATTATGATGATGATTATGATGATGATTATGATGATGATTATGATGATGATTATGATGATGACTATGATGACGATTATGGTAATGATTATGATGATGATTATGATGCTGAATATGATGATGATTATGATGATGATTATGATGATGATTATGATGACGATTATGATGATGATTATGATGATGATTATGATGATGATTATGATGATGACTATGATGCTGATTATGATGACGGTTATGATGACGGTTATGATGATGATTATGATGATTATGATGACGATTATGATGATGATTATGATGATGATTATGATGACGATTATGATGACGATTATGATGACTATAATGATGACGATTATGATGACTATTATGATGATTATTATGATGACGGTTATGATGATGATTGTGATGATGATTATGACGATGATTATGATGATGATTATGATAATGATTATGATGATGATTATGCTCATGATTATGATCATGATTATGATGAATATTATGATGATGATTATGTCAATGTATATGATGATGATTATGATGATGATTGCGATGATCATTAAGATGACGATTATGATGATGATTATGATGACGATTATGATGATGATTATGATGACTATTATGACTGTGACTATGATGCTGAACACGTTGACGGTTATGATGATGATTATGATTATGATTATGATGATGATTATGATGATTATTATGATGATGATTATGATGATGATTATGATAATGATTATGATGATGATTATTATGAATATTATGATGATGATTATGATGATGATTACGATGATCATTATGATGATGATTATGATGATCATTATGATGATGATTATGATGATGATTATGATTATGATTACGACGTCTATTATGATGCCGATTATGATGACTATTATGATGATGATTATGATGATGATTACGATGATGATTATGATGACTATAATGATGACGATTATGATGACTATTATGATGATGATTATGATGACGGTTATGATGATGATTATGATGACGATTATGACGATGATTATGACGATGATTATGATAATGATTATGATCATGATTATGATGATGATTATGATTATGATTATGATGATGATTCTGATGATGATTATGATGATGATTATGATGATGATTATGATGACGGTTATGATGATGATTATGATGATGCTTATGATGATGACTATGATGATGATTATGACGATGATTATGATGATGATTATGATGATGATTATGATGATGATTATGATGATGGTTATGATGACTATAATGATGACGATTATGATGACTATTCTGATGATTATGATGGCGATTATAATGACTATTATGATGATTATGATGACGATTATGATGATGACCATGATGACGATTATGATGATGATTATGATGATGATTATGTTGATAATTATGATGATGATTATGATGATGATTATGATGATGACTATGATGATGATTATGATGACGATTATGATGATGACTATGATGACGATTATGATAATGATTATGATGATGATTATGATGAATATTATGATGATGATTATGATGATGATTATGATGATGATTATGATGATGATTATGATGATGATTATGATGACGGTTATGATGATGATTATGATGATGACAATGATGATGATTATGATGATGATTATGATGATGATTATGATGATGATTATGATGACCATCATGATGATGACTATGATGACGATTATGATAATGATTATGATGATAATTATGATGACGGTTATGATGATGATTATGATGACGATTATGATAATGATTATGATGATGATTATGATGAATATTATGATGATGATTATGATGATGACTATCATGACGATTATGATAATGATTATGATGATGATTATGATGATGGTTATCATGATGATTATGATGATGATTATGATGACGGTTATGATGATGATTATGATGATGATTATGATGATGACTATGATGATGATTATGACGATGATTATGATGATGATTATGATGATGATTATGATGATGATTATGATGATGATTATGATGATGATTAGGATGATGGTTATGATGACTATAATGATGACGATTATGATGACTATTCTGATGATTATGATGGCGATTATGATGACTATTATGATGATTATGATGACGATTATGATGATGACCATGATGACGATTATGATGATGATTATGATGATGATTATGTTGATAATTATGATGATGATTATGTTGATAATTATGATGATGATTATGATGATGACTATGATGATGATTATGATGACGATTATGATGATGACTATGATGACGATTATGATAATGATTATGATGATGATTATGATGAATATTATGATGATGATTATGATGATGATTATGATGATGATTATGATGATGATTATGATGATGATTATGATGACGGTTATGATGACGGTTATGATGATGATTATGATGATTATGATGACGATTATGATGATGATTATGATGATGATTATGATGATGATTATGATGATGATTATGATGACTATAATGATGACGATTATGATGACTATTATGATGATTATTATGATGACGGTTATGATGATGATTGTGATGATGATTATGACGATGATTATGATGATGATTATGATAATGATTATGATGATGATTATGCTCATGATTATGATCATGATTATGATGAATATTATGATGATGATTATGTTAATGTATATGATGGTGATTATGATGATGATTGCGATGATCATTATGATGACGATTATGATGACGATTGTGATGACTATTGTGATGATGACTATCATGACGATTATGATAATGATTATGATGATAATTATGATGACGGTTATCATGATGATTATGATGATGACTATGATGATGACTATGATGATGATTATGATGATGACTATGATGATGATTACGATGACGATTATGATGATGACTATGATGATGATTACGATGACGATTATGATGATGACTATGATGATGATTATGCTCATGATTACGATGATGATTATGGTGAATATTATGATGATGATTATGATGATGATTATGATGATGATTATGATGATGATTATGATGATGACTATGATGACGATTATGGTAATGATTATGATGATGATTATGATGCTGAATATGATGATGATTATGATGATGATTATGATGATGATTATGATGACGATTATGATGATGATTATGATGATGATTATGATGATGATTATGATGATGACTATGATGCTGATTATGATGACGGTTATGATGACGGTTATGATGATGATTATGATGATTATGATGACGATTATGATGATGATTATGATGATGATTATGATGACGATTATGATGACGATTATGATGACTATAATGATGACGATTATGATGACTATTATGATGATTATTATGATGACGGTTATGATGATGATTGTGATGATGATTATGACGATGATTATGATGATGATTATGATAATGATTATGATGATGATTATGCTCATGATTATGATCATGATTATGATGAATATTATGATGATGATTATGTCAATGTATATGATGATGATTATGATGATGATTGCGATGATCATTAAGATGACGATTATGATGATGATTATGATGACGATTATGATGATGATTATGATGACTATTATGACTGTGACTATGATGCTGAACACGTTGACGGTTATGATGATGATTATGATTATGATTATGATGATGATTATGATGATTATTATGATGATGATTATGATGATGATTATGATAATGATTATGATGATGATTATTATGAATATTATGATGATGATTATGATGATGATTACGATGATCATTATGATGATGATTATGATGATCATTATGATGATGATTATGATGATGATTATGATTATGATTACGACGTCTATTATGATGCCGATTATGATGACTATTATGATGATGATTATGATGATGATTACGATGATGATTATGATGACTATAATGATGACGATTATGATGACTATTATGATGATGATTATGATGACGGTTATGATGATGATTATGATGACGATTATGACGATGATTATGACGATGATTATGATAATGATTATGATCATGATTATGATGATGATTATGATTATGATTATGATGATGATTCTGATGATGATTATGATGATGATTATGATGATGATTATGATGACGGTTATGATGATGATTATGATGATGCTTATGATGATGACTATGATGATGATTATGACGATGATTATGATGATGATTATGATGATGATTATGATGATGATTATGATGATGGTTATGATGACTATAATGATGACGATTATGATGACTATTCTGATGATTATGATGGCGATTATAATGACTATTATGATGATTATGATGACGATTATGATGATGACCATGATGACGATTATGATGATGATTATGATGATGATTATGTTGATAATTATGATGATGATTATGATGATGATTATGATGATGACTATGATGATGATTATGATGACGATTATGATGATGACTATGATGACGATTATGATAATGATTATGATGATGATTATGATGAATATTATGATGATGATTATGATGATGATTATGATGATGATTATGATGATGATTATGATGATGATTATGATGACGGTTATGATGATGATTATGATGATGACAATGATGATGATTATGATGATGATTATGATGATGATTATGATGATGATTATGATGACCATCATGATGATGACTATGATGACGATTATGATAATGATTATGATGATAATTATGATGACGGTTATGATGATGATTATGATGACGATTATGATAATGATTATGATGATGATTATGATGAATATTATGATGATGATTATGATGATGACTATCATGACGATTATGATAATGATTATGATGATGATTATGATGATGGTTATCATGATGATTATGATGATGATTATGATGACGGTTATGATGATGATTATGATGATGATTATGATGATGACTATGATGATGATTATGACGATGATTATGATGATGATTATGATGATGATTATGATGATGATTATGATGAATATTATGATGATGATAATGATGATGATTATGATGATGATTATGATGATGTTTATGATGATGATTATGATGATGATTATGATGATGATTATGATGATGATTATGCTCATGATTACGATGATGATTATGGTGAATATTATGATGATGATTATGATGATGATTATGATGATGATTATGATGATGACTATGATGACGATTATGGTAATGATTATGATGATGATTATGATGCTGAATATGATGATGATTATGATGATGATTATGATGATGATTATGATGACGATTATGATGATGATTATGATGATGATTATGATGATGATTATGATGATGACTATGATGCTGATTATGATGACGGTTATGATGACGGTTATGATGATGATTATAATGATTATGATGACGATTATGATGATGATTATGATGATGATTATGATGATGATTATGATGACTATAATGATGACGATTGTGATGCCTATTGTGATGATGACTATCATGACGATTATGATAATGATTATGATGATAATTATGATGACGGTTATCATGATGATTATGATGATGATTATGATGATGATTATGATGATGACAATGATGATTATTATGATGATGATTATGATGATGATTATGATGATGATTATGATGACCATCATGATGATGACTATGATGACGATTATGATAATGATTATGATGATAATTATGATGACGGTTATGATGATGATTATGATGACGATTATGATAATGATTATGATGATGATTATGATGAATATTATGATGATGATTATGATGATGATTATGATGATGATTATGATGATGTTTATGATGATGATTATGATGATGATTATGATGATGATTATGATGATGATTATGATGATGATTATGATGATGATTATGATGATGATTATGATGACGATCATGAGGACTATTATGATGATGACTATGATGATGATTATGATGATGACTATGATGATGATTACGATGACGATTATGATGATGACTATGATGATGATTATGCTCATGATTACGATGATGATTATGGTGAATATTATGATGATGATTATGATGATGATTATGATGATGATTATGATGATGATTATGATGATGATTATGATGATGACTATGATGACGATTATGGTAATGATTATGATGATGATTATGATGCTGAATATGATGATGATTATGATGATGATTATGATGACGATTATGATGATGATTATGATGATGATTATGATGATGATTATGATGACGATTATGATGACTATAATGATGACGATTATGATGACTATTATGATGATTATTATGATGACGGTTATGATGATGATTGTGATGATGATTATGACGATGATTATGATGATGATTATGATAATGATTATGATGATGATTATGCTCATTATTATGATCATGATTATGATGAATATTATGATGATGATTATGTTAATGTATATGATGATGATTACGATGATCATTATGATGATGATTATGGTGATCATTATGATGATGATTATGATGATGATTATGATTATGATTATGATGATGATTATGATGATGATTATGATGATGATTATGATGACGGTTATGATGATGATTATGATGATGATTATGATGATGACTATGATGATGATTATGACGATGATTATGATGATGATTATGATGATGATTATGATGATGATTATGATGATGATTATGATGATGATTATGATGATGATTATGATGATGATTATGATGATGATTATGATGACCATCATGATGATGATTATGATGATGATTATGATGATGATTATGATGATGATTATGATGATGATTATGATGACGGTTATGATGATGATTATGATGATGATTATGATGATGATTATGATGATGATTATGATGATGATTATGATGACTATAATGATGACGATTGTGATGACTATTGTGATGATGACTATCATGACGATTATGATAATGATTATGATGATAATTATGATGACGGTTATCATGATGATTATGATGATGATTATGATGATGATTATGATGATGACAATGATGATTATTATGATGATGATTATGATGATGATTATGATGATGATTATGATGACCATCATGATGATGACTATGATGACGATTATGATAATGATTATGATGATAATTATGATGACGGTTATGATGATGATTATGATGACGATTATGATAATGATTATGATGATGATTATGATGAATATTATGATGATGATTATGATGATGATTATGATGATGATTATGATGATGTTTATGATGATGACTATGATGATGATTATGATGATGATTATGATGATGATTATGATGATGATTATGATGATGATTAGGATGATGATTATGATGATGATTATGATGACGATCATGAGGACTATTATGATGATGACTATGATGATGATTATGATGATGACTATGATAATGATTACGATGACGATTATGATGATGACTATGATGATGATTATGCTCATGATTACGATGATGATTATGGTGAATATTATGATGATGATTATGATGATGATTATGATGATGATTATGATGATGACTATGATGACGATTATCGTAATGATTATGATGATGATTATGATGCTGAATATGATGATGATTATGGTGATGATTATGATGATGATTATGATGACGATTATGATGATGATTATGATGATGATTATGATGATGATTATGATGATGACTATGATGCTGATTATGATGACGGTTATGATGACGGTTATGATGATGATTATGATGATTATGATGACGATTATGATGATGATTATGATGACGGTTATGATGACGGTTATGATGATGATTATGATGATGATTATGATGATGATTATGATGACGATTATGATGATGACCATGATGACGATTATGATGATGATTATGATGATGATTATGTTGATAATTATGATGATGATTATGATGATGACTATGATGATGATTATGATGACGATTATGATGATGACTATGATGACGATTATGATAATGATTATGATGATGATTATGATGAATATTATGATGATGATTATGATGATGATTATGATGATGATTATGATGATGATTATGATGATGATTATTATGAATATTATGATGATGATTATGATGATGATTACGATGATCATTATGATGATGATTATGATGATCATTATGATGATGATTATGATGATGATTATGATTATGATTACGACGTCTATAATGATGCCGATTATGATGACTATTATGATGATGATTATGATGATGATTACGATGATGATTATGATGATGGTTATGATGACGATTATGATGATGATTATGATGATGATTATGATGCTGAATATGATGATGATTATGATGATGATTATGATGATGATTATGATGACGATTATGATGATGATTATGATGATGATTATGATGATCATTATGATGATGACTATGATGCTGATTATGATGACGGTTATGATGACGGTTATGATGATGATTATGATGATTATGATGACGATTATGATGATGATTATGATGATGATTATGATGATGATTATGATGATGATTATGATGATGATTATGATGACGATTATGAAGATGATTATGATGACGATTATGATGATGATTATGATGACTATTATGACTGTGACTATGATGCTGATTACGTTGACGGTTATGATGATGATTATGATTATGATTATGATGATGATTATGATGATTATTATGATGATGATTATGATGATGATTATGATAATGATTATGATGATGATTATTATGAATATTATGATGATGATTATGATGATGATTATGATGATGATTAGGATGATGATTATGATGATGATTGTGATGACGATCATGAGGACTATTATGATGATGACTATGATGATGATTATGATGATGACTATGATAATGATTACGATGACGATTATGATGATGACTATGATGATGATTATGCTCATGATTACGATGATGATTATGGTGAATATTATGATGATGATTATGATGATGATTATGATGATGATTATGATGATGACTATGATGACGATTATCGTAATGATTATGATGATGATTATGATGCTGAATATGATGATGATTATGGTGATGATTATGATGATGATTATGATGACGATTATGATGATGATTATGATGATGATTATGATGATGATTATGATGATGACTATGATGCTGATTATGATGACGGTTATGATGACGGTTATGATGATGATTATGATGATTATGATGACGATTATGATGATGATTATGATGACGGTTATGATGATGATTATGATGATGATTATGATGATGATTATGATGATGACTATGATGCTGATTATGATGACGGTTATGATGACGGTTATGATGATGATTATGATGATTATGATGACGATTATGATGATGATTATGATGACGATTATGATGATGATTATGATGATGATTATGATGATGATTATGATGATGACTATGATGCTGATTATGATGACGGTTATGACGACGGTTATGATGATGATTATGATGATTATGATGACGATTATGATGATGATTATGATGACGGTTATGATGACGGTTATGATGATGATTATGATGATGATTATGATGATGATTATGATGACGATTATGATGATGACCATGATGACGATTATGATGATGATTATGATGATGATTATGTTGATAATTATGATGATGATTATGATGATGACTATGATGATGATTATGATGACGATTATGATGATGACTATGATGACGATTATGATAATGATTATGATGATGATTATGATGAATATTATGATGATGATTATGATGATGATTATGATGATGATTATGATGATGATTATGATGATGATTATTATGAATATTATGATGATGATTATGATGATGATTACGATGATCATTATGATGATGATTATGATGATCATTATGATGATGATTATGATGATGATTATGATGATGATTAGGATGATGATTATGATGATGATTGTGATGACGATCATGAGGACTATTATGATGATGACTATGATGATGATTATGATGATGACTATGATAATGATTACGATGACGATTATGATGATGACTATGATGATGATTATGCTCATGATTACGATGATGATTATGGTGAATATTATGATGATGATTATGATGATGATTATGATGATGATTATGATGATGACTATGATGACGATTATCGTAATGATTATGATGATGATTATGATGCTGAATATGATGATGATTATGGTGATGATTATGATGATGATTATGATGACGATTATGATGATGATTATGATGATGATTATGATGATGATTATGATGATGACTATGATGCTGATTATGATGACGGTTATGATGACGGTTATGATGATGATTATGATGATTATGATGACGATTATGATGATGATTATGATGACGGTTATGATGATGATTATGATGATGATTATGATGATGATTATGATGATGACTATGATGCTGATTATGATGACGGTTATGATGACGGTTATGATGATGATTATGATGATTATGATGACGATTATGATGATGATTATGATGACGATTATGATGATGATTATGATGATGATTATGATGATGATTATGATGATGACTATGATGCTGATTATGATGACGGTTATGACGACGGTTATGATGATGATTATGATGATTATGATGACGATTATGATGATGATTATGATGACGGTTATGATGACGGTTATGATGATGATTATGATGATGATTATGATGATGATTATGATGACGATTATGATGATGACCATGATGACGATTATGATGATGATTATGATGATGATTATGTTGATAATTATGATGATGATTATGATGATGACTATGATGATGATTATGATGACGATTATGATGATGACTATGATGACGATTATGATAATGATTATGATGATGATTATGATGAATATTATGATGATGATTATGATGATGATTATGATGATGATTATGATGATGATTATGATGATGATTATTATGAATATTATGATGATGATTATGATGATGATTACGATGATCATTATGATGATGATTATGATGATCATTATGATGATGATTATGATGATGATTATGATTATGATTACGACGTCTATAATGATGCCGATTATGATGACTATTATGATGATGATTATGATGATGATTACGATGATGATTATGATGATGGTTATGATGACGATTATGATGATGATTATGATGATGATTATGATGATGATTATGATGATGACTATGATGACGATTATGGTAATGATTATGATGATGATTATGATGCTGAATATGATGATGATTATGATGATGATTATGATGATGATTATGATGACGATTATGATGATGATTATGATGATGATTATGATGATGATTATGATGATGACTATGATGCTGATTATGATGACGGTTATGATGACGGTTATGATGATGATTATGATAATTATGATGACGATTATGATGATGATTATGATGATGATTATGATGATGATTATGATGATGATTATGATGACTATAATGATGACGATTATGATGACTATTATGATGATTATTATGATGACGGTTATGATGATGATTGTGATGATGATTATGACGATGATTATGATGATGATTATGATAATGATTATGATGATGATTATGCTCATGATTATGATCATGATTATGATGAATATTATGATGATGATTATGTTAATGTATATGATGATGATTATGATGATGATTGCGATGATCATTATGATGACGATTATGATGACGATTGTGATGACTATTGTGATGATGACTATCATGACGATTATGATAATGATTATGATGATAATTATGATGACGGTTATCATGATGATTATGATGATGATTATGATGACGGTTATGATGATGATTATGATGATGATTATGATGATGATTATGATGATGATTATGATGACGATCATGAGCACTATTATGATGATGACTATGATGATGATTATGATGATGACTATGATGATGATTACGATGACGATTATGATGATGACTATGATGATGATTATGCTCATGATTACGATGATGATTATGGTGAATATTATGATGATGATTATGATGATGATTATGATGATGATTATGATGATGACTATGATGACGATTATGGTAATGATTATGATGATGATTATGATGCTGAATATGATGATGATTATGATGATGATTATGATGATGATTATGATGACGATTATGATGATGATTATGATGATGATTATGATGATCATTATGATGATGACTATGATGCTGATTATGATGACGGTTATGATGACGGTTATGATGATGATTATGATGATTATGATGACGATTATGATGATGATTATGATGATGATTATGATGGTGATTATGATGATGATTATGATGATGATTATGATGACGATTATGAAGATGATTATGATGACGATTATGATGATGATTATGATGACTATTATGACTGTGACTATGATGCTGATTACGTTGACGGTTATGATGATGATTATGATTATGATTATGATGATGATTATGATGATTATTATGATGATGATTATGATGATGATTATGATAATGATTATGATGATGATTATTATGAATATTATGATGATGATTATGATGATGATTACGATGATCATTATGATGATGATTATGATGATGATTATGATGATGATTATGATGATGATTATGATGATGATTATGATGATGATTATGATGATGATTATGATGACGGTTATGATGATGATTATGATGATGATTATGATGATGATTATGATGATGATTATGATGATGATTATGATGACTATAATGATGACGATTGTGATGACTATTGTGATGATGACTATCATGACGATTATGATAATGATTATGATGGCTATAATAATGACGATTATGATGACTATTATGATGATTATGATGATCATTATGATGACTATAATGATGACGATTGTGATGACTATTGTGATGATGACTATCATGACGATTATGATAATGATTATGATGGCTATAATAATGACGATTATGATGACTATTATGATGATTATGATGATCATTATGATGATGACAATGATGATTATTATGATGATGATTATGATGATGATTATGATGATGATTATGATGACCATCATGATGATGACTATGATGACGATTATGATGATGATTATGATGATGATTATGATGACGGTTATGATGGTGATTATGATGATGATTATGATGATGACTTTGATCATGATTCTGATGATGATTATGATGATGACTATGATGATGATTATGATGATGATTATGATGATGATTGTGATGATGATTATGATGATGACTATGATGATGATTATGATGATGACCATGAAGACGATTATGATGATGATTGTGATGATGATTATGATGATGATTATGATGATGATTACGATGACGGTTATGATGATGATTATGATGATAATTATGATGATGATTATGATGATGATTATGATGGTGACTATGATGATGATTATCATGATGATTATGCTCATGATTATGATGATGAATTATAACGATGATTATGATGATGATTATGATGGCTATAATAATGACGATTATGATGACTATTATGATGATTATGATGACGATTATGATGATGACTATGATGACGATTATGATAATGATTATGATGATGATTATGATGAATATTATGATGATGATTATGATGATGATTATGATGATGATTATGATGATGATTATGATGATGATTATGATGATGATTATGATGATGATTATGATGATGATTATGATGATGATTGTGATGATGATTATGATGATGATTATGATGATGATTATGATGATGATTACGATGGCGGTTATGATGATGATCATGATGATAATTATGATGATGATTATGATGATGATTATGATGACGATTATGATGATGACTATGATGATGATTATGCTCATGATTACGATGATGATTATGGTGAATATTATGATGATGATTATGATGATGATTATGATGATGATTATGATGATGATTATGATGATGACTATGATGACGATTATGGTAATGATTATGATGATGATTATGATGCTGAATATGATGATGATTATGATGATGATTATGATGATGATTATGATGATGATTATGATGACGATTATGATGATGATTATGATGATGATTATGATGATCATTATGATGATGACTATGATGCTGATTATGATGACGGTTATGATGACGGTTATGATGATGATTATGATGATTATGATGACGATTATGATGATGATTATGATGATGATTATGATGATGATTATGATGATGATTATGATGATGATTATGATGACGATTATGATGATGATTATGATGACGATTATGATGATGATTATGATGACTATTATGACTGTGACTATGATGCTGATTACGTTGACGGTTATGATGATGATTATGATTATGATTATGATGATGATTATGATGATTATTATGATGATGATTATGATGATGATTATGATAATGATTATGATGATGATTATTATGAATATTATGATGATGCTTATGATGATGATTACGATGATCATTATGATGATGATTATGATGATCATTATGATGATGATTATGATGATGATTATGATTATGATTACGACGTCTATAATGATGCCGATTAGGATGACTATTATGATGATGATTATGATGATGATTACGATGATGATTATGATGATGGTTATGATGAATATAATGATGACGATTATGATGACTATTCTGATGATTATGATGGCGATTATGATGACTATTATTATGATTATGATGACGATTATGATGATTATGATGATGATTATGTTGATAATTATGATGATGATTATGATGATGACTATGATGATGATTATGATGACGATTATGATGATGACTATGATGACGATTATGATAATGATTATGATGATGATTATGATGAATATTATGATGATGATTATGATGATGATTATAATGATGATTATGATGATGATTATGATGATGATTATGATGATGATTATGATGATGATTATGATGATGATTGTGATGATGATTATGATGATGATTATGATGATGATTATGATGATGATTACGATGGCGGCTATGATGATGATCATGATGATAATTATGATGATGATTATGATGATGATTATGATGATGATTATGATGATGACTATGATGATGATTATGATGGTGACTATGATGATGATTATCATGATGATTATGCTCATGATTATGATGATGAATTATAACGATGATTATGATGATGATTATGATGGCTATAATAATGACGATTATGATGACTATTATGATGATTATGATGATCATTATGATGATGATTATGATGATGACCATGATGATGATTATGATGATGATTATGACGATGATTATGATGATGATTATGATGATGACTGTGATGATGATTATGATGATGACTATGATGATGATTATGATGATGACCATGAAGACGATTATGATGATGATTGTGATGATGATTATGATGATGATTATGATGATGATTATCATGATGATTATGCTCATGATTATGATGATGAATTATAACGATGATTATGATGATGATTATGATGGCTATAATAATGACGATTATGATGACTATTATGATGATTATGATGACGATTATGATGATGACTATGATGACGATTATGATAATGATTATGATGATGATTATGATGAATATTATGATGATGATTATGATGATGATTATGATGATGATTATGATGATGATTATGATGATGATTATGATGATGATTATGATGATGATTATGATGATGATTGTGATGATGATTATGATGATGATTATGATGATGATTATGATGATGATTACGATGGCGGTTATGATGATGATCATGATGATAATTATGATGATGATTATGATGATGATTATGATGATGATTATGATGATGACTATGATGATGATTATGATGATGACTATGATGATGATTATGGTCATGATTACGATGATGATGATGGTGAATATTATGATGATGATTATGATGATGATTATGATGATGATTATGATGATGACTATGATGACGATTATGGTAATGATTATGATGATGATTATGATGCTGAATATGATGATGATTATGATGATGATTATGATGATGATTATGATGACGATTATGATGATGATTATGATGATGATTATGATGACGATCATGAGCACTATTATGATGATGACTATGATGATGATTATGATGATGACTATGATGATGATTACGATGACGATTATGATGATGACTATGATGATGATTATGGTCATGATTACGATGATGATTATGGTGAATATTATGATGATGATTATGATGATGATTATGATGATGATTATGATGATGACTATGATTACGAATATGGTAATGATTATGATGATGATTATGATGCTGAATATGATGATGATCATGATGATAATTATGATGATGATTATGATGATGATTATGATGATGATTATGATGATGACTATGATGATGATTATGGTCATGATTACGATGATGATTATGGTGAATATTATGATGATGCTTATGATGATGATTATGATGATGATTATGATGATGACTATGATGACGATTATGGTAATGATTATGATGATGATTATGATGCTGAATATGATGATGATTATGATGATGATTATGATGATGATTATGATGACGATTATGATGATGATTATGATGATGATTATGATGATGACTATGATGCTGATTATGATGACGGTTATGATGACGGTTATGATGATGATTATGATGATTATGATGACGATTATGATGATGATTATGATGATGATTATGATGATGATTATGATGATGATTATGATGACTATAATGATGACGATAATGATGACTATTATGATGATTATTATGATGACGGTTATGATGATGATTGTGATGATGATTATGACGATGATTATGATGATGATTATGATAATGATTATGATGATGATTATGCTCATGATTATGATCATGATTATGATGAATATTATGATGATGATTATGTTAATGTATATGATGATGGTTATGATGATGATTGCGATGATCATTATGATGACGATTATGATGATGATTATGATGACGATTATGATGATGATTATGATGACTATTATGACTGTGACTATGATGCTGATTACGTTGACGGTTATGATGATGATTATGATTATGATTATGATGATGATTATGATGATTATTATGATGATGATTATGATGATGATTATGAGAATGATTATGATGATGATTATTATGAATATTATGATGATGATTATGATGATGATTACGATGATCATTATGATGATGATTATGATGATCATTATGATGATGATTATGATGACGGTTATCATGATGATTATGATGATGATTATGATGATGATTATGATGATGACAATGATGATGATTATGATGATGATTATGATGATGATTATGATGATGATTATGATGACCATCATGATGATGACTATGATGACGATTATGATAATGATTATGATGATAATTATGATGACGGTTATGATGATGATTATGATGACGATTATGATAATGATTATGATGATGATTATGATGATGATTACGATGATGATTATGATGATGGTTATGATGACTATAATGATGACGATTATGATGACTATTCTGATGATTATGATGGCGATTATGATGACTATTATGATGATTATGATGACGATTATCATGATGACCATGATGACGATTATGATGATTATGATGATGATTATGTTGATAATTATGATGATGATTATGATGATGACTATGATGATGATTATGATGACGATTATGATGATGACTATGATGACGATTATGATAATGATTATGATGATGACTATGATGAATATTATGATGATGATTATGATGATGATTATGATGATGATTATGATGATGATTATGATGATGATTATGACGATGATTATGATGACGATTATGATGGTGACTATGATGACGATTATGATAATGATTATGATGATGATTATGATGAATATTATGATGATGATTATGATGATGATTATGATGATGATTATGATGATGATTATGATGACGGTTATGATGATGATTATGATGATGATTATGATGATGATTATGATGATGATTATGATGATGATTATGATGATGATTATGATGATGATTATGATGATGATTATGATGACGGTTATGATGATGATTATGATGATGATTATGATGATGATTATGATGATGATTATGATGATGATTATGATGACTATAATGATGATCATTATGATGACTATAATGATGACGATTGTGATGACTATTGTGATGATGACTATCATGACGATTATGATAATGATTATGATGGCTATAATAATGACGATTATGATGACTATTATGATGATTATGATGATCATTATGATGATGACAATGATGATTATTATGATGATGATTATGATGATGATTATGATGATGATTATGATGACCATCATGATGATGACTATGATGACGATTATGATGATGATTATGATGATGATTATGATGACGGTTATGATGGTGATTATGATGATGATTATGATGATGACTTTGATCATGATTCTGATGATGATTATGATGATGATTATGATGATGACTATGATGATGATTATGATGATGATTATGATGATGATTGTGATGATGATTATGATGATGACTATGATGATGATTATGATGATGACCATGAAGACGATTATGATGATGATTGTGATGATGATTATGATGATGATTATGATGATGATTACGATGACGGTTATGATGATGATTATGATGATAATTATGATGATGATTATGATGATGATTATGATGGTGACTATGATGATGATTATCATGATGATTATGCTCATGATTATGATGATGAATTATAACGATGATTATGATGATGATTATGATGGCTATAATAATGACGATTATGATGACTATTATGATGATTATGATGACGATTATGATGATGACTATGATGACGATTATGATAATGATTATGATGATGATTATGATGAATATTATGATGATGATTATGATGATGATTATGATGATGATTATGATGATGATTATGATGATGATTATGATGATGATTATGATGATGATTATGATGATGATTGTGATGATGATTATGATGATGATTATGATGATGATTATGATGATGATTACGATGGCGGTTATGATGATGATCATGATGATAATTATGATGATGATTATGATGATGATTATGATGATGATTATGATGATGACTATGATGATGATTATGGTCATGATTACGATGATGATTATGGTGAATATTATGATGATGATTATGATGATGATTACGATGATGATTATGATGATGACTATGATGACGATTATGGTAATGATTATGATGATGATTATGATGCTGAATATGATGATGATTATGATGATGATTATGATGATGATTATGATGACGATTATGATGATGATTATGATGATGATTATGATGACGATCATGAGCACTATTATGATGATGACTATGATGATGATTATGATGATGACTATGATGATGATTACGATGACGATTATGATGATGACTATGATGATGATTATGGTCATGATTACGATGATGATTATGGTGAATATTATGATGATGATTATGATGATGATTATGATGATGATTATGATGATGTTTATGATGATGATTATGATGATGATTATGATGACGATTATGATGATGATTATGATGATGATTATGATGATGATTATGATGATGACTATGATGCTGATTATGATGACGGTTATGATGACGGTTATGATGATGATTATGATGATTATGATGACGATTATGATGATGATTATGATAATGATTATGATGATGATTATTATGAATATTATGATGATGATTATGATGATGTTTATGATGATGATTATGATGATGATTATGATGATGATTATGATGATGATTATGATGATGATTATGATGCTGAATATGATGATGATTATGATGATGATTATGATGATGACAATGATGATGATTATGATGATGATTATGATGATGATTATGATGATGATTATGATGACCATCATGATGATGACTATGATCACGATTATGATAATGATTATGATGATAATTATGATCACGGTTATGATGATGATTATGATGACGATTATGATAATGATTATGATGATGATTATGATGAATATTATGATGATGATTATGATGATGATTATGATGATGATTATGATGATGTTTATGATGATGATTATGATGATGATTATGATGATGACTATGATGATGATTATGATGATGACTATGATGATGATTACGATGACGATTATGATGATGACTATGATGATGATTATGCTCATGATTACGATGATGATTATGGTGAATATTATGATGATGATTATGATGATGATTATGATGATGATTATGATGATGACTATGATGACGATTATCGTAATGATTATGATGATGATTATGATGCTGAATATGATGATGATTATGATGATGATTATGATGATGATTATGATGACGATTATGATGATGATTATGATGATGATTATGATGATGATTATGATGATGACTATGATGCTGATTATGATGACGGTTATGATGACGGTTATGATGATGATTATGATGATTATGATGACGATTATGATGATGATTATGATAATGATTATGATGATGATTATTATGAATATTATGATGATGATTATGATGATGATTATGATGACTATAATGATGACGATTATGATGATGATTATGATAATGATTATGATGATGATTATTATGAATATTATGATGATGATTATGATGATGATTACGATGATCATTATGATGATGATTATGATGATCATTATGATGATGATTATGATGATGATTATGATTATGATTACGACGTCTATAATGATGCCGATTATGATGACTATTATGATGATGATTATGATGATGATTACGATGATGATTATGATGACTATAATGATGACGATTATGATGACTATTATGATGATGATTATGATGACGGTTATGATGATGATTATGATGATGATTATGACGATGATTATGACGATGATTATGATAATGATTATGATCATGATTATGATGATGATTATGATTATGATTATGATGATGATTATGATGATGACTATGATGATGATTATGACGATGATTATGATGATGATTATGATGATGATTATGATGATGATTATGATGATGGTTATGATGAGTATAATGATGACGATTATGATGACTATTCTGATGATTATGATGGCGATTATGATGACTATTATGATGATTATGATGACGATTATGATGATGACCATGATGACGATTATGATGATGATTATGATGATGATTATGTTGATAATTATGATGATGATTATGATGATGACTATCATGATGATTATGATGACGATTATGATGATGACTATGATGACGATTATGATAATGATTATGATGATGATTATGATGAATATTATGATGATGATTGTGATGATGATTATGTTGATAATTATGATGATGATTATGATGATGACTATGATGATGATTATGATGACGATTATGATGGTGACTATGATGACGATTATGATAATGATTATGATGATGATTATGATGAATATTATGATGATGATTATGATGATGATTATGATGATGATTATGATGATGATTATGATGATGATTATGATGATGATTATGATGATGATTATGATGACGGTTATGATGATGATTATGATGATGATTATGATGATGATTATGATGATGATTATGATGATGATTATGATGACTATAATGATGACGATTGTGATGACTATTGTGATGATGACTATCATGACGATTATGATAATGATTATGATGGCTATAATAATGACGATTATGATGACTATTATGATGATTATGATGATCATTATGATGACTATAATGATGACGATTGTGATGACTATTGTGATGATGACTATCATGACGATTATGATAATGATTATGATGATTATGATGATCATTATGATGATGACAATGATGATTATTATGATGATGATTATGATGATGATTATGATGATGATTATGATGACCATCATGATGATGACTATGATGACGATTATGATGATGATTATGATGATGATTATGATGACGGTTATGATGGTGATTATGATGATGATTATGATGATGACTTTGATCATGATTCTGATGATGATTATGATGATGATTATGATGATGACTATGATGATGATTATGATGATGATTATGATGATGATTGTGATGATGATTATGATGATGACTATGATGATGATTATGATGATGACCATGAAGACGATTATGATGATGATTGTGATGATGATTATGATGATGATTATGATGATGATTACGATGACGGTTATGATGATGATTATGATGATAATTATGATGATGATTATGATGATGATTATGATGGTGACTATGATGATGATTATCATGATGATTATGCTCATGATTATGATGATGAATTATAACGATGATTATGATGATGATTATGATGGCTATAATAATGACGATTATGATGATGATTATGATAATGATTATGATGATGATTATTATGAATATTATGATGACGATTATGATGATGATTATGATAATGATTATGATGATGATTATTATGAATATTATGATGATGATTATGATGACGATTATGATGACGATTATGATGATGAATTATAACGATGATTATGATGATGATTATGATGGCTATAATAATGACGATTATGATGATGACTATGATGCTGATTATGATGACGGTTATGATGATGACTATGATGATGATTATGGTCATGATTACGATGATGATTATGGTGAATATTATGATGATGACTATGATGATGATTACGATGACGATTATGATGATGACTATGATGATGATTATGGTCATGATTACGATGATGATTATGATGACTATAATGATGACGATTGTGATGACTATTATGATGATGACTATGATGACGATTATGATAATGATTATGATGACTATAGTGATGACGATTATGATGATGACTATGATGACGATTATGATAGTGATTATGATAATGATTATGATGACTATAGTGATGACGATTATGATGATGACTATGATGACGATTATGATAATGATTATGATGATGATTATGATTATGATTATGATGATGATTATGATGATTATTATGATGATTATTATGATGATGATTATGATAATGATTATGGTCATGATTACGATGATGATTATGGTGAATATTATGATGATGATTATGATGATGATTATGATGATGATTATGATGATGACTATTATGACGATTATGGTAATGATTATGATGATGATTATGATGCTGAATATGATGATGATTATGATGATGATTATGATGATGATTATGATGACGATTATGATGATGATTATGATGATGATTATGATGATGACTATGATGCTGATTATGATGACGGTTATGATGACGGTTATGATGATGATTATGATGATTATGATGACGATTATGATGATGATTATGATGATGATTATGATGATGATTATGATGACGATTATGATGATGATTATGATGATGATTATGATGATGACTATGATGCTGATTATGATGACGGTTATGATGACGGTTATGATGATGATTATGATGATTATGGTGACGATTATGATGATGATTATGATGATGATTATGATGATGATTATGATGATGATTATGATGACTATAATGATGACGATAATGATGACTATTATGATGATTATTATGATGACGGTTATGATGATGATTGTGATGATGATTATGACGATGATTATGATGATGATTATGATAATGATTATGATGATGATTATGCTCATGATTATGATCATGATTATGATGATGACTATGATGATGATTATGGTCATGATTACGATGATGATTATGGTGAATATTATGATGATGATTATGATGATGATTATGATGATGATTATGATGATGACTATGATGACGATTATGGTAATGATTATGATGATGATTATGATGCTGAATATGATGATGATTATGATGATGATTATGATGATGATTATGATGACGATTATGATGATGATTATGATGATGATTATGATGATGACTATGATGCTGATTATGATGACGGTTATGATGACGGTTATGATGATGATTATGATGATTATGATGACGATTATGATGATGATTATGATGATGATTATGATGATGATTATGATGATGATTATGATGACTATAATGATGACGATAATGATGACTATTATGATGATTATTATGATGACGGTTATGATGATGATTGTGATGATGATTATGACGATGATTATGATGATGATTATGATAATGATTATGATGATGATTATGCTCATGATTATGATCATGATTATGATGAATATTATGATGATGATTATGTTAATGTATATGATGATGATTATGATGATGATTGCGATGATCATTATGATGACGATTATGATGATGATTATGATGACGATTATGATGATGATTATGATGACTATTATGACTGTGACTATGATGCTGATTACGTTGACGGTTATGATGATGATTATGATTATGATTATGATGATGATTATGATGATTATTATGATGATGATTATGATGATGATTATGAGAATGATTATGATGATGATTATTATGAATATTATGATGATGATTATGATGATGATTACGATGATCATTATGATGATGATTATGATGATCATTATGATGATGATTATGATGACGGTTATCATGATGATTATGATGATGATTATGATGATGATTATGATGATGACAATGATGATGATTATGATGATGATTATGATGATGATTATGATGATGATTATGATGACCATCATGATGATGACTATGATGACGATTATGATAATGATTATGATGATAATTATGATGACGGTTATGATGATGATTATGATGACGATTATGATAATGATTATGATGATGATTATGATGATGATTACGATGATGATTATGATGATGGTTATGATGACTATAATGATGACGATCATGATGACTATTCTGATGATTATGATGGCGATTATGATGACTATTATGATGATTATGATGACGATTATCATGATGACCATGATGACGATTATGATGATTATGATGATGATTATGTTGATAATTATGATGATGATTATGATGATGACTATGATGATGATTATGATGACGATTATGATGATGACTATGATGACGATTATGATAATGATTATGATGATGACTATGATGAATATTATGATGATGATTATGATGATGATTATGATGATGATTATGATGATGATTATGATGATGATTATGATGATGATTATGATGATGATTATGATGATGATTATGATGACGGTTATGATGATGATTATGATGATGATTATGATGATGACTATGATGATGATTATGACGATGATTATGATGATGATTATGATGATGATTATGATGATGATTATGACGATGATTATGATGATGATTATGATGATGATTATGATGATGATTATGATGATGGTTATGATGACTATAATGATGACGATTATGATGACTATTCTGATGATTATGATGGTGATTATGATGACTATTATGATGATTATGATGACGATTATGATGATGACCATGATGACGATTATGATGATGATTATGATGATGATTATGTTGATAATTATGATGATGATTATGATGATGACTATCATGATGATTATGATGACGATTATGATGATGACTATGATGACGATTATGATAATGATTATGATGATGATTATGATGAATATTATGATGATGATTATGATGATGATTATGATGATGATTATGATGATGATTATGATGATGATTATGATGATGATTATGATGATGATTATGATGATGATTATGATGACGGTTATGATGATGATTATGATGATGATTATGATGATGATTATGATGATGATTATGATGATGATTATGATGACTATAATGATGACGATTGTGATGACTATTGTGATGATGACTATCATGACGATTATGATAATGATTATGATGGCTATAATAATGACGATTATGATGACTATTATGATGATTATGATGATCATTATGATGACTATAATGATGACGATTGTGATGACTATTGTGATGATGACTATCATGACGATTATGATAATGATTATGATGGCTATAATAATGACGATTATGATGATGATTATGATAATGATTATGATGATGATTATTATGAATATTATGATGATGATTATGATGATGATTACGATGATCATTATGATGATGATTATGATGATCATTATGATGATGATTATGATGATGATTATGATTATGATTACGACGTCTATAATGATGCCGATTATGATGACTATTATGATGATGATTATGATGATGATTACGATGATGATTATGATGACTATAATGATGACGATTATGATGACTATTATGATGATGATTATGATGACGGTTATGATGATGATTATGATGATGATTATGACGATGATTATGACGATGATTATGATAATGATTATGATCATGATTATGATGATGATTATGATTATGATTATGATGATGATTATGATGATGACTATGATGATGATTATGACGATGATTATGATGATGATTATGATGATGATTATGATGACGGTTATGATGGTGATTATGATGATGATTATGATGATGACTTTGATCATGATTCTGATGATGATTATGATGATGATTATGATGATGACTATGATGATGATTATGATGATGATTATGATGATGATTGTGATGATGATTATGATGATGATTGTGATGATGATTATGATGATGACTATGATGATGATTATGATGATGACCATGAAGACGATTATGATGATGATTGTGATGATGATTATGATGATGATTATGATGATGATTATGATGATGATTACGATGACGGTTATGATGATGATTATGATGATAATTATGATGATGATTATGATGATGATTATGATGGTGACTATGATGATGATTATCATGATGATTATGCTCATGATTATGATGATGAATTATAACGATGATTATGATGATGATTATGATGGCTATAATAATGACGATTATGATGACTATTATGATGATTATGATGACGATTATGATGATGACTATGATGACGATTATGATAATGATTATGATGATGATTATGATGAATATTATGATGATGATTATGATGATGATTATGATGATGATTATGATGATGATTATGATGATGATTATGATGATGATTATGATGATGATTATGATGATGATTGTGATGATGATTATGATGATGATTATGATGATGATTATGATGATGATTACGATGGCGGTTATGATGATGATCATGATGATAATTATGATGATGATTATGATGATGATTATGATGATGATTATGATGATGACTATGATGATGATTATGGTCATGATTACGATGATGATTATGGTGAATATTATGATGATGATTATGATGATGATTACGATGATGATTATGATGATGACTATGATGACGATTATGGTAATGATTATGATGATGATTATGATGCTGAATATGATGATGATTATGATGATGATTATGATGATGATTATGATGACGATTATGATGATGATTATGATGATGATTATGATGACGATCATGAGCACTATTATGATGATGACTATGATGATGATTATGATGATGACTATGATGATGATTACGATGACGATTATGATGATGACTATGATGATGATTATGGTCATGATTACGATGATGATTATGGTGAATATTATGATGATGATTATGATGATGATTATGATGATGATTATGACGATGATTATGATGATGATTATGATGATGATTATGATGATGATTATGATGATGGTTATGATGACTATAATGATGACGATTATGATGACTATTCTGATGATTATGATGGCGATTATGATGACTATTATGATGATTATGATGACGATTATGATGATGACCATGATGACGATTATGATGATGATTATGATGATGATTATGTTGATAATTATGATGATGATTATGATGATGACTATCATGATGATTATGATGACGATTATGATGATGACTATGATGACGATTATGATAATGATTATGATGATGATTATGATGAATATTATGATGATGATTATGATGATGATTATGTTGATAATTATGATGATGATTATGATGATGACTATGATGATGATTATGATGACGATTATGATGGTGACTATGATGACGATTATGATAATGATTATGATGATGATTATGATGAATATTATGATGATGATTATGATGATGATTATGATGATGATTATGATGATGATTATGATGATGATTATGATGATGATTATGATGATGATTATGATGACGGTTATGATGATGATTATGATGATGATTATGATGATGATTATGATGATGATTATGATGATGATTATGATGACTATAATGATGACGATTGTGATGACTATTGTGATGATGACTATCATGACGATTATGATAATGATTATGATGGCTATAATAATGACGATTATGATGACTATTATGATGATTATGATGATCATTATGATGACTATAATGATGACGATTGTGATGACTATTGTGATGATGACTATCATGACGATTATGATAATGATTATGATGGCTATAATAATGACGATTATGATGACTATTATGATGATTATGATGATCATTATGATGATGACAATGATGATTATTATGATGATGATTATGATGATGATTATGATGACCATCATGATGATGACTATGATGACGATTATGATGATGATTATGATGATGATTATGATGACGGTTATGATGGTGATTATGATGATGATTATGATGATGACTTTGATGATGATTATGATGATGACCATGAAGACGATTATGATGATGATTGTGATGATGATTATGATGATGATTATGATGATGATTACGATGACGGTTATGATGATGATTATGATGATAATTATGATGATGATTATGATGATGATTATGATGGTGACTATGATGATGATTATCATGATGATTATGCTCATGATTATGATGATGAATTATAACGATGATTATGATGATGATTATGATGGCTATAATAATGACGATTATGATGACTATTATGATGATTATGATGACGATTATGATGATGACTATGATGACGATTATGATAATGATTATGATGATGATTATGATGAATATTATGATGATGATTATGATGATGATTATGATGATGATTATGATGATGATTATGATGATGATTATGATGATGATTATGATGATGATTATGATGATGATTGTGATGATGATTATGATGATGATTATGATGATGATTATGATGATGATTACGATGGCGGTTATGATGATGATCATGATGATAATTATGATGATGATTATGATGATGATTATGATGATGATTATGATGATGACTATGATGATGATTATGGTCATGATTACGATGATGATTATGGTGAATATTATGATGATGATTATGATGATGATTATGATGATGATTATGATGATGACTATGATGACGATTATGGTAATGATTATGATGATGATTATGATGCTGAATATGATGATGATTATGATGATGATTATGATGATGATTATGATGACGATTATGATGATGATTATGATGATGATTATGATGACGATCATGAGCACTATTATGATGATGACTATGATGATGATTATGATGATGACTATGATGATGATTACGATGACGATTATGATGATGACTATGATGATGATTATGCTCATGATTACGATGATGATTATGGTGAATATTATGATGATGATTATGATGATGATTATGATGATGATTATGATGATGACTATGATGACGATTATGGTAATGATTATGATGATGATTATGATGCTGAATATGATGATGATTATGATGATGATTATGATGATGATTATGATGACGATTATGATGATGATTATGATGATGATTATGATGATGATTATGATGATGACTATGATGCTGATTATGATGACGGTTATGATGACGGTTATGATGATGATTATGATGATTATGATGACGATTATGATGATGATTATGATAATGATTATGATGATGATTATTATGAATATTATGATGATGATTATGATGTTGATTATGATGACTATAATGATGACGATTATGATGATGATTATGATAATGATTATGATGATGATTATTATGAATATTATGATGATGATTACGATGATCATTATGATGATGATTATGATGATCATTATGATGATGATTATGATGATGATTATGATTATGATTACGACGTCTATAATGATGCCGATTATGATGACTATTATGATGATGATTATGATGATGATTACGATGATGATTATGATGACTATAATGATGACGATTATGATGACTATTATGATGATGATTATGATGACGGTTATGATGATGATTATGATGATGATTATAACGATGATTATGATGATGACTATGATGATGATTATGACGATGATTATGATGATGATTATGATGATGATTATGATGATGATTATGATGATGGTTATGATGACTATAATGATGACGATTATGATGACTATTCTGATGATTATGATGGCGATTATGATGACTATTATGATGATTATGATGACGATTATGATGATGACTATGATGACGATTATGATAATGATTATGATGATGATTATGATGAATATTATGATGATGATTATGATGATGATTATGTTGATAATTATGATGATGATTATGATGATGACTATGATGATGATTATGATGACGATTATGATGGTGACTATGATGACGATTATGATAATGATTATGATGATGATTATGATGATGATTATGATGAATATTATGATGATGATTATGATGATGATTATGATGATGATTATGATGATGATTATGATGATGATTATGATGATGATTATGATGATGATTATGATGATGATTATGATGCCGGTTATGACGATGATTATGATGATGATTATGATGATGATTATGATGATGGTTATGATGACTATAATGATGACGATTATGATGACTATTCTGATGATTATGATGGCGATTATGATGACTATTATGATGATTATGATGACGATTATGATGATGACTATGATGACGATTATGATAATGATTATGATGATGATTATGATGAATATTATGATGATGATTATGATGATGATTATGTTGATAATTATGATGATGATTATGATGATGACTATGATGACTATTATGATGACCATGATGACGATTATGATGATGATTATGTTGATAATTATGATGATGATTATGATGATGACTATCATGATGATTATGATGACGATTATGATGATGACTATGATGACGATTATGATAATGATTATGATGATGATTATGATGAATATTATGATGATGATTATGATGATGATTATGTTGATAATTATGATGATGATTATGATGATGACTATGATGATAATTATGATGACGATTATGATGGTGACTATGATGACGATTATGATAATGATTATGATGATGATTATGATGATGATTATGATGATGATTATGATGATGATTATGATGATGATTATGATGACGGTTATGATGATGATTATGATGATGATTATGATGATGATTATGATGATGATTATGATGATGATTATGATGATGATTATGATGACTATAATGATGACGATTGTGATGACTATTGTGATGATGACTATCATGACGATTATGATAATGATTATGATGGCTATAATAATGACGATTATGATGACTATTATGATGATTATGATGATCATTATGATGACTATAATGATGACGATTGTGATGACTATTGTGATGATGACTATCATGACGATTATGATAATGATTATGATGGCTATAATAATGACGATTATGATGACTATTATGATGATTATGATGATCATTATGATGATGACAATGATGATTATTATGATGATGATTATGATGATGATTATGATGATGATTATGATGAACATCATGATGATGACTATGATGACGATTATGATGATGATTATGATGATGATTATGATGACGGTTATGATGGTGATTATGATGATGATTATGATGATGACTTTGATCATGATTCTGATGATGATTATGATGATGATTATGATGATGACTATGATGATGATTATGATGATGATTATGATGATGATTGTGATGATGATTATGATGATGACTATGATGATGATTATGATGATGACCATGAAGACGATTATGATGATGATTGTGATGATGATTATGATGATGATTATGATGATGATTACGATGACGGTTATGATGATGATTATGATGATAATTATGATGATGATTATGATGATGATTATGATGGTGACTATGATGATGATTATCATGATGATTATGCTCATGATTATGATGATGAATTATAACGATGATTATGATGATGATTATGATGGCTATAATAATGACGATTATGATGACTATTATGATGATTATGATGACGATTATGATGATGACTATGATGACGATTATGATAATGATTATGATGATGATTATGATGAATATTATGATGATGATTATGATGATGATTATGATGATGATTATGATGATGATTATGATGATGATTATGATGATGATTATGATGATGATTATGATGATGATTGTGATGATGATTATGATGATGATTATGATGATGATTATGATGATGATTATGATGATGATTACGATGGCGGTTATGATGATGATCATGATGATAATTATGATGATGATTATGATGATGATTATGATGATGATTATGATGATGACTATGATGATGATTATGGTCATGATTACGATGATGATTATGGTGAATATTATGATGATGATTATGATGATGATTATGATGACGATTATGATGATGACTATGATGACGATTATGGTAATGATTATGATGATGATTATGATGCTGAATATGATGATGATTATGATGATGATTATGATGATGATTATGATGACGATTATGATGATGATTATGATGATGATTATGATGACGATCATGAGCACTATTATGATGATGACTATGATGATGATTATGATGATGACTATGATGATGATTACGATGACGATTATGATGATGACTATGATGATGATTATGGTCATGATTACGATGATGATTATGGTGAATATTATGATGATGATTATGATGATGATTATGATGATGATTATGATGATGACTATGATGACGAATATGGTAATGATTATGATGATGATTATGATGCTGAATATGATGATGATTATGATGATGATTATGATGATGATTATGATGACGATTATGATGATGATTATGATGATGATTATGATGATGATTATGATGATGACTATGATGCTGATTATGATGACGGTTATGATGACGGTTATGATGATGATTATGATGATTATGATGACGATTATGATGATGATTATGATGATGATTATGATGATGATTATGATGATGATTATGATGACTATAATGATGACGATTATGATGACTATTATGATGATTATTATGATGACGGTTATGATGATGATTGTGATGATGATTATGACGATGATTATGATGATGATTATGATAATGATTATGATGATGATTATGCTCATGATTATGATCATGATTATGATCATGATTATGATGAATATTATGATGATGATTATGTTAATGTATATGATGATGATTATGATGATGATTGCGATGATCATTATGATGACGATTATGATGACGATTGTGATGACTATTGTAATGATGACTATCATGACGATTATGATAATGATTATGATGATAATTATGATGACGGTTATCATGATGATTATGATGATGATTATGATGACGGTTATGATGATGATTATGATGATGATTATGATGATGATTATGATGACGATCATGAGCACTATTATGATGATGACTATGATGATGATTATGATGATGACTATGATGATGATTACGATGACGATTGTGATGATGACTATGATGATGATTATGCTCATGATTACGATGATGATTATGGTGAATATTATGATGATGATTATGATGATGATTATGATGATGATTATGATGATGACTATGATGACGATTATGGTAATGATTATGATGATGATTATGATGCTGAATATGATGATGATTATGATGATGATTATGATGATGATTATGATGACGATTATGATGATGATTATGTTGATGATTATGATGATGATTATGATGATCATTATGATGATGACTATGATGCTGATTATGATGACGGTTATGATGACGGTTATGATGATGATTATAATGATTATGATGACGATTATGATGATGATTATGATGATGATTATGATGATGATTATGATGATGATTATGATGACTATAATGATGACGATTATGATGACTATTATGATGATTATTATGATGACGGTTATGATGATGATTGTGATGATGATTATGACGATGATTATGATGATGATTATGATAATGATTATGATGATGATTATGCTCATGATTATGATCATGATTATGATGAATATTATGATGATGATTATGATGATGATTACGATGATCATTATGATGATGATTATGATGATCATTATGATGATGATTATGATGATGATTATGATTATGATTACGACGTCTATAATGATGCCGATTATGATGACTATTATGATGATGATTATGATGATGATTACGATGATGATTATGATGATGGTTATGATGACTATAATGATGACGATTATGATGACTATTCTGATGATTATGATGGCGATTATGATGACTATTATGATGATTATGATGACGATTATCATGATGACCATGATGACGATTATGATGATTATGATGATGATTATGTTGATAATTATGATGATGATTATGATGATGACTATGATGATGATTATGATGACGATTATGATGATGACTATGATGACGATTATGATAATGATTATGATGATGATTATGATGAATATTATGATGATGATTATGATGATGATTATGATGATGATTATGATGATGATTATGATGATGATTATGATGATGATTATGATGATGATTATGATGATGATTATGATGACGGTTATGATGATGATTATGATGATGATTATGATGATGACTATGATGATGATTATGACGATGATTATGATGATGATTATGATGATGATTATGATGATGATTATGATGATGATTATGATGATGATTATGATGACTATAATGATGACGATTGTGATGACTATTGTGATGATGACTATCATGACGATTATGATAATGATTATGATGATAATTATGATGACGGTTATCATGATGATTATGATGATGATTATGATGATGATTATGATGATGACAATGATGATGATTATGATGATGATTATGATGATGATTATGATGATGATTATGATGACCATCATGATGATGACTATGATGACGATTATGATAATGATTATGATGATAATTATGATGACGGTTATGATGATGATTATGATGACGATTATGATAATGATTATGATGATGATTATGATGATTATGATGATGATTATGATGATGACTATGATGACGATTATGGTAATGATTATGATGATGATTATGATGCTGAATATGATGATGATTATGATGATGATTATGATGACGATTATGATGATGATTATGATGATGATTATGATGATGATTATGATGATCATTATGATGATGACTATGATGCTGATTATGATGACGGTTATGATGACGGTTATGATGATGATTATAATGATTATGATGACGATTATGATGATGATTATGATGATGATTATGATGATGATTATGATGACTATAATGATGACGATTATGATGACTATTATGATGATTATTATGATGACGGTTATGATGATGATTGTGATGATGATTATGACGATGATTATGATGATGATTATGATAATGATTATGATGATGATTATGCTCATGATTATGATCATGATTATGATGAATATTATGATGATGATTATGTTAATGTATATGATGATGATTATGATGATGATTGCGATGATCATTATGATGACGATTATGATGATGATTATGATGACGATTATGATGATGATTATGATGACTATTATGACTGTGACTATGATGCTGATTACGTTGACGGTTATGATGATGATTATGATTATGATTATGATGATGATTATGATGATTATTATGATGATGATTATGATGATGATTATGAGAATGATTATGATGATTATTATGATGATGATTATGATGATGATTATGAGAATGATTATGATGATGATTATTATGAATATTATGATGATGATTATGATGATGATTACGATGATCATTATGATGATGATTATGATGATCATTATGATGATGATTATGATGATGATTATGATTATGATTACGACGTCTATAATGATGCCGATTATGATGACTATTATGATGATGATTATGATGATGATTACGATGATGATTATGATGATGGTTATGATGACTATAATGATGACGATTATGATGACTATTCTGATGATTATGATGGCGATTATGATGACTATTATGATGATTATGATGACGATTATCATGATGACCATGATGACGATTATGATGATTATGATGATGATTATGTTGATAATTATGATGATGATTATGATGATGACTATGATGATGATTATGATGACGATTATGATGATGACTATGATGACGATTATGATAATGATTATGATGATGATTATGATGAATATTATGATGATGATTATGATGATGATTATGATGATGATTATGATGATGATTATGATGATGATTATGATGATGATTATGATGATGATTATGATGATGACAATGATGATGATTATGATGATGATTATGATGATGATTATGATGATGATTATGATGATGATTATGATGACTATAATGATGACGATTGTGATGACTATTGTGATGATGACTATCATGACGATTATGATAATGATTATGATGATAATTATGATGACGGTTATCATGATGATTATGATGATGATTATGATGATGATTATGATGATGACAATGATGATGATTATGATGATGATTATGATGATGATTATGATGATGATTATGATGACCATCATGATGATGACTATGATGACGATTATGATAATGATTATGATGATAATTATGATGACGGTTATGATGATGATTATGATGACGATTATGATAATGATTATGATGATGATTATGATGATGATTATGATGATGATTATGATGATGACTATGATGACGATTATGGTAATGATTATGATGATGATTATGATGCTGAATATGATGATGATTATGATGATGATTATGATGATGATTATGATGACGATTATGATGATGATTATGATGATGATTATGATGATGATTATGATGATGACAATGATGCCGATTATGATGACGGTTATGATGACGGTTATGATGATGATTATGATGATTATGATGACGATTATGATGATGATTATGATAATGATTATGATGATGATTATTATGAATATTATGATGATGATTATGATGATGATTATGATGACTATAATGATGACGATTATGATGATGATTATGATGACTATAATGATGACGATTATGATGATGATTATGATAATGATTATGATGATGATTATTATGAATATTATGATGATGATTATGATGATGATTACGATGATCATTATGATGATGATTATGATGATCATTATGATGATGATTATGATGATGATTATTATTATGATTACGACGTCTATAATGATGCCGATTATGATGACTATTATGATGATGATTATGATGATGATTACGATGATGATTATGATGACTATAATGATGACGATTATGATGACTATTATGATGATGATTATGATGACGGTTATGATGATGATTATGATGATGATTATGACGATGATTATGACGATGATTATGATAATGATTATGATGATGATTATGATGATGATTATGATTATGATTATGATGATGATTATGATGATGACTATGATGATGATTATGACGATGATTATGATGATGATTATGATGATGATTATGATGATGATTATGATGATGGTTATGATGACTATAATGATGACGATTATGATGACTATTCTGATGATTATGATGGCGATTATGATGACTATTATGATGATTATGATGACGATTATGATGATGACCATGATGACGATTATGATGATGATTATGATGATGATTATGTTGATAATTATGATGATGATTATGATGATGACTATCATGATGATTATGATGACGATTATGATGATGACTATGATGACGATTATGATAATGATTATGATGATGATTATGATGAATATTATGATGATGACAATGATGATGATTATGATGATGATTATGATGATGATTATGATGATGATTATGATGCCCATCATGATCATGACTATGATGACGATTATGATAATGATTATGATGATAATTATGATGACGGTTATGATGATGATTATGATGACGATTATGATAATGATTATGATGATGATTATGATGAATATTATGATGATGATTATGATGATGATTATGATGATGATTATGATGATGTTTATGATGATGATTATGATGATGATTATGCTCATGATTACGATGATGATTATGGTGAATATTATGATGATGATTATGATGATGATTATGATGATGATTATGATGATGACTATGATGACGATTATGGTAATGATTATGATGATGATTATGATGCTGAATATGATGATGATTATGATGATGACTATGATGCTGATTATGATGACGGTTATGATGACGGTTATGATGATGATTATGATGATTATGATGACGATTATGATGATGATTATGATAATGATTATGATGATGATTATTATGAATATTATGATGATGATTATGATGATGATTATGATGACTATAATGATGACGATTATGATGATGATTATGATGACTATAATGATGACGATTATGATGATGATTATGATAATGATTATGATGATGATTATTATGAATATTATGATGATGATTATGATGATGATTACGATGATCATTATGATGATGATTATGATGATCATTATGATGATGATTATGATGATGATTATTATTATGATTACGACGTCTATAATGATGCCGATTATGATGACTATTATGATGATGATTATGATGATGATTACGATGATGATTATGATGACTATAATGGTGACGATTATGATGACTATTATGATGATGATTATGATGACGGTTATGATGATGATTATGATGATGATTATGACGATGATTATGACGATGATTATGATAATGATTATGATCATGATTATGATGATGATTATGATTATGATTATGATGATGATTATGATGATGACTATGATGATGATTATGACGATGATTATGATGATGATTATGATGATGATTATGATGATGATTATGATGATGGTTATGATGACTATAATGATGACGATTATGATGACTATTCTGATGATTATGATGGCGATTATGATGACTATTATGATGATTATGATGACGATTATGATGATGACCATGATGACGATTATGATGATGATTATGATGATGATTATGTTGATAATTATGATGATGATTATGATGATGACTATCATGATGATTATGATGACGATTATGATGATGACTATGATGACGATTATGATAATGATTATGATGATGATTATGATGAATATTATGATGATGATTATGATGATGATTATGTTGATAATTATGATGATGATTGTGATGATGATTATGATGATGATTATGATGACGATTATGATGGTGACTATGATGACGATTATGATAATGATTATGATGATGATTATGATGAATATTATGATGATGATTATGATGATGATTATGATGATGATTATGATGATGATTATGATGATGATTATGATGATGATTATGATGATGATTATGATGATGATTATGATGATGATTATGATGATGATTATGATGATGATTATGATGACGATCATGAGCACTATTATGATGATGACTATGATGATGATTATGATGATGATTATGATGACGATTATGATGGTGACTATGATGACGATTATGATAATGATTATGATGATGATTATGATGAATATTATGATGATGATTATGATGATGATTATGATGATGATTATGATGATGACTATGATGACGATTATGGTAATGATTATGATGATGATTATGATGCTGAATATGATGATGATTATGATGATGATTATGATGATGATTATGATGACGATTATGATGATGATTATGATGATGATTATGATGATGATTATGATGATGACTATGATGCTGATTATGATGACGGTTATGATGACGGTTATGATGATGATTATGATGATTATGATGACGATTATGATGATGATTATGATAATGATTATGATGATGATTATTATGAATATTATGATGATGATTATGATGATGATTATGATGACTATAATGATGACGATTATGATGATGATTATGATAATGATTATGATGATGATTATTATGAATATTATGATGATGATTATGATGATGATTACGATGATCATTATGATGATGATTATGATGATCATTATGATGATGATTATGATGATGATTATTATTATGATTACGACGTCTATAATGATGCCGATTATGATGACTATTATGATGATGATTATGATGATGATTACGATGATGATTATGATGACTATAATGATGACGATTATGATGACTATTATGATGATGATTATGATGACGGTTATGATGATGATTATGATGATGATTATGACGATGATTATGACGATGATTATGATAATGATTATGATCATGATTATGATGATGATTATGATTATGATTATGATGATGATTATGATGATGACTATGATGATGATTATGACGATGATTATGATGATGATTATGATGATGATTATTATGATGATTATGATGATGGTTATGATGACTATAATGATGACGATTATGATGACTATTCTGATGATTATGATGGCGATTATGATGACTATTATGATGATTATGATGACGATTATGATGATGACCATGATGACGATTATGATGATGATTATGATGATGATTATGTTGATAATTATGATGATGATTCTGATGATGACTATCATGATGATTATGATGACGATTATGATGATGACTATGATGACGATTATGATAATGATTATGATGATGATTATGATGAATATTATGATGATGATTATGATGATGATTATGTTGATAATTATGATGATGATTGTGATGATGATTATGATGATGATTATGATGACGATTATGATGGTGACTATGATGACGATTATGATAATGATTATGATGATGATTATGATGAATATTATGATGATGATTATGATGATGATTATGATGATGATTATGATGATGATTATGATGATGATTATGATGATGATTAGGATGATGATTATGATGACGGTTATGATGATGATTATGATGATGATTATGATGATGATTATGATGATGATTATGATGATGATTATGATGACTATAATGATGACGATTGTGATGACTATTGTGATGATGACTATCATGACGATTATGATAATGATTATGATGATAATTATGATGACGGTTATCATGATGATTATGATGATGATTATGATGATGATTATGATGATGACAATGATGATTATTATGATGATGATTATGATGATGATTATGATGATGATTATGATGACCATCATGATGATGACTATGATGACGATTATGATAATGATTATGATGATAATTATGATGACGGTTATGATGATGATTATGATGACGATTATGATAATGATTATGATGATGATTATGATGAATATTATGATGATGATTATGATGATGATTATGATGATGATTATGATGATGTTTATGATGATGATTATGATGATGATTATGATGATGATTATGATGATGATTATGATGATGATTATGATGATGATTATGATGATGATTGTGATGATGATTATGATGATGATTATGATGATGATTATGATGATGATTACGATGGCGGTTATGATGATGATCATGACGATAATTATGATGATGATTATGATGATGATTATGATGATGATTATGATGATGACTATGATGATGATTATGGTCATGATTACGATGATGATTATGGTGAATATTATGATGATGATTATGATGATGATTATGATGATGATTATGATGATGACTATGATGACGATTATGGTAATGATTATGATGATGATTATGATGCTGAATATGATGATGATTATGATGATGATTATGATGATGATTATGATGACGATTATGATGATGATTATGATGATGATTATGATGACGATTATGATGATGATTATGATGATGATTATGATGATGATTATGATGATGACTATGATGCTGATTATGATGAATATTATGATGATGATTATGTTAATGTATATGATGATGATTATGATGATGATTGCGATGATCATTATGATGACGATTATGATGATGATTATGATGACGATTATGATGATGATTATGATGACTATTATGACTGTGACTATGATGCTGATTACGTTGACGGTTATGATGATGATTATGATTATGATTATGATGATGATTATGATGATTATTATGATGATGATTATGATGATGATTATGATAATGATTATGATGATCATTATTATGAATATTATGATGATGACTATGATGACGATTATGGTAATGATTATGATGATGATTATGATGCTGAATATGATGATGATTATGATGATGATTATGATGATGATTATGATGACGATTATGATGATGATTATGATAATGATTATGATGATGATTATTATGAATATTATGATGATGATTATGATGATGATTATGATGACTATAATGATGACGATTATGATGATGATTATGATAATGATTATGATGATGATTATTATGAATATTATGATGATGATTATGATGATGATTACGATGATCATTATGATGATGATTATGATGATCATTATGATGATGATTATGATGATGATTATTATTATGATTACGACGTCTATAATGATGCCGATTATGATGACTATTATGATGATGATTATGATGATGATTACGATGATGATTATGATGACTATAATGATGACGATTATGATGACTATTATGATGATGATTATGATGACGGTTATGATGATGATTATGATGATGATTATGACGATGATTATGACGATGATTATGATAATGATTATGATCATGATTATGATGATGATTATGATTATGATTATGATGATGATTATGATGATGACTATGATGATGATTATGACGATGATTATGATGATGATTATGATGATGATTATTATGATGATTATGATGATGGTTATGATGACTATAATGATGACGATTATGATGACTATTCTGATGATTATGATGGCGATTATGATGACTATTATGATGATTATGATGACGATTATGATGATGACCATGATGACGATTATGATGATGATTATGATGATGATTATGTTGATAATTATGATGATGATTCTGATGATGACTATCATGATGATTATGATGACGATTATGATGATGACTATGATGACGATTATGATAATGATTATGATGATGATTATGATGAATATTATGATGATGATTATGATGATGATTATGTTGATAATTATGATGATGATTGTGATGATGATTATGATGATGATTATGATGACGATTATGATGGTGACTATGATGACGATTATGATAATGATTATGATGATGATTATGATGAATATTATGATGATGATTATGATGATGATTATGATGATGATTATGATGATGATTATGATGATGATTATGATGATGATTAGGATGATGATTATGATGACGGTTATGATGATGATTATGATGATGATTATGATGATGATTATGATGATGATTATGATGATGATTATGATGACTATAATGATGACGATTGTGATGACTATTGTGATGATGACTATCATGACGATTATGATAATGATTATGATGATAATTATGATGACGGTTATCATGATGATTATGATGATGATTATGATGATGATTATGATGATGACAATGATGATTATTATGATGATGATTATGATGATGATTATGATGATGATTATGATGACCATCATGATGATGACTATGATGACGATTATGATAATGATTATGATGATAATTATGATGACGGTTATGATGATGATTATGATGACGATTATGATAATGATTATGATGATGATTATGATGAATATTATGATGATGATTATGATGATGATTATGATGATGATTATGATGATGTTTATGATGATGATTATGATGATGATTATGATGATGATTATGATGATGATTATGATGATGATTATGATGATGATTATGATGATGATTGTGATGATGATTATGATGATGATTATGATGATGATTATGATGATGATTACGATGGCGGTTATGATGATGATCATGATGATAATTATGATGATGATTATGATGATGATTATGATGATGATTATGATGATGACTATGATGATGATTATGGTCATGATTACGATGATGATTATGGTGAATATTATGATGATGATTATGATGATGATTATGATGATGATTATGATGATGATTATGATGATGACTATGATGACGATTATGGTAATGATTATGATGATGATTATGATGCTGAATATGATGATGATTATGATGATGATTATGATGATGATTATGATGACGATTATGATGATGATTATGATGATGATTATGATGACGATTATGATGATGATTATGATGATGATTATGATGATGATTATGATGATGACTATGATGCTGATTATGATGAATATTATGATGATGATTATGTTAATGTATATGATGATGATTATGATGATGATTGCGATGATCATTATGATGACGATTATGATGATGATTATGATGACGATTATGATGATGATTATGATGACTATTATGACTGTGACTATGATGCTGATTACGTTGACGGTTATGATGATGATTATGATTATGATTATGATGATGATTATGATGATTATTATGATGATGATTATGATGATGATTATGATAATGATTATGATGATCATTATTATGAATATTATGATGATGATTATGATGATGATTACGATGATCATTATGATGATGATTATGATGATCATTATGATGATGATTATGATGATGATTATGATTATGATTACGACGTCTATAATGATGCCGATTATGATGACTATTATGATGATGATTATGATGATGATTACGATGATGATTATGATGATGGTTATGATGACTATAATGATGACGATTATGATGACTATTCTGATGATTATGATGGCGATTATGATGACTATTATGATGATTATGATGACGATTATGATGATGACCATGATGACGATTATGATGATTATGATGATGATTATGTTGATAATTATGATGATGATTATGATGATGATTATGATGATGATTATGATGACTATAATGATGACGATTGTGATGATGACTATCATGACGATTATGATAATGATTATGATGATAATTATGATGACGGTTATCATGATGATTATGATGATGATTATGATGATGATTATGATGATGACAATGATGATGATTATGATGATGATTATGATGATGATTATGATGATGATTATGATGACCATCATGATGATGACTATGATGACGATTATGATAATGATTATGATGATAATTATGATGACGGTTATGATGATGATTATGATGACGATTATGATAATGATTATGATGATGATTATGATGAATATTATGATGATGATTATGATGATGATTATGATGATGATTATGATGATGATTATGATGATGATTATGATGATGATTATGATGATGACTATGATGATGATTATGCTCATGATTACGATGATGATTATGGTGAATATTATGATGATGATTATGATGATGATTATGATGATGATTATGATGATGATTATGATGATGTTTATGATGATGATTATGATGATGATTGTGATGATGATTATGACGATGATTATGATGATGATTATGATGATGATTATGATGATGATTATGATGATGGTTATGATGACTATAATGATGACGATTATGATGACTATTCTGATGATTATGATGGCGATTATGATGACTATTATGATGATTATGATGACGATTATGATGATGACCATGATGACGATTATGATGATGATTATGATGATGATTATGTTGATAATTATGATGATGATTATGATGATGACTATCATGATGATTATGATGACGATTATGATGATGACTATGATGACGATTATGATAATGATTATGATGATGATTATGATGAATATTATGATGATGATTATGATGATGATTATGTTGATAATTATGATGATGATTATGATGATGACTCTGATGATGATTATGATGACGATTATGATGGTGACTATGATGACGATTATGATAATGATTATGATGATGATTATGATGAATATTATGATGATGATTATGATGATGATTATGATGATGATTATGATGATGATTATGATGATGATTATGATGATGATTATGATGATGATTATGATGATGATTATGATGACGGTTATGATGATGATTACGATGATCATTATGATGATGATTATGATGATCATTATGATGATGATTATGATGATGATTATGATTATGATTACGACGTCTATAATGATGCCGATTATGATGACTATTATGATGATGATTATGATGATGATTACGATGATGATTATGATGATGGTTATGATGACTATAATGATGACGATTATGATGACTATTCTGATGATTATGATGGCGATTATGATGACTATTATGATGATTATGATGACGATTATGATGATGACCATGATGACGATTATGATGATTATGATGATGATTATGTTGATAATTATGATGATGATTATGATGATGACTATGATGATGATTATGATGACGATTATGATGATGACTATGATGACGATTATGATAATGATTATGATGATGATTATGATGAATATTATGATGATGATTATGATGATGATTATGATGATGATTATGATGATGATTATGATGATGATTATGATGATGATTATGATGATGATTATGATGACGGTTATGATGATGATTATGATGATGATTATGATGATGACTATGATGATGATTATGACGTTGATTATGATGATGATTATGATGATGATTATGATGATGATTATGATTATGATTACGACGTCTATAATGATGCCGATTATGATGACTATTATGATGATGATTATGATGATGATTACGATGATGATTATGATGACTATAATGATGACGATTATGATGACTATTATGATGATGATTATGATGACGGTTATGATGATGATTATGATGATGATTATGACGATGATTATGATGATGATTATGATAATGATTATGATCATGATTATGATGATGATTATGATTATGATTATGATGATGATTATGATGATGATTATGATGATGATTATGATGATGATTATGATGACGGTTATGATGATGATTATGATGATGATTATGATGATGACTATGATGATGATTATGACGATGATTATGATGATGATTATGATGATGATTATGATGATGATTATGATGATGGTTATGATGACTATAATGATGACGATTATGATGACTATTCTGATGATTATGATGGCGATTATGATGACTATTATGATGATTATGATGACGATTATGATGATGACCATGATGACGATTATGATGATGATTATGATGATGATTATGTTGATAATTATGATGATGATTATGATGATGACTATCATGATGATTATGATGACGATTATGATGATGACTATGATGACGATTATGATAATGATTATGATGATGATTATGATGAATATGATGATGATGATTATGATGATGATTATGTTGATAATTATGATGATGATTATGATGATGACTATGATGATGATTATGATGACGATTATGATGGTGACTATGATGACGATTATGATAATGATTATGATGATGATTATGATGAATATTATGATGATGATTATGATGATGATTATGATGATGATTATGATGATGATTATGATGATGATTATGATGATGATTATGATGATGATTATGATGACGGTTATGATGATGATTACGATGATCATTATGATGATGATTATGATGATCATTATGATGATGATTATGATGATGATTATGATTATGATTACGACGTCTATAATGATGCCGATTATGATGACTATTATGATGATGATTATGATGATGATTACGATGATGATTATGATGATGGTTATGATGACTATAATGATGACGATTATGATGACTATTCTGATGATTATGATGGCGATTATGATGACTATTATGATGATTATGATGACGATTATGATGATGACCATGATGACGATTATGATGATTATGATGATGATTATGTTGATAATTATGATGATGATTATGATGATGACTATGATGATGATTATGATGACGATTATGATGATGACTATGATGACGATTATGATAATGATTATGATGATGATTATGATGAATATTATGATGATGATTATGATGATGATTATGATGATGATTATGATGATGATTATGATGATGATTATGATGATGATTATGATGATGATTATGATGATGACTATGATGATGATTATGACGTTGATTATGATGATGATTATGATGATGATTATGATGATGATTATGATGATGATTATGATGATGATTATGATGACTATAATGATGACGATTGTGATGACTATTGTGATGATGACTATCATGACGATTATGATAATTATTATGATGATAATTATGATGACGGTTATCATGATGATTATGATGATGATTATGATGATGATTATGATGATGACAATGATGATGATTATGATGATGATTATGATGATGATTATGATGATGATTATGATGACATCATGATGATGACTATGATGACGATTATGATAATGATTATGATGATAATTATGATGACGGTTATGATGATGATTATGATGACGATTATGATAATGATTATGATGATGATTATGATGAATATTATGATGATGATTATGATGATGACTATGATGCTGATTATGATGACGGTTATGATGATGATTATGATGATGATTATGATGATGATTATGATGACGATCATGAGCACTATTATGATGATGACTATGATGATGATTATGATGATGACTATGATGATGATTACGATGACGATTATGATGATGACTATGATGATGATTATGCTCATGATTACGATGATGATTATGGTGAATATTATGATGATGATTATGATGATGATTATGATGATGATTATGATGATGACTATGATGACGATTATGGTAATGATTATGATGATGATTATGATGCTGAATATGATGATGATTATGATGATGATTATGATGATGATTATGATGACGATTATGATGATGATTATGATGATGATTATGATGATGATTATGATGATGACTATGATGCTGATTATGATGACGGTTATGATGACGGTTATGATGATGATTATGATGATTATGATGACGATTATGATGATGATTATGATAATGATTATGATGATGATTATTATGAATATTATGATGATGATTATGATGACGGTTATGATGATGATTATGATGATGATTATGATGATGATTATGATGATGATTATGATGATGATTATGATGACTATAATGATGACGATTGTGATGACTATTGTGATGATGACTATCATGACGATTATGATAATGATTATGATGGCTATAATAATGACGATTATGATGACTATTATGATGATTATGATGATCATTATGATGATGACAATGATGATTATTATGATGATGATTATGATGATGATTATGATGATGATTATGATGACCATCATGATGATGACTATGATGACGATTATGATGATGATTATGATGATGATTATGATGACGGTTATGATGATGATTATGATGATGATTATGATGATGACTTTGATCATGATTCTGATGATGATTATGATGATGATTATGATGATGACTATGATGATGATTATGATGATGATTATGATGATGATTGTGATGATGATTATGATGATGACTATGATGATGATTATGATGATGACCATGAAGACGATTATGATGATGATTGTGATGATGATTATGATGATGATTATGATGATGATTACGATGACGGTTATGATGATGATTATGATGATAATTATGATGATGATTATGATGATGATTATGATGGTGACTATGATGATGATTATCATGATGATTATGCTCATGATTATGATGATGAATTATAACGATGATTATGATGATGATTATGATGGCTATAATAATGACGATTATGATGACTATTATGATGATTATGATGACGATTATGATGATGACTATGATGACGATTATGATAAAGATTATGATGATGATTATGATGAATATTATGATGATGATTATGATGATGATTATGATGATGATTATGATGATGATTATGATGATGATTATGATGATGATTATGATGATGATTATGATGATGATTGTGATGATGATTATGATGATGATTATGATGATGATTATGATGATGATTACGATGGCGGTTATGATGATGATCATGATGATAATTATGATGATGATTATGATGATGATTATGATGATGATTATGATGATGACTATGATGATGATTATGGTCATGATTACGATGATGATTATGGTGAATATTATGATGATGATTATGATGATGATTATGATGATGATTATGATGATGACTATGATGACGATTATGGTAATGATTATGATGATGATTATGATGCTGAATATGATGATGATTATGATGATGATTATGATGATGATTATGATGACGATTATGATGATGATTATGATGATGATTATGATGATGACTATGATGATGATTATGATGATGACTATGATGATGATTACGATGACGATTATGATGATGACTATGATGATGATTATGGTCATGATTAAGATGATGATTATGGTGAATATTATGATGATGATTATGATGATGATTATGATGATGATTATGATGATGACTATGATGACGAATATGGTAATGATTATGATGATGATTATGATGCTGAATATGATGATGATTATGATGATGATTATGATGATGATTATGATGACGATTATGATGATGATTATGATGATGATTATGATGATGATTATGATGATGACTATGATGCTGATTATGATGACGGTTATGATGACGGTTATGATGATGATTATGATGATTATGATGACGATTATGATGATGATTATGATGATGATTATGATGATGATTATGATGATGATTATGATGACTATAATGATGACGATTATGATGACTATTATGATGATTATTATGATGACGGTTATGATGATGATTGTGATCATGATTATGACGATGATTATGATGATGATTATGATGACGATTATGATGATGATTATGATGATGATTATGATGATGACTATGATGATGATTATGATGATGACTATGATGATGATTACGATGACGATTATGATGATGACTATGATGATGATTATGGTCATGATTACGATGATGATTATGGTGAATATTATGATGATGATTATGATGATGATTATGATGATGATTATGATGATGACTATGATGACGAATATGGTAATGATTATGATGATGATTATGATGCTGAATATGATGATGATTATGATGATGATTATGATGATGATTATGATGACGGTTATGATGACGGTTATGATGATGATTATGATGATTATGATGACGATTATGATGATGATTATGATGATGATTATGATGATGATTATGATGATGATTATGATGACTATAATGATGACGATTATGATGACTATTATGATGATTATTATGATGACGGTTATGATGATGATTGTGATGATGATTATGACGATGATTATGATGATGATTATGATAATGATTATGATGATGATTATGCTCATGATTATGATCATGATTATGATGAATATTATGATGATGATTATGTTAATGTATATGATGATGATTATGATGATGATTGCGATGATCATTATGATGACGATTATGATGATGATTATGATGACGATTATGATGATGATTATGATGACTATTATGACTGTGACTATGATGCTGATTACGTTGACGGTTATGATGATGATTATGATTATGATTATGATGATGATTATGATGATTATTATGATGATGATTATGATGATGATTATGAGAATGATTATGATGATGATTATTATGAATATTATGATGATGATTATGATGATGATTACGATGATCATTATGATGATGATTATGATGATCATTATGATGATGATTATGATGATGATTATGATTATGATTACGACGTCTATAATGATGCCGATTATGATGACTATTATGATGATGATTATGATGATGATTACGATGATGATTATGATGATGGTTATGATGACTATAATGATGACGATTATGATGACTATTCTGATGATTATGATGGCGATTATGATGACTATTATGATGATTATGATGACGATTATCATGATGACCATGATGACGATTATGATGATTATGATGATGATTATGTTGATAATTATGATGATGATTATGATGATGACTATGATGATGATTATGATGACGATTATGATGATGACTATGATGACGATTATGATAATGATTATGATGATGATTATGATGAATATTATGATGATGATTATGATGATGATTATGATGATGATTATGATGATGATTATGATGATGATTATGATGATGATTATGATGATGATTATGATGACGGTTATGATGATGATTATAATGATGATTATGATGATGACTATGATGATGATTATGACGATGATTATGATGATGATTATGATGATGATTATGATGATGATTATGATGATGATTATGATGATGATTATGATGACTATAATGATGACGATTGTGATGACTATTGTGATGATGACTATCATGACGATTATGATAATGATTATGATGATAATTATGATGACGGTTATCATGATGATTATGATGATGATTATGATGATGATTATGATGATGACAATGATGATGATTATGATGATGATTATGATGATGATTATGATGATGATTATGATGATGATTATGATGATGATTATGATGATGATTATGATGACGATCATGAGCACTATTATGATGATGACTATGATGATGATTATGATGATGACTATGATGATGATTACGATGACGATTATGATGATGACTATGATGATGATTATGCTCATGATTACGATGATGATTATGGTGAATATTATGATGATGATTATGATGATGATTATGATGATGATTATGATGATGACTATGATGACGATTATGGTAATGATTATGATGATGATTATGATGCTGAATATGATGATGATTATGATGATGATTATGATGATGATTATGATGACGATTATGATGATGATTATGATGATGATTATGATGATGATTATGATGATGACTATGATGCTGATTATGATGACGGTTATGATGACGGTTATGATGATGATTATGATGATTATGATGACGATTATGATGATGATTATGATAATGATTATGATGATGATTATTATGAATAATATGATGATGATTATGATGTTGATTATGATGACTATAATGATGACGATTATGATGATGATTATGATAATGATTATGATGATGATTATTATGAATATTATGATGATGATTACGATGATCATTATGATGATGATTATGATGATCATTATGATGATGATTATGATGATGATTATGATTATGATTACGACGTCTATAATGATGCCGATTATGATGACTATTATGATGATGATTATGATGATGATTACGATGATGATTATGATGACTATAATGATGACGATTATGATGACTATTATGATGATGATTATGATGACGGTTATGATGATGATTATGATGATGATTATGACGATGATTATGACGATGATTATGATAATGATTATGATCATGATTATGATGATGATTATGATTATGATTATGATGATGATTATGATGATGACTATGATGATGATTATGACGATGATTATGATGATGATTATGATGATGATTATGATGATGATTATGATGATGGTTATGATGACTATAATGATGACGATTATGATGACTATTCTGATGATTATGATGGCGATTATGATGACTATTATGATGATTATGATGACGATTATGATGATGACTATGATGACGATTATGATAATGATTATGATGATGATTATGATGAATATTATGATGATGATTATGATGATGATTATGTTGATAATTATGATGATGATTATGATGATGACTATGATGATGATTATGATGACGATTATGATGGTGACTATGATGACGATTATGATAATGATTATGATGATGATTATGATGATGATTATGATGAATATTATGATGATGATTATGATGATGATTATGATGATGATTATGATGATGATTATGATGATGATTATGATGATGATTATGATGATGCTTATGATGATGATTATGATGCCGGTTATGATGATGATTATGATGATGATTATGATGATGATTATGATGATGGTTATGATGACTATAATGATGACGATTATGATGACTATTCTGATGATTATGATGGCGATTATGATGACTATTATGATGATTATGATGACGATTATGATGATGACTATGATGACGATTATGATAATGATTATGATGATGATTATGATGAATATTATGATGATGATTATGATGATGATTATGTTGATAATTATGATGATGATTATGATGATGACTATGATGACTATTATGATGACCATGATGACGATTATGATGATGATTATGTTGATAATTATGATGATGATTATGATGATGACTATCATGATGATTATGATGACGATTATGATGATGACTATGATGACGATTATGATAATGATTATGATGATGATTATGATGAATATTATGATGATGATTATGATGATGATTATGATGATGATTATGATGACTATAATGATGACGATTGTGATGACTATTGTGATGATGACTATCATGACGATTATGATAATGATTATGATGGCTATAATAATGACGATTATGATGACTATTATGATGATTATGATGATCATTATGATGACTATAATGATGACGATTGTGATGACTATTGTGATGATGACTATCATGACGATTATGATAATGATTATGATGGCTATAATAATGACGATTATGATCACTATTATGATGATTATGATGATCATTATGATGATGACAATGATGATTATTATGATGATGATTATGATGATGATTATGATGATGATTATGATGAACATCATGATGATGACTATGATGACGATTATGATGATGATTATGATGATGATTATGATGACGGTTATGATGGTGATTATGATGATGATTATGATGATGACTTTGATCATGATTCTGATGATGATTATGATGATGATTATGATGATGACTATGATGATGATTATGATGATGACCATGAAGACGATTATGATGATGATTGTGATGATGATTATGATGATGATTATGATGATGATTACGATGACGGTTATGATGATGATTATGATGATAATTATGATGATGATTATGATGATGATTATGATGGTGACTATGATGATGATTATCATGATGATTATGCTCATGATTATGATGATGAATTATAACGATGATTATGATGATGATTATGATGGCTATAATAATGACGATTATGATGACTATTATGATGATTATGATGACGATTATGATGATGACTATGATGACGATTATGATAATGATTATGATGATGATTATGATGAATATTATGATGATGATTATGATGATGATTATGATGATGATTATGATGATGATTATGATGATGATTATGATGATGATTATGATGATGATTATGATGATGATTGTGATGATGATTATGATGATGATTATGATGATGATTATGATGATGATTATGATGATGATTACGATGGCGGTTATGATGATGATCATGATGATAATTATGATGATGATTATGATGATGATTATGATGATGATTATGATGATGACTATGATGATGATTATGGTCATGATTACGATGATGATTATGGTGAATATTATGATGATGATTATGATGATGATTATGATGACGATTATGATGATGACTATGATGACGATTATGGTAATGATTATGATGATGATTATGATGCTGAATATGATGATGATTATGATGATGATTATGATGATGATTATGATGACGATTATGATGATGATTATGATGATGATTATGATGACGATCATGAGCACTATTATGATGATGACTATGATGATGATTATGATGATGACTATGATGATGATTACGATGACGATTATGATGATGACTATGATGATGATTATGGTCATGATTACGATGATGATTATGGTGAATATTATGATGATGATTATGATGATGATTATGATGATGATTATGATGATGACTATGATGACGAATATGGTAATGATTATGATGATGATTATGATGCTGAATATGATGATGATTATGATGATGATTATGATGATGATTATGATGACGATTATGATGATGATTATGATGATGATTATGATGATGATTATGATGATGACTATGATGCTGATTATGATGACGGTTATGATGACGGTTATGATGATGATTATGATGATTATGATGACGATTATGATGATGATTATGATGACGATTATGATGATGATTATGATGATGATTATGATGACGATCATGAGCACTATTATGATGATGACTATGATGATGATTATGATGATGACTATGATGATGATTACGATGACGATTATGATGATGACTATGATGATGATTATGGTCATGATTACGATGATGATTATGGTGAATATTATGATGATGATTATGATGATGATTATGATGATGATTATGATGATGACTATGATGACGAATATGGTAATGATTATGATGATGATTATGATGCTGAATATGATGATGATTATGATGATGATTATGATGATGATTATGATGATGATTATGATGACGATTATGATGATGATTATGATGATGATTATGATGATGATTATGATGATGACTATGATGCTGATTATGATGACGGTTATGATGACGGTTATGATGATGATTATGATGATTATGATGACGATTATGATGATGATTATGATGATGATTATGATGATGATTATGATGATGATTATGATGACTATAATGATGACGATTATGATGACTATTATGATGATTATTATGATGACGGTTATGATGATGATTGTGATGATGATTATGACGATGATTATGATGATGACCATGAAGACGATTATGATGATGATTGTGATGATGATTATGATGATGATTATGATGATGATTACGATGACGGTTATGATGATGATTATGATGATAATTATGATGATGATTATGATGATGATTATGATGGTGACTATGATGATGATTATCATGATGATTATGCTCATGATTATGATGATGAATTATAACGATGATTATGATGATGATTATGATGGCTATAATAATGACGATTATGATGACTATTATGATGATTATGATGACGATTATGATGATGACTATGATGACGATTATGATAAAGATTATGATGATGATTATGATGAATATTATGATGATGATTATGATGATGATTATGATGATGATTATGATGATGATTATGATGATGATTATGATGATGATTATGATGATGATTATGATGATGATTGTGATGATGATTATGATGATGATTATGATGATGATTATGATGATGATTACGATGGCGGTTATGATGATGATCATGATGATAATTATGATGATGATTATGATGATGATTATGATGATGATTATGATGATGACTATGATGATGATTATGGTCATGATTACGATGATGATTATGGTGAATATTATGATGATGATTATGATGATGATTATGATGATGATTATGATGATGACTATGATGACGATTATGGTAATGATTATGATGATGATTATGATGCTGAATATGATGATGATTATGATGATGATTATGATGATGATTATGATGACGATTATGATGATGATTATGATGATGATTATGATGATGATTATGATGATGATTGTGATGATGATTATGATGATGATTATGATGATGATTATGATGATGACTATGATGATGATTATGGTCATGATTACGATGATGATTATGGTGAATATTATGATGATGATTATGATGATGATTATGATGACGATTATGATGATGACTATGATGACGATTATGGTAATGATTATGATGATGATTATGATGCTGAATATGATGATGATTATGATGATGATTATGATGATGATTATGATGACGATTATGATGATGATTATGATGATGATTATGATGACGATCATGAGCACTATTATGATGATGACTATGATGATGATTATGATGATGACTATGATGATGATTACGATGACGATTATGATGATGACTATGATGATGATTATGGTCATGATTACGATGATGATTATGGTGAATATTATGATGATGATTATGATGATGATTATGATGATGATTATGATGATGACTATGATGACGAATATGGTAATGATTATGATGATGATTATGATGCTGAATATGATGATGATTATGATGATGATTATGATGATGATTATGATGACGATTATGATGATGATTATGATGATGATTATGATGATGATTATGATGATGACTATGATGCTGATTATGATGACGGTTATGATGACGGTTATGATGATGATTATGATGATTATGATGACGATTATGATGATGATTATGATGATGATTATGATGATGATTATGATGATGATTATGATGACTATAATGATGACGATTATGATGACTATTATGATGATTATTATGATGACGGTTATGATGATGATTGTGATGATGATTATGACGATGATTATGATGATGATTATGATAATGATTATGATGATGATTATGCTCATGATTATGATCATGATTATGATCATGATTATGATGAATATTATGATGATGATTATGTTAATGTATATGATGATGATTATGATGATGATTGCGATGATCATTATGATGACGATTATGATGACGATTGTGATGACTATTGTAATGATGACTATCATGACGATTATGATAATGATTATGATGATAATTATGATGACGGTTATCATGATGATTATGATGATGATTATGATGACGGTTATGATGATGATTATGATGATGATTATGATGATGATTATGATGACGATCATGAGCACTATTATGATGATGACTATGATGATGATTATGATGATGACTATGATGATGATTACGATGACGATTGTGATGATGACTATGATGATGATTATGCTCATGATTACGATGATGATTATGGTGAATATTATGATGATGATTATGATGATGATTATGATGATGATTATGATGATGATTATGATGATGATTATGATGATGATTATGATGATGATTATGATGATGATTATGATGATGATTGTGATGATGATTATGATGATGATTATGATGATGATTATGATGATGATTATGATGATGATTACGATGGCGGTTATGATGATGATCATGATGATAATTATGATGATGATTCTGATGATGATTATGATGATGATTATGATGATGACTATGATGATGATTATGATGATGATTATGATGATGATTGTGATGATGATTATGATGATGACTATGATGATGATTATGATGATGACCATGAAGACGATTATGATGATGATTGTGATGATGATTATGATGATGATTATGATGATGATTACGATGACGGTTATGATGATGATTATGATGATAATTATGATGATGATTATGATGATGATTATGATGGTGACTATGATGATGATTATCATGATGATTATGCTCATGATTATGATGATGAATTATAACGATGATTATGATGATGATTATGATGGCTATAATAATGACGATTATGATGACTATTATGATGATTATGATGACGATTATGATGATGACTATGATGACGATTATGATAAAGATTATGATGATGATTATGATGAATATTATGATGATGATTATGATGATGATTATGATGATGATTATGATGATGATTATGATGATGATTATGATGATGATTATGATGATGATTATGATGATGATTGTGATGATGATTATGATGATGATTATGATGATGATTATGATGATGATTACGATGGCGGTTATGATGATGATCATGATGATAATTATGATGATGATTATGATGATGATTATGATGATGATTATGATGATGACTATGATGATGATTATGGTCATGATTACGATGATGATTATGGTGAATATTATGATGATGATTATGATGATGATTATGATGATGATTATGATGATGACTATGATGACGATTATGGTAATGATTATGATGATGATTATGATGCTGAATATGATGATGATTATGATGATGATTATGATGATGATTATGATGACGATTATGATGATGATTATGATGATGATTATGATGATGACTATGATGATGATTATGATGATGACTATGATGATGATTACGATGACGATTATGATGATGACTATGATGATGATTATGGTCATGATTACGATGATGATTATGGTGAATATTATGATGATGATTATGATGATGATTATGATGATGATTATGATGATGACTATGATGACGAATATGGTAATGATTATGATGATGATTATGATGCTGAATATGATGATGATTATGATGATGATTATGATGATGATTATGATGACGATTATGATGATGATTATGATGATGATTATGATGATGATTATGATGATGACTATGATGCTGATTATGATGACGGTTATGATGACGGTTATGATGATGATTATGATGATTATGATGACGATTATGATGATGATTATGATGATGATTATGATGATGATTATGATGATGATTATGATGACTATAATGATGACGATTATGATGACTATTATGATGATTATTATGATGACGGTTATGATGATGATTGTGATCATGATTATGACGATGATTATGATGATGATTATGATGACGATTATGATGATGATTATGATGATGATTATGATGATGACTATGATGATGATTATGATGATGACTATGATGATGATTACGATGACGATTATGATGATGACTATGATGATGATTATGGTCATGATTACGATGATGATTATGGTGAATATTATGATGATGATTATGATGATGATTATGATGATGATTATGATGATGACTATGATGACGAATATGGTAATGATTATGATGATGATTATGATGCTGAATATGATGATGATTATGATGATGATTATGATGATGATTATGATGACGGTTATGATGACGGTTATGATGATGATTATGATGATTATGATGACGATTATGATGATGATTATGATGATGATTATGATGATGATTATGATGATGATTATGATGACTATAATGATGACGATTATGATGACTATTATGATGATTATTATGATGACGGTTATGATGATGATTGTGATGATGATTATGACGATGATTATGATGATGATTATGATAATGATTATGATGATGATTATGCTCATGATTATGATCATGATTATGATGAATATTATGATGATGATTATGTTAATGTATATGATGATGATTATGATGATGATTGCGATGATCATTATGATGACGATTATGATGATGATTATGATGACGATTATGATGATGATTATGATGACTATTATGACTGTGACTATGATGCTGATTACGTTGACGGTTATGATGATGATTATGATTATGATTATGATGATGATTATGATGATTATTATGATGATGATTATGATGATGATTATGAGAATGATTATGATGATGATTATTATGAATATTATGATGATGATTATGATGATGATTACGATGATCATTATGATGATGATTATGATGATCATTATGATGATGATTATGATGATGATTATGATTATGATTACGACGTCTATAATGATGCCGATTATGATGACTATTATGATGATGATTATGATGATGATTACGATGATGATTATGATGATGGTTATGATGACTATAATGATGACGATTATGATGACTATTCTGATGATTATGATGGCGATTATGATGACTATTATGATGATTATGATGACGATTATCATGATGACCATGATGACGATTATGATGATTATGATGATGATTATGTTGATAATTATGATGATGATTATGATGATGACTATGATGATGATTATGATGACGATTATGATGATGACTATGATGACGATTATGATAATGATTATGATGATGATTATGATGAATATTATGATGATGATTATGATGATGATTATGATGATGATTATGATGATGATTATGATGATGATTATGATGATGATTATGATGATGATTATGATGACGGTTATGATGATGATTATAATGATGATTATGATGATGACTATGATGATGATTATGACGATGATTATGATGATGATTATGATGATGATTATGATGATGATTATGATGATGATTATGATGATGATTATGATGACTATAATGATGACGATTGTGATGACTATTGTGATGATGACTATCATGACGATTATGATAATGATTATGATGATAATTATGATGACGGTTATCATGATGATTATGATGATGATTATGATGATGATTATGATGATGACAATGATGATGATTATGATGATGATTATGATGATGATTATGATGATGATTATGATGATGATTATGATGATGATTATGATGATGATTATGATGACGATCATGAGCACTATTATGATGATGACTATGATGATGATTATGATGATGACTGTGATGATGATTACGATGACGATTATGATGATGACTATGATGATGATTATGCTCATGATTACGATGATGATTATGGTGAATATTATGATGATGATTATGATGATGATTATGATGATGATTATGATGATGACTATGATGACGATTATGGTAATGATTATGATGATGATTATGATGCTGAATATGATGATGATTATGATGATGATTATGATGATGATTATGATGACGATTATGATGATGATTATGATGATGATTATGATGATGATTATGATGATGACTATGATGCTGATTATGATGACGGTTATGATGACGGTTATGATGATGATTATGATGATTATGATGACGATTATGATGATGATTATGATAATGATTATGATGATGATTATTATGAATAATATGATGATGATTATGATGTTGATTATGATGACTATAATGATGACGATTATGATGACTATTCTGATGATTATGATGGCGATTATGATGACTATTATGATGATTATGATGACGATTATGATGATGACTATGATGACCATTATGATAATGATTATGATGATGATTATGATGAATATTATGATGATGATTATGATGATGATTATGTTGATAATTATGATGATGATTATGATGATGACTATGATGACTATTATGATGACCATGATGACGATTATGATGACGATTATGATGGTGACTATGATGACGATTATGATAATGATTATGATGATGATTATGGTGATGATTATGATGAATATTATGATGATGATTATGATGATGATTATGATGATGATTATGATGATGATTATGATGATGATTATGATGATGATTATGATGATGATTATGATGATGCTTATGATGATGATTATGATGCCGGTTATGATGATGATTATGATGATGATTATGATGATGATTATGATGATGGTTATGATGACTATAATGATGACGATTATGATGACTATTCTGATGATTATGATGGCGATTATGATGACTATTATGATGATTATGATGACGATTATGATGATGACTATGATGACCATTATGATAATGATTATGATGATGATTATGATGAATATTATGATGATGATTATGATGATGATTATGTTGATAATTATGATGATGATTATGATGATGACTATGATGACTATTATGATGACCATGATGACGATTATGATGATGATTATGTTGATAATTATGATGATGATTATGATGATGACTATCATGATGATTATGATGACGATTATGATGATGACTATGATGACGATTATGATAATGATTATGATGATGATTATGATGAATATTATGATGATGATTATGATGATGATTATGATGATGATTATGATGACTATAATGATGACGATTGTGATGACTATTGTGATGATGACTATCATGACGATTATGATAATGATTATGATGGCTATAATAATGACGATTATGATGACTATTATGATGATTATGATGATCATTATGATGACTATAATGATGACGATTGTGATGACTATTGTGATGATGACTATCATGACGATTATGATAATGATTATGATGGCTATAATAATGACGATTATGATGACTATTATGATGATTATGATGATCATTATGATGATGACAATGATGATTATTATGATGATGATTATGATGATGATTATGATGATGATTATGATGATGATTATGATGAACATCATGATGATGACTATGATGACGATTATGATGATGATTATGATGATGATTATGATGACGGTTATGATGGTGATTATGATGATGATTATGATGATGACTTTGATCATGATTCTGATGATGATTATGATGATGATTATGATGATGACTATGATGATGATTATGATGATGACCATGAAGACGATTATGATGATGATTGTGATGATGATTATGATGATGATTATGATGATGATTACGATGACGGTTATGATGATGATTATGATGATAATTATGATGATGATTATGATGATGATTATGATGGTGACTATGATGATGATTATCATGATGATTATGCTCATGATTATGATGATGAATTATAACGATGATTATGATGATGATTATGATGGCTATAATAATGACGATTATGATGACTATTATGATGATTATGATGACGATTATGATGATGACTATGATGACGATTATGATAATGATTATGATGATGATTATGATGAATATTATGATGATGATTATGATGATGATTATGATGATGATTATGATGATGATTATGATGATGATTATGATGATGATTATGATGATGATTATGATGATGATTGTGATGATGATTATGATGATGATTATGATGATGATTATGATGATGATTATGATGATGATTACGATGGCGGTTATGATGATGATCATGATGATAATTATGATGATGATTATGATGATGATTATGATGATGATTATGATGATGACTATGATGATGATTATGGTCATGATTACGATGATGATTATGGTGAATATTATGATGATGATTATGATGATGATTATGATGACGATTATGATGATGACTATGATGACGATTATGGTAATGATTATGATGATGATTATGATGCTGAATATGATGATGATTATGATGATGATTATGATGATGATTATGATGACGATTATGATGATGATTATGATGATGATTATGATGACGATCATGAGCACTATTATGATGATGACTATGATGATGATTATGATGATGACTATGATGATGATTACGATGACGATTATGATGATGACTATGATGATGATTATGGTCATGATTACGATGATGATTATGGTGAATATTATGATGATGATTATGATGATGATTATGATGATGATTATGATGATGACTATGATGACGAATATGGTAATGATTATGATGATGATTATGATGCTGAATATGATGATGATTATGATGATGATTATGATGATGATTATGATGACGATTATGATGATGATTATGATGATGATTATGATGATGATTATGATGATGACTATGATGCTGATTATGATGACGGTTATGATGACGGTTATGATGATGATTATGATGATTATGATGACGATTATGATGATGATTATGATGATGATTATGATGATGATTATGATGATGATTATGATGACTATAATGATGACGATTATGATGACTATTATGATGATTATTATGATGACGGTTATGATGATGATTGTGATGATGATTATGACGATGATTATGATGATGATTATGATAATGATTATGATGATGATTATGCTCATGATTATGATCATGATTATGATCATGATTATGATGAATATTATGATGATGATTATGTTAATGTATATGATGATGATTATGATGATGATTGCGATGATCATTATGATGACGATTATGATGACGATTGTGATGACTATTGTAATGATGACTATCATGACGATTATGATAATGATTATGATGATAATTATGATGACGGTTATCATGATGATTATGATGATGATTATGATGACGGTTATGATGATGATTATGATGATGATTATGATGATGATTATGATGACGATCATGAGCACTATTATGATGATGACTATGATGATGATTATGATGATGACTATGATGATGATTACGATGACGATTGTGATGATGACTATGATGATGATTATGCTCATGATTACGATGATGATTATGGTGAATATTATGATGATGATTATGATGATGATTATGATGATGATTATGATGATGACTATGATGACGATTATGGTAATGATTATGATGATGATTATGATGCTGAATATGATGATGATTATGATGATGATTATGATGATGATTATGATGACGATTATGATGATGATTATGATGATGATTATGATGATGATTATGATGATCATTATGATGATGACTATGATGCTGATTATGATGACGGTTATGATGACGGTTATGATGATGATTATAATGATTATGATGACGATTATGATGATGATTATGATGATGATTATGATGATGATTATGATGATGATTATGATGACTATAATGATGACGATTATGATGACTATTATGATGATTATTATGATGACGGTTATGATGATGATTGTGATGATGATTATGACGATGATTATGATGATGATTATGATAATGATTATGATGATGATTATGCTCATGATTATGATCATGATTATGATGAATATTATGATGATGATTATGTTAATGTATATGATGATGATTATGATGATGATTGCGATGATCATTATGATGACGATTATGATGATGATTATGATGACGATTATGATGATGATTATGATGACTATTATGACTGTGACTATGATGCTGATTACGTTGACGGTTATGATGATGATTATGATTATGATTATGATGATGATTATGATGATTATTATGATGATGATTATGATGATGATTATGAGAATGATTATGATGATTATTAGGATGATGATTATGATGATGATTATGAGAATGATTATGATGATGATTATTATGAATATTATGATGATGATTATGATGATGATTACGATGATCATTATGATGATGATTATGATGATCATTATGATGATGATTATGATGATGATTATGATTATGATTACGACGTCTATAATGATGCCGATTATGATGACTATTATGATGATGATTATGATGATGATTACGATGATGATTATGATGATGGTTATGATGACTATAATGATGACGATTATGATGACTATTCTGATGATTATGATGGCGATTATGATGACTATTATGATGATTATGATGACGATTATCATGATGACCATGATGACGATTATGATGATTATGATGATGATTATGTTGATAATTATGATGATGATTATGATGATGACTATGATGATGATTATGATGACGATTATGATGATGACTATGATGACGATTATGATAATGATTATGATGATGATTATGATGAATATTATGATGATGATTATGATGATGATTATGATGATGATTATGATGATGATTATGATGATGATTATGATGATGATTATGATGATGATTATGATGATGATTATGATGACGGTTATGATGATGATTATGATGATGATTATGATGATGACTATGATGATGATTATGACGATGATTATGATGATGATTATGATGATGATTATGATGATGATTATGATGATGATTATGATGATGATTATGATGACTATAATGATGACGATTGTGATGACTATTGTGATGATGACTATCATGACGATTATGATAATGATTATGATGATAATTATGATGACGGTTATCATGATGATTATGATGATGATTATGATGATGATTATGATGATGACAATGATGATGATTATGATGATGATTATGATGATGATTATGATGATGACTATGATGACCATCATGATGATGACTATGATGACGATTATGATAATGATTATGATGATAATTATGATGACGGTTATGATGATGATTATGATGACGATTATGATAATGATTATGATGATGATTATGATGCTGAATATGATGATGATTATGATGATGATTATGATGATGATTATGATGACGATTATGATGATGATTATGATGATGATTATGATGATGATTATGATGATGACTATGATGCTGATTATGATGACGGTTATGATGACGGTTATGATGATGATTATGATGATTATGATGACGATTATGATGATGATTATGATAATGATTATGATGATGATTATTATGAATATTATGATGATGATTATGATGATGATTATGATGACTATAATGATGACGATTATGATGATGATTATGATGACTATAATGATGACGATTATGATGATGATTATGATAATGATTATGATGATGATTATTATGAATATTATGATGATGATTATGATGATGATTACGATGATCATTATGATGATGATTATGATGATCATTATGATGATGATTATGATGATGATTATTATTATGATTACGACGTCTATAATGATGCCGATTATGATGACTATTATGATGATGATTATGATGATGATTACGATGATGATTATGATGACTATAATGATGACGATTATGATGACTATTATGATGATGATTATGATGACGGTTATGATGATGATTATGATGATGATTATGACGATGATTATGACGATGATTATGATAATGATTATGATCATGATTATGATGATGATTATGATTATGATTATGATGATGATTATGATGATGACTATGATGATGATTATGACGATGATTATGATGATGATTATGATGATGATTATGATGATGATTATGATGATGGTTATGATGACTATAATGATGACGATTATGATGACTATTCTGATGATTATTATGGCGATTATGATGACTATTATGATGATTATGATGACGATTATGATGATGACCATGATGACGATTATGATGATGATTATGATGATGATTATGTTGATAATTATGATGATGATTATGATGATGACTATCATGATGATTATGATGACGATTATGATGATGACTATGATGACGATTATGATAATGATTATGATGATGATTATGATGAATATTATGATGATGACAATGATGATGATTATGATGATGATTATGATGATGATTATGATGATGATTATGATGACCATCATGATGATGACTATGATGACGATTATGATAATGATTATGATGATAATTATGATGACGGTTATGATGATGATTATGATGACGATTATGATAATGATTATGATGATGATTATGATGAATATTATGATGATGATTATGATGATGATTATGATGATGATTATGATGATGTTTATGATGATGATTATGATGATGATTATGCTCATGATTACGATGATGATTATGGTGAATATTATGATGATGATTATGATGATGACTATGATGCTGATTATGATGACGGTTATGATGACGGTTATGATGATGATTATGATGATTATGATGACGATTATGATGATGATTATGATAATGATTATGATGATGATTATTATGAATATTATGATGATGATTATGATGATGATTATGATGACTATAATGATGACGATTATGATGATGATTATGATAATGATTATGATGATGATTATTATGAATATTATGATGATGATTATGATGATGATTACGATGATCATTATGATGATGATTATGATGATCATTATGATGATGATTATGATGATGATTATTATTATGATTACGACGTCTATAATGATGCCGATTATGATGACTATTATGATGATGATTATGATGATGATTACGATGATGATTATGATGACTATAATGATGACGATTATGATGACTATTATGATGATGATTATGATGACGGTTATGATGATGATTATGATGATGATTATGACGATGATTATGACGATGATTATGATAATGATTATGATCATGATTATGATGATGATTATGATTATGATTATGATGATGATTATGATGATGACTATGATGATGATTATGACGATGATTATGATGATGATTATGATGATGATTATTATGATGATTATGATGATGGTTATGATGACTATAATGATGACGATTATGATGACTATTCTGATGATTATGATGGCGATTATGATGACTATTATGATGATTATGATGACGATTATGATGATGACCATGATGACGATTATGATGATGATTATGATGATGATTATGTTGATAATTATGATGATGATTATGATGATGACTATCATGATGATTATGATGACGATTATGATGATGACTATGATGACGATTATGATAATGATTATGATGATGATTATGATGAATATTATGATGATGATTATGATGATGATTATGTTGATAATTATGATGATGATTGTGATGATGATTATGATGATGATTATGATGACGATTATGATGGTGACTATGATGACGATTATGATAATGATTATGATGATGATTATGATGAATATTATGATGATGATTATGATGATGATTATGATGATGATTATGATGATGATTATGATGATGATTATGATGATGATTAGGATGATGATTATGATGACGGTTATGATGATGATTATGATGATGATTATGATGATGATTATGATGATGATTATGATGATGATTATGATGACTATAATGATGACGATTGTGATGACTATTGTGATGATGACTATCATGACGATTATGATAATGATTATGATGATAATTATGATGACGGTTATCATGATGATTATGATGATGATTATGATGATGATTATGATGATGACAATGATGATGATTATGATGATGATTATGATGATGATTATGATGATGACTATGATGACCATCATGATGATGACTATGATGACGATTATGATAATGATTATGATGATAATTATGATGACGGTTATGATGATGATTATGATGACGATTATGATAATGATTATGATGATGATTATGATGATGATTATGATGATGATTATGATGATGGCTATGATGACGATTATGGTAATGATTATGATGATGATTATGATGCTGAATATGATGATGATTATGATGATGATTATGATGATGATTATGATGACGATTATGATGATGATTATGATGATGATTATGATGATGATTATGATGATGACTATGATGCTGATTATGATGACGGTTATGATGACGGTTATGATGATGATTATGATGATTATGATGACGATTATGATGATGATTATGATAATGATTATGATGATGATTATTATGAATATTATGATGATGATTATGATGATGATTATGATGACTATAATGATGACGATTATGATGATGATTATGATGACTATAATGATGACGATTATGATGATGATTATGATAATGATTATGATGATGATTATTATGAATATTATGATGATGATTATGATGATGATTACGATGATCATTATGATGATGATTATGATGATCATTATGATGATGATTATGATGATGATTATTATTATGATTACGACGTCTATAATGATGCCGATTATGATGACTATTATGATGATGATTATGATGATGATTACGATGATGATTATGATGACTATAATGATGACGATTATGATGACTATTATGATGATGATTATGATGACGGTTATGATGATGATTATGATGATGATTATGACGATGATTATGACGATGATTATGATAATGATTATGATCATGATTATGATGATGATTATGATTATGATTATGATGATGATTATGATGATGACTATGATGATGATTATGACGATGATTATGATGATGATTATGATGATGATTATGATGATGATTATGATGATGGTTATGATGACTATAATGATGACGATTATGATGACTATTCTGATGATTATGATGGCGATTATGATGACTATTATGATGATTATGATGACGATTATGATGATGACCATGATGACGATTATGATGATGATTATGATGATGATTATGTTGATAATTATGATGATGATTATGATGATGACTATCATGATGATTATGATGACGATTATGATGATGACTATGATGACGATTATGATAATGATTATGATGATGATTATGATGAATATTATGATGATGACAATGATGATGATTATGATGATGATTATGATGATGATTATGATGATGATTATGATGACCATCATGATGATGACTATGATGACGATTATGATAATGATTATGATGATAATTATGATGACGGTTATGATGATGATTATGATGACGATTATGATAATGATTATGATGATGATTATGATGAATATTATGATGATGATTATGATGATGATTATGATGATGATTATGATGATGTTTATGATGATGATTATGATGATGATTATGCTCATGATTACGATGATGATTATGGTGAATATTATGATGATGATTATGATGATGACTATGATGCTGATTATGATGACGGTTATGATGACGGTTATGATGATGATTATGATGATTATGATGACGATTATGATGATGATTATGATAATGATTATGATGATGATTATTATGAATATTATGATGATGATTATGATGATGATTATGATGACTATAATGATGACGATTATGATGATGATTATGATAATGATTAAGATGATGATTATTATGAATATTATGATGATGATTATGATGATGATTATGATGATGATTATGATGATGATTATGATGATGATTATGATGATGATTAGGATGATGATTATGATGACGGTTATGATGATGATTATGATGATGATTATGATGATGATTATGATGATGATTATGATGATGATTATGATGACTATAATGATGACGATTGTGATGACTATTGTGATGATGACTATCATGACGATTATGATAATGATTATGATGATAATTATGATGACGGTTATCATGATGATTATGATGATGATTATGATGATGATTATGATGATGACAATGATGATTATTATGATGATGATTATGATGATGATTATGATGATGATTATGATGACCATCATGATGATGACTATGATGACGATTATGATAATGATTATGATGATGATTATGATGATGATTGTGATGATGATTATGATGATGATTATGATGATGATTATGATGATGATTACGATGGCGGTTATGATGATGATCATGATGATAATTATGATGATGATTATGATGATGATTATGATGATGATTATGATGATGACTATGATGATGATTATGGTCATGATTACGATGATGATTATGGTGAATATTATGATGATGATTATGATGATGATTATGATGATGATTATGATGATGACTATGATGACGATTATGGTAATGATTATGATGATGATTATGATGCTGAATATGATGATGATTATGATGATGATTATGATGATGATTATGATGACGATTATGATGATGATTATGATGATGATTATGATGACGATTATGATGATGATTATGATGATGATTATGATGATGATTATGATGATGACTATGATGCTGATTATGATGAATATTATGATGATGATTATGTTAATGTATATGATGATGATTATGATGATGATTGCGATGATCATTATGATGACGATTATGATGATGATTATGATGACGATTATGATGATGATTATGATGACTATTATGACTGTGACTATGATGCTGATTACGTTGACGGTTATGATGATGATTATGATTATGATTATGATGATGATTATGATGATTATTATGATGATGATTATGATGATGATTATGATAATGATTATGATGATCATTATTATGAATATTATGATGATGATTATGATGATGATTACGATGATCATTATGATGATGATTATGATGATCATTATGATGATGATTATGATGATGATTATGATTATGATTACGACGTCTATAATGATGCCGATTATGATGACTATTATGATGATGATTATGATGATGATTACGATGATGATTATGATGATGGTTATGATGACTATAATGATGACGATTATGATGATGACCATGATGACGATTATGATGATTATGATGATGATTATGTTGATAATTATGATGATGATTATGATGTTGACTATGATGATGATTATGATGATGATTATGATGATGATTATGATGATGATTATGATGACTATAATGATGACGATTGTGATGACTATTGCGATGATGACTATCATGACGATTATGATAATGATTATGATGATAATTATGATGACGGTTATCATGATGATTATGATGATGATTATGATGATGATTATGATGATGACAATGATGATGATTATGATGATGATTATGATGATGATTATGATGATGATTATGATGACCATCATGATGATGACTATGATGACGATTATGATAATGATTATGATGATAATTATGATGACGGTTATGATGATGATTATGATGACGATTATGATAATGATTATGATGATGATTATGATGAATATTATGATGATGATTATGATGATGATTATGATGATGATTATGATGATGTTTATGATGATGATTATGATGATGATTGTGATGATGATTATGATGATGATTATGATGATGATTATGATGATGATTATGATGATGATTATGATGATGATTATGATGATGATTATGATGATGATTATGATGACCATCATGAGCACTATTATGATGATGACTATGATGATGATTATGATGATGACTATGATGATGATTACGATGACGATTATGATGATGACTATGATGATGATTATGCTCATGATTACGATGATGATTATGGTGAATATTATGATGATGATTATGATGATGATTATGATGATGATTATGATGATGACTATGATGACGATTATGGTAATGATTATGATGATGATTATGATGCTGAATATGATGATGATTATGATGATGATTATGATGATGATTATGATGACGATTATGATGATGATTATGATGATGATTATGATGATGATTATGATGATGATTATGATGATGACTATGATGCTGATTATGATGACGGTTATGATGACGGTTATGATGATGATTATGATGATTATGATGACGATTATGATGATGATTATGATAATGATTATGATGATGATTATTATGAATATTATGATGATGATTATGATGATGATTATGATGACTATAATGATGACGATTATGATGATGATTATTATGAATATTATGATGATGATTATGATGATGATTACGATGATCATTATGATGATGATTATGATGATCATTATGATGATGATTATGATGATGATTATGATTATGATTACGACGTCTATAATGATGCCGATTATGATGACTATTATGATGATGATTATGATGATGATTACGATGATGATTATGATGACTATAATGATGACGATTATGATGACTATTATGATGATGATTATGATGACGGTTATGATGATGATTATGATGATGATTATGACGATGATTATGATGATGATTATGATAATGATTATGATCATGATTATGATGATGATTATGATTATGATTATGATGATGATTCTGATGATGATTATGATGATGATTATGATGATGATTATGATGACGGTTATGATGATGATTATGATGATGATTATGATGATGACTATGATGATGATTGTGACGATGATTATGATGATGATTATGATGATGATTATGATGATGATTATGATGATGGTTATGATGACTATAATGATGACGATTATGATGACTATTCTGATGATTATGATGGCGATTATGATGACTATTATGATGATTATGATGACGATTATGATGATGACCATGATGACGATTATGATGATGATTATGATGATGATTATGTTGATAATTATGATGATGATTATGATGATGACTATCATGATGATTATGATGACGATTATGATGATGACTATGATGACGATTATGATAATGATTATGATGATGATTATGATGAATATTATGATGATGATTATGATGATGATTATGTTGATAATTATGATGATGATTATGATGATGACTATGATGATGATTATGATGACGATTATGATGGTGACTATGATGACGATTATGATAATGATTATGATGATGATTATGATGAATATTATGATGATGATTATGATGATGATTATGATGATGATTATGATGATGATTATGATGATGATTATGATGATGATTATGATGATGATTATGATGATGATTATGATGACGGTTATGATGATGATTACGATGATCATTATGATGATGATTATGATGATCATTATGATGATGATTATGATGATGATTATGATTATGATTACGACGTCTATAATGATGCCGATTATGATGACTATTATGATGATGATTATGATGATGATTACGATGATGATTATGATGATGGTTATGATGACTATAATGATGACGATTATGATGACTATTCTGATGATTATGATGGCGATTATGATGACTATTATGATGATTATGATGACGATTATGATGATGACCATGATGACGATTATGATGATTATGATGATGATTATGTTGATAATTATGATGATGATTATGATGATGACTATGATGATGATTATGATGACGATTATGATGATGACTATGATGACGATTATGATAATGATTATGATGATGATTATGATGAATATTATGATGATGATTATGATGATGATTATGATGATGATTATGATGATGATTATGATGATGATTATGATGATGATTATGATGATGATTATGATGACGGTTATGATGATGATTATGATGATGATTATGATGATGACTATGATGATGATTATGACGTTGATTATGATGATGATTATGATGATGATTATGATGATGATTATGATTATGATTACGACGTCTATAATGATGCCGATTATGATGACTATTATGATGATGATTATGACGATGATTATGATGATGATTATGATAATGATTATGATCATGATTATGATGATGATTATGATTATGATTATGATGATGATTCTGATGATGATTATGATGATGATTATAATGATGATTATGATGACGGTTATGATGATGATTATGATGATGATTATGATGATGACTATGATGATGATTATGACGATGATTATGATGATGATTATGATGATGATTATGATGATGATTATGATGATGGTTATGATGACTATAATGATGACGATTATGATGACTATTCTGATGAATATGATGGCGATTATGATGACTATTATGATGATTATGATGACGATTATGATGATGACCATGATGACGATTATGATGATGATTATGATGATGATTATGTTGATAATTATGATGATGATTATGATGATGACTATCATGATGATTATGATGACGATTATGATGATGACTATGATGACGATTATGATAATGATTATGATGATGATTATGATGAATATTATGATGATGATTATGATGATGATTATGATGATGATTATGATGATGATTATGATGATGATTATGATGATGATTATGATGATGATTATGATGACGGTTATGATGATGATTACGATGATCATTATGATGATGATTATGATGATCATTATGATGATGATTATGATGATGATTATGATTATGATTACGACGTCTATAATGATGCCGATTATGATGACTATTATGATGATGATTATGATGATGATTACGATGATGATTATGATGATGGTTATGATGACTATAATGATGACGATTATGATGACTATTCTGATGATTATGATGGCGATTATGATGACTATTATGATGATTATGATGACGATTATGATGATGACCATGATGACGATTATGATGATTATGATGATGATTATGTTGATAATTATGATGATGATTATGATGATGACTATGATGATGATTATGATGACGATTATGATGATGACTATGATGACGATTATGATAATGATTATGATGATGATTATGATGAATATTATGATGATGATTATGATGATGATTATGATGATGATTATGATGATGATTATGATGATGATTATGATGATGATTATGATGATGATTATGATGACGGTTATGATGATGATTATGATGATGATTATGATGATGACTATGATGATGATTATGACGTTGATTATGATGATGATTATGATGATGATTATGATGATGATTATGATGATGATTATGATGATGATTATGATGACTATAATGATGACGATTGTGATGACTATTGTGATGATGACTATCATGACGATTATGATAATTATTATGATGATAATTATGATGACGGTTATCATGATGATTATGATGATGATTATGATGATGATTATGATGATGACAATGATGATGATTATGATGATGATTATGATGATGATTATGATGATGATTATGATGACATCATGATGATGATGATTATGATGATCATTATGATGATGATTATGATGATGATTATGATTATGATTACGACGTCTATAATGATGCCGATTATGATGACTATTATGATGATGATTATGATGATGTTTACGATGATGATTATGATGACTATAATGATGACGATTATGATGACTATTATGATGATGATTATGATGACGGTTATGATGATGATTATGATGATGATTATGACGATGATTATGACGATGATTATGATAATGATTATGATCATGATTATGATGATGATTATGATTATGATTATGATGATGATTCTGATGATGATTATGATGATGATTATGATGATGATTATGATGACGGTTATGATGATGATTATGATGATGATTATGATGATGACTATGATGATGATTATGACGATGATTATGATGATGACCATGATGACGATTATGATGACGGTTATGATGATGATTATGATGATGATTATGATGATGACTATGATGATGATTATGACGATGATTATGATGATGATTATGATGATGATTATGATGATGATTATGATGATGATTATGATGATGATTATGATGACTATAATGATGACGATTGTGATGACTATTGTGATGATGACTATCATGACGATTATGATAATGATTATGATGATAATTATGATGACGGTTATCATGATGATTATGATGATGATTATGATGATGATTATGATGATGACAATGATGATGATTATGATGATGATTATGATGATGATTATGATGATGATTATGATGACCATCATGATGATGACTATGATGACGATTATGATAATGATTATAATGATAATTATGATGACGGTTATGATGATGATTATGATGACGATTATGATAATGATTATGATGATGATTATGATGAATATTATGATGATGATTATGATGATGATTATGATGATGATTATGATGATGTTTATGATGATGATTATGATGATGATTATGATGATGATTATGATGATGATTATGATGATGATTATGATGATGATTATGATGATGATTATGATGATGATTATGATGATGATTATGATGATGATTATGATGACGATCATGAGCACTATTATGATGATGACTATGATGATGATTATGATGATGACTATGATGATGATTACGATGACGATTATGATGATGACTATGATGATGATTATGCTCATGATTACGATGATGATTATGGTGAATATTATGATGATGTTTATGATGATGATTATGATGATGATTATGTTGATGACTATGATGACGATTATGGTAATGATTATGATGATGATTATGATGCTGAATATGATGATGATTATGATGATGATTATGATGATGATTATGATGACGATTATGATGATGATAATGATGATGATTATGATGATGATTATGATGATGACTATGATGCTGATTATGATGACGGTTATGATGACGGTTATGATGATGATTATGGTGATTATGATGACGATTATGATGATGATTATGATGATGATTATGATGATGATTATGATGATGACTATGATGATGATTATGATGACTATAATGATGACGATTATGATGATGATTATGATAATGATTATGATGATGATTATTATGAATATTATAATGATGATTATGATGATGATTACGATGATCATTATGATGATGATTATGATGATCATTATGATGATGATTATGATGATGATTATGATTATGATTACGACGTCTATAATGATGCCGATTATGATGACTATTATGATGATGATTATGATGATGATTACGATGATGATTATGATGACTATAATGATGACGATTATGATGACTATTATGATGATGATTATGATGACGGTTATGATGATGATTATGATGATGATTATGACGATGATTATGATGATGATTATGATAATGATTATGATCATGATTATGATGATGATTATGATTATGATTATGATGATGATTCTGATGATGATTATGATGATGATTATGATGATGATTATGATGATGATTATGATGACGGTTATGATGATGATTATGATGATGATTAAGATGATGACTATGATGATGATTATGACGATGATTATGATGATGATTATGATGATGATTATGATGATGATTATGATGATGGTTATGATGACTATAATGATGACGATTATGATGACTATTCTGATGATTATGATGGCGATTATGATGACTATTATGATGATTATGATGACGATTATGATGATGACCATGATGACGATTATGATGATGATTATGATGATGATTATGTTGATAATTATGATGATGATTATGATGATGACTATGATGATGATTATGATGACGATTATGATGATGACTATGATGACGATTATGATAATGATTATGATGATGATTATGATGAATATTATGATGATGATTATGATGATGATTATGTTGATAATTATGATGATGATTATGATGATGACTATGATGATGATTATGATGACGATTATGATGGTGACTATGATGACGATTATGATAATGATTATGATGATGATTATGATGACCATCATGATGATGACTATGATGACGATTATGATAATGATTATGATGATAATTATGATGACGGTTATGATGATGATTATGATGACGATTATGATAATGATTATGATGATGATTATGATGAATATTATGATGATGATTATGATGATGATTATGATGATGATTATGATGATGTTTATGATGATGACTATGATGATGATTATGACGATGATTATGATGATGATTATGATGATGACTATGATGATGATTACGATGACGATTATGATGATGACTATGATGATGATTATGGTCATGATTATGATGATGACTATGATGCTGATTATGATGATGACTATGATGATGATTACGATGACGATTATGATGATTATGATGGCGATTATGATGACTATTATGATGATTATGATGACGATTATGATGATGACCATGATGACGATTATGATGATGATTATGATGATGATTATGTTGATAATTATGATGATGATTATGATGATGACTATGATGATGATTATGACGATGATTATGATGATGACCATGATGACGATTATGATGACGGTTATGATGATGATTATGATGATGATTATGATGATGACTATGATGATGATTATGACGATGATTATGATGATGATTATGATGATGATTATGATGATGATTATGGTCATGATTATGATGATGACTATGATGCTGATTATGATGACGGTTATGATGACGGTTATGATGATGATTATGATGATTATGATGACGATTATGCTCATGATTATGATGATGATTATGGTGAATATTATGATGATGATTATGATGATGATTATGATGATGATTATGATGATGACTATGATGCTGATTATGATGACGGTTATGATGACGGTTATGATGATGATTATGATGATTATGATGACGATTATGATGAATATTATGATGATGATTATGTTAATGTATATGATGATGATTATGATGATGATTGCGATGATCATTATGATGGCGATTATGATGACGATTGTGATGACTATTGTGATGATGACTATCATGACGATTATGATAATGATTATGATGATAATTATGATGACGGTTATCATGATGATTATGATGATGATTATGATGATGATTATGATGATGACAATGATGATGATTATGATGATGATTATGATGATGATTATGATGATGATTATGATGACCATCATGATGATGACTATGATGACGATTATGATAATGATTATGATGATAATTATGATGACGGTTATGATGATGATTATGATGACGATTATGATAATGATTATGATGATGATTATGATGAATATTATGATGATGATTATGATGATGATTATGATGATGATTATGATGATGTTTATGACGATGATTATGATGATGATTATGATGATGATTATGATGATGATTATGATGATGATTATGATGATGATTATGATGATGATTATGATGACGATCATGAGCACTATTATGATGATGACTATGATGATGATTATGATGATGACTATGATGATGATTACGATGACGATTATGATCATGACTATGATGATGATTATGCTCATGATTACGATGATGATTATGGTGAATATTATGATGATGATTATGATGATGATTATGATGATGATTATGATGATGACTATGATGCTGATTATGATGACGGTTATGATGACGGTTATGATGATGATTATGATGATTATGATGACGATTATGATGATGATTATGATGATGATTATGATGATGATTATGATGATGATTATGATGACTATAATGATGACGATTATGATGACTATTATGATGATTATTATGATGACGGTTATGATGATGATTGTGATGATGATTATGACGATGATTATGATGATGATTATGATAATGATTATGATGATGATTATGCTCATGATTATGATCATGATTATGATGAATATTATGATGATGATTATGTTAATGTATATGATGATGATTATGATGATGATTGCGATGATCATTATGATGACGATTATGATGACGATTGTGATGACTATTGTGATGATGACTATCATGACGATTATGATAATGATTATGATGATAATTATGATGACGGTTATCATGATGATTATGATGATGATTATGATGATGATTATGATGATGACTATGATGATGATTATGACGATGATTATGATGATGATTATGATGATGATTATGATGATGATTATGATGATGATTATGATGATGATTGTGATGATGACAATGATGATGATTATGATGATGATTATGATTATGATTACGACGTCTATAATGATGCCGATTATGATGACTATTATGATGATGACTATGATGACGATTATGATAATGATTATGATGACTATAATGATGACTATAATGATGACGATTATGATGACTATCATGATGATGAGTATGATGACGATTATGATAATGATTATGATGATGATTATGATGATGATTATGACGATGATTATTATGATGATTATGATGATGATTATGATGATGATTATGATGATGGTTATGATGACTATAATGATGACGATTATGATGACTATTCTGATGATTATGATGGCGATTATGATGACTATTATGATGATTATGATGACGATTATGATGATGACCATGATGACGATTATGATGATGATTATGATGATGATTATGTTGATAATTATGATGACGATTATGATGATGACTATGATGATGATTATGATGACGATTATGATGATGACTATGATGACGATTATGATAATGATTATGATGATGATTATGATGAATATTATGATGATGATTATGATGATGATTATGATGATGATTATGATGATGATTATGATGATGATTATGATGACGGTTATGATGATGATTATGATGATGATTATGATGATGACTATGATGATGATTATGACGATGATTATGATGATGATTATGATGATGATTATGATGATGATTATGATGATGATTATGATGATGATTATGATGATGATTATGATGACGGTTATGATGATGATTATGATGATGATTATGTTGATAATTATGATGATGATTATGATGACGGTTATGATGATGATTATGATGAATATTATGATGATGATTATGATGATGATTATGATGATGATTATGATGATGATTATGATGATGATTATGATGACGGTTATGATGATGATTATGATGATGATTATGATGATGACTATGATGATGATTATGACGATGATTATGATGATGATTATGATGATGATTATGATGATGATTATGATGATGATTATGATGATGATCATGATGATGATTATGATGATGATTATGATGATGATTATGATGACGGTTATGATGATGATTATGATGATGATTATGTTGATAATTATGATGATGATTATGATGATGACTATGATGATGATTATGATTACGATTATGATGATGACTATGATGACGATTATGATAATGATTATGATGATGATTATGATGAATATTATGATGATGATTATGATGATGATTATGATGATGATTATGATGATGATTATGATGATGATTATGATGACGGTTATGATGATGATTATGATGATGATTATGATGATGACTATGATGATGATTATGACGATGATTATGATGATGATTATGATGATGATAATTATGATGACGGTTATGATGATGATTATGATGATGATTATGATGATGATTATGATGACCATCATGATGATGACTATGATGACGATTATGATAATGATTATGATGATAATTATGATGACGGTTATGATGATGATTATGATGACGATTATGATAATGATTATGATGATGATTATGATGACGATTATGATGATGATTATGATGATGACTATGATGACGATTATGGTAATGATTATGATGATGATTATGATGCTGAATATGATGATGATTATGATGATGATTATGATGATGATTATGATGACGATTATGATGATGATTATGATGATGATTATGATGATGATTATGATGAATATTATGATGATGATAATGATGATGATTATGATGATGATTATGATGATGTTTATGATGATAATTATGATGATGATTATGATGATGATTATGATGATGATTATGATGACGATCATGAGCACTATTATGATGATGACTATGATGATGATTATGATGATGACTATGATGATGATTACGATGACGATTATGATGATGACTATGATGATGATTATGCTCATGATTACGATGATGATTATGGTGAATATTATGATGATGATTATGATGATGATTATGATGATGATTATGATGATGACTATGATGACGATTATGGTAATGATTATGATGATGATTATGATGCTGAATATGATGATGATTATGATGATGATTATGATGATGATTATGATAATGATTATGATGATGATTATTATGAATATTATGATGATGATTATGATGATGATTACGATGATCATTATGATGATGATTATGATGATCATTATGATGATGATTATGATGATGATTATGATTATGATTACGACGTCTATAATGATGCCGATTATGATGACTATTATGATGATGATTATGATGATGATTACGATGATGATTATGATGACTATAATGATGACGATTATGATGACTATTATGATGATGATTATGATGACGGTTATGATGATGATTATGATGACGATTATGATAATGATTATGATGATGATTATGATGAATATTATGATGATGATTATGATGATGATTATGATGATGATTATGACGATGATTATGATGATGATTATGATGATGATTATGATGATGTTTATGATGATGATTATGATGATGGTTATGATGACTATAATGATGACGATTATGATGACTATTCTGATGATTATGATGGCGATTATGATGACTATTATGATGATTATGATGACGATTATGATGTTGACCATGATGACGATTATGATGATGATTATGATGATGATTATGTTGATAATTATGATGATGATTATGATGATGACTATGATGATGATTATGATGACGATTATGATGATGACTATGATGACGATTATGATAATGATTATGATGATGATTATGATGAATATTATGATGATGATTATGATGATGATTATGTTGATAATTATGATGATGATTATGATGATGACTATGATGATGATTATGATGACGATTATGATGATGACTATGATGACGATTATGATAATGATTATGATGATGATTATGATGAATATTATGATGATGATTATGAAGATGATTATGATGATGATTATGATGATGATTATGATGATGATTATGATGATGATTATGATGATGATTATGATGACGGTTATGATGATGATTATGATGATGATTATGATGATGATTATGATGATGACAATGATGATTATTATGATGATGATTATGATGATGATTATGATGATGATTATGATGACCATCATGATGATGACTATGATGACGATTATGATAATGATTATGATGATAATTATGATGACGGTTATGATGATGATTATGATGACGATTATGATAATGATTATGATGATGATTATGATGAATATTATGATGATGATTATGATGATGATTATGATGATGATTATGATGATGTTTATGATGATGATTATGATGATGATTATGATGATGATTATGATGATGATTATGATGATGATTATGATGATGATTATGATGCTGATTATGATGATGATTATGATGACGATCATGAGGACTATTATGATGATGACTATGATGATGATTATGATGATGACTATGATGATGATTACGATGACGATTATGATGATGACTATGATGATGATTATGCTCATGATTACGATGATGATTATGGTGAATATTATGATGATGATTATGATGATGATTATGATGATGATTATGATGATGATTATGATGATGACTATGATGACGATTATGGTAATGATTATGATGATGATTATGATGCTGAATATGATGATGATTATGATGATGATTATGATGATGATTATGATGACGATTATGATGACTATAATGATGACGATTATTATGACTATTATGATGATTATTATGATGACGGTTATGATGATGATTGTGATGATGATTATGACGATGATTATGATGATGATTATGATAATGATTATGATGATGATTATGCTCATGATTATGATCATGATTATGATGAATATTATGATGATGATTATGTTAATGTATATGATGATGATTATGATGATGATTATGATGACGGTTATGATGATGATTATGATGATGATTATGATGATGACTATGATGATGATTATGACGATGATTATGATGATGATTATGATGATGATTATGATGATGATTATGATGATGATTATGATGATGACTATGATGATGATTATGATGACGATTATGATGATGACCATGATGACGATTATGATAATGATTATGATGATGATTATGATGAATATTATGATGATGATTATGATGATGATTATGATGATGATTATGACGATGATTATGATGATGATTATGATGATGATTATGATGACGGTTATGATGATGATTATGATGATGATTATGATGATGACTATGATGATGATTATGACGATGATTATGATGATGATTATGATGATGATTATGATGATGATTATGATGATGATTATGATGACTATAATGATGACGATTGTGATGACTATTGTGATGATGACTATCATGACGATTATGATAATGATTATGATGATAATTATGATGACGGTTATCATGATGATTATGATGATGATTATGATGATGATTATGATGATGACAATGATGATGATTATGATGATGATTATGATGATGATTATGATGATGATTATGATGACCATCATGATGATGACTATTATGACGATTATGATAATGATTATGATGATAATTATGATGACGGTTATGATGATGATTATGATGACGATTATGATAATGATTATGATGATGATTATGATGAATATTATGATGATGATTATGATGATGACTATCATGACGATTATGATAACGATTATGATGATGATTATGATGACGGTTATCATGATGATTATGATGATGATTATGATGACGGTTATGATGATGATTATGATGATGATTATGATGACGACTATGATGATGATTATGACGATGATTATGATGATGATTATGATGATGATTATGATGATGATTATGATGAATATTATGATGATGATAATGATGATGATTATGATGATGATTATGATGATGTTTATGATGATGATTATGATGATGATTATGATGATGATTATGATGATGATTATGATGACGATCATGAGCACTATTATGATGATGACTATGATGATGATTATGATGATGACTATGATGATGATTACGATGACGATTATGATGATGACTATGATGATGATTATGCTCATGATTACGATGATGATTATGGTGAATATTATGATGATGATTATGATGATGATTATGATGATGATTATGATGATGACTATGATGACGATTATGGTAATGATTATGATGATGATTATGATGATGATTATGATTATGATTACGACGTCTATAATGATGCCGATTATGATGACTATTATGATGATGATTATGATGATGATTACGATGATGATTATGATGTCTATAATGATGACGATTATGATGACTATTATGATGATGATTATGATGACGGTTATGATGATGATTATGATGATGATTATGACGATAATTATGATGATGATTATGATAATGATTATGATCATGATTATGATGATGATTATGATGACGGTTATGATGATGATTATGATGATGATTATGATGATGATTATGATGATGATTATGATGATGATTATGATGACGATCATGAGCACTATTATGATGATGACTATGATGATGATTATGATGATGACTATGATGATGATTACGATGACGATTATGATGATGACTATGATGATGATTATGCTCATGATTACGATGATGATTATGGTGAATATTATGATGATGATTATGATGATGATTATGATGATGATTATGATGATGACTATGATGACGATTGTGGTAATGATTATGATGATGATTATGATGACGATTATGATGATGATTATGATGATGATTATGATGATGTTTATGATGATAATTATGATGATGATTATGATGATGATTATGATGATGATTATGATGACGATCATGAGCACTATTATGATGATGACTATGATGATGATTATGATGATGACTATGATGATGATTACGATGACGATTATGATGATGACTATGATGATGATTATGCTCATGATTACGATGATGATTATGGTGAATATTATGATGATGATTATGATGATGATTATGATGATGATTATGATGATGACTATGATGACGATTATGGTAATGATTATGATGATGATTATGATGCTGAATATGATGATGATTATGATGATGATTATGATGATGATTATGATGATGATTATGATAATGATTATGATGATGATTATTATGAATATTATGATGATGATTATGATGATGATTACGATGATCATTATGATGATGATTATGATGATCATTATGATGATGATTATGATGATGATTATGATTATGATTACGACGTCTATAATGATGCCGATTATGATGACTATTATGATGATGATTATGATGATGATTACGATGATGATTATGATGACTATAATGATGACGATTATGATGACTATTATGATGATGATTATGATGACGGTTATGATGATGATAATGATGATGATTATGATGATGATTATGATGATGTTTATGATGATGATTATGACGATAATTATGATGATGATTATGATAATGATTATGATCATGATTACGATGATGATTATGATTATGATTATGATGATGATTCTGATGATGATTATGAAGATGATTATGATGATGACTATGATGACGATTATGGTAATGATTATGATGATGATTATGATGATGACTATGATGATGATTATGACGATGATTATGATGATGATTATGATGATGATTATGATGATGTTTATAATGATGATTATGATGATGGTTATGATGACTATAATGATGACGATTATGATGACTATTCTGATGATTATGATGGCGATTATGATGACTATTATGATGATTATGATGACGATTATGATGTTGACCATGATGACGATTATGATGATGATTATGATGATGATTATGTTGATAATTATGATGATGATTATGATGATGACTATGATGATGATTATGATGACGATTATGATGATGACTATGATGACGATTATGATAATGATTATGATGATGATTATGATGAATATTATGATGATGATTATGATGATGATTATGTTGATAATTATGATGATGATTATGATGATGACTATGATGATGATTATGATGACGATTATGATGATGACTATGATGACGATTATGATAATGATTATGATGATGATTATGATGAATATTATGATGATGATTATGAAGATGATTATGATGATGATTATGATGATGATTATGATGATGATTATGATGATGATTATGATGATGATTATGATGACGGTTATGATGATGATTATGATGATGATTATGATGATGATTATGATGATGACAATGATGATTATTATGATGATGATTATGATGATGATTATGATGATGATTATGATGACCATCATGATGATGACTATGATGACGATTATGATAATGATTGTGATGATAATTATGATGACGGTTATGATGATGATTATGATGACGATTATGATAATGATTATGATGATGATTATGATGAATATTATGATGATGATTATGATGATGATTATGATGATGATTATGATGATGTTTATGATGATGATTATGATGATGATTATGATGATGATTATGATGATGATTATGATGATGATTATGATGATGATTATGATGATGATTATGATGATGATTATGATGACGATCATGAGGACTATTATGATGATGACTATGATGATGATTATGATGATGACTATGATGATGATTACGATGACGATTATGATGATGACTATGATGATGATTATGCTCATGATTACGATGATGATTATGGTGAATATTATGATGATGATTATGATGATGATTATGATGATGATTATGATGATGATTATGATGATGACTATGATGACGATTATGGTAATGATTATGATGATGATTATGATGCTGAATATGATGATGATTATGATGATGATTATGATGATGATTATGATGACGATTATGATGACTATAATGATGACGATTATGATGACTATTATGATGATTATTATGATGACGGTTATGATGATGATTGTGATGATGATTATGACGATGATTATGATGATGATTATGATGACGATTATGATAATGATTATGATGATGATTATGATGAATATTATGATGATGATTATGATGATGATTATGATGAATATTATGATGATGATTATGTTAATGTATATGATGATGATTATGATGATGATTATGATGACGGTTATGATGATGATTATGATGATGATTATGATGATGACTATGATGATGATTATGACGATGATTATGATGATGATTATGATGATGATTATGATGATGATTATGATGATGATTATGATGACTATAATGATGACGATTGTGATGACTATTGTGATGATGACTATCATGACGATTATGATAATGATTATGATGATAATTATGATGACGGTTATCATGAAATTATGATGATGATTATGATGATGATTATGATGATGACAATGATGATGATTATGATGATGATTATGATGATGATTATGATGATGATTATGATGACCATCATGATGATGACTATGATGACGATTATGATAATGATTATGATGATAATTATGATGACGGTTATGATGATGATTATGATGACGATTATGATAATGATTATGATGATGATTATGATGAATATTATGATGATGATTAGGATGATGACTATCATGACGATTATGATAACGATTATGATGATGATTATGATGACGGTTATCATGATGATTATGATGATGATTATGATGACGGTTATGATGATGATTATGATGATGATTATGATGACGACTATGATGATGATTATGACGATGATTATGATGATGATTATGATGATGATTATGATGATGATTATGATGAATATTATGATGATGATAATGATGATGATTATGATGATGATTATGATGATGTTTATGATGATGATTATGATGATGATTATGATGATGATTATGATGATGATTATGATGACGATCATGAGCACTATTATGATGATGACTATGATGATGATTATGATGATGACTATGATGATGATTACGATGACGATTATGATGATGACTATGATGATGAGTATGCTCATGATTACGATGATGATTATGGTGAATATTATGATGATGATTATGATGATGATTATGATGACGATCATGAGCACTATTATGATGATGACTATGATGATGATTATGATGATGACTATGATGATGATTACGATGACGATTATGATGATGACTATGATGATGATTATGCTCATGATTACGATGATGATTATGGTGAATATTATGATGATGATTATGATGATGATTATGATGATGATTATGATGATGACTATGATGACGATTGTGGTAATGATTATGATGATGATTATGATGACGATTATGATGACGATTATGATGATGATTATGATGATGATTATGATGATGACTATGATGCTGATTATGATGACGGTTATGGTGACGGTTATGATGATGATTATGATGATTATGATGACGATTATGATGATGATTATGATGATGATTATGATGATGATTATGATGATGATTATGATGACTATAATGATGACGATTATGATGATGATTATGATAATGATTATGATGATGATTATTATGAATATTATGATGATGATTATGATGATGATTACGATGATCATTATGATGATGATTATGATGATCATTATGATGATGATTATGATGATGATTATGATTATGATTACGACGTCTATAATGATGCCGATTATGATGACTATTATGATGATGATTATGATGATGATTACGATGATGATTATGATGACTATAATGATGACGATTATGATGACTATTATGATGATGATTATGATGACGGTTATGATGATGATTATGATGATGATTATGACGATAATTATGATGATGATTATGATAATGATTATGATCATGATTATGATGATGATTATGATTATGATTATGATGATGATTCTGATGATGATTATGATGATGATTATGATGATGATTATGATGACTATAATGATGACGATTATGATGACTATTCTGATGATTATGATGGCGATTATGATGACTATTATGATGATTATGATGACGATTATGATGTTGACCATGATGACGATTATGATGATGATTATGATGATGATTATGTTGATAATTATGATGATGATTATGATGATGACTATGATGATGATTATGATGACGATTATGATGATGACTATAATGACGATTATGATAATGATTATGATGATGATTATGATGAATATTATGATGATGATTATGATGATGATTATGTTGATAATTATGATGATGATTATGATGATGACTATGATGATGATTATGATGACGATTATGATGATGACTATGATGACGATTATGATAATGATTATGATGATGATTATGATGAATATTATGATGATGATTATGATGATGATTATGATGATGATTATGATGATGATTATGATGATGATTATGATGATGATTATGATGATGATTATGATGATGATTATGATGACTATAATGATGACGATTGTGATGACTATTGTGATGATGACTATCATGACGATTATGATAATGATTATGATGATAATTATGATGACGGTTATCATGATGATTATGATGATGATTATGATGATGATTATGATGATGACAATGATGATTATTATGATGATGATTATGATGATGATTATGATGATGATTATGATGACCATCATGATGATGACTATGATGACGATTATGATAATGATTATGATGATAATTATGATGACGGTTATGATGATGATTATGATGACGATTATGATAATGATTATGATGATGATTATGATGAATATTATGATGATGATTATGATGATGATTATGATGATGATTATGATGATGTTTATGATGATGATTATGATGATGATTATGATGATGATTATGATGACGATCATGAGGACTATTATGATGATGACTATGATGATGATTATGATGATGACTATGATGATGATTACGATGACGATTATCATGATGACTATGATGATGATTATGCTCATGATTACGATGATGATTATGGTGAATATTATGATGATGATTATGATGATGATTATGATGATGATTATGATGAATATTATGATGATGATTATGATGATGATTATGATGATGACTATGATGACGATTATGATAATGATTATGATGATAATTATGATGACGGTTATGATGATGACTATGATGACGATTATGGTAATGATTATGATGATGATTATGATGCTGAATATGATGATGATTATGATGATGATTATGATGATGATTATGATGACGATTATGATGATGATTATGATGATGATTATGATGATGATTATGGTGATGACTATGATGCTGATTATGATGACGGTTATGATGACGGTTATGATGATGATTATGATGATTATGATGACGATTATGATGATGATTATGATGATGATTATGATGACGATTATGATGACTATAATGATGACGATTATGATGACTATTATGATGATTATTATGATGACGGTTATGATGATGATTGTGATGATGATTATGACGATGATTATGATGATGATTATGATAATGATTATGATGATGATTATGCTCATGATTATGATCATGATTATGATGAATATTATGATGATGATTATGTTAATGTATATGATGATGATTATGATGATGATTATGATGACGGTTATGATGATGATTATGATGACGATTATGATGATGACCATGATGACGATTATGATGATGATTATGATGATGACTATGATGATGATTATGATGACGATTATGATGATGACTATGATGACGATTATGATAATGATTATGATGATGATTATGATGAATATTATGATGATGATTATGATGATGATTATGATGATGATTATGATCATGATTATGATGAATATTATGATGATGATTATGTTAATGTATATGATGATGATTATGATGATGATTGCGATGATCATTATGATGACGATTATGATGATGATTATGTTAATGTATATGATGATGATTATGATGATGATTGCGATGATCATTATGATGACGATTATGATGATGATTATGATGACGATTATGATGATGATTATGATGACTATTATGACTGTGACTATGATGCTGATCACGTTGACGGTTATGATGATGATTATGATTATGATTATGATGATGATTATGATGATTATTGTGATGATGATTATGATGATGATTATGATAATGATTATGATGATGATTATTATGAATATTATGATGATGATTATGATGATGATTACGATGATCATTATGATGATGATTATGATGATCATTATGATGATGATTATGATGATGATTATGATTATGATTACGACGTCTATAATGATGCCGATTATGATGACTATTATGATGATGATTATGATGATGATTACGACGATGATTATGATGACTATAATGATGACGATTATGATGACTATTATGATGATGATTATGATGACGGTTATGATGATGATTATGATGATGATTATGACGATGATTATGACGATGATTATGATAATGATTATGATCATGATTATGATGATGATTATGATTATGATTATGATGATGATTCTGATGATGATTATGATGATGATTATGATGATGATTATGATGACGGTTATGATGATGATTATGATGATGATTATGATGATGACTATGATGATGATTATGACGATGATTATGATGATGATTATGATGATGATTATGATGATGATTATGATGATGGTTATGATGACTATAATGATGACGATTATGATGACTATTCTGATGATTATGATGGCGATTATGATGACTATTATGATGATTATGATGACGATTATGATGATGACCATGATGACGATTATGATGATGATTATGATGATGATTATGTTGATAATTATGATGATGATTATGATGATGACTATGATGATGATTATGATGATGATTATGATGACGATTATGATGATGACTATGATGACGATTATGATAATGATTAGATGATGATTATGATGAATATTATGATGATGATTATGATGATGATTATGATGATGATTATGATGATGATTATGATGATGATTATGATGACGGTTATGATGATGATTATGATGATGATTATGATGATGACTATGATGATGATTATGACGATGATTATGATGATGATTATGATGATGATTATGATGATGATTATGATGATGATTATGATGATGATTATGATGACTATAATGATGACGATTGTGATGACTATTGTGATGATGACTATCATGACGATTATGATAATGATTATGATGATAATTATGATGACGGTTATCATGATGATTATGATGATGATTATGATGATGATTATGATGATGACAATGATGATGATTATGATGATGATTATGATGATGATTATGATGATAATTATGATGACCATCATGATGATGACTATGATGACGATTATGATAATGATTATGATGATAATTATGATGACGGTTATGATGATGATTATGATGACGATTATGATAATGATTATGATGATGTTTATGATAATGATTATGACGATGATTATGATGATGATTATGATGACGATTATGATGATGATTATGATGACCATCATGATGATGACTATGATGACGATTATGATAATGATTATGATGATAATTATGATGACGGTAATGATGATGATTATGATGACGATTATGATAATGATTATGATGATGTTTATGATAATGATTATGACGATGATTATGATGATGATTATGATGATGATTATGATGATGATTATGATGATGATTATGATGTTGATTATGATGATGATTACGATGACGATCATGAGCACTATTATGATGATGACTATGATGATGATTATGATGATGACTATGATGATGATTACGATGACGATTATGATGATGACTATGATGATGATTATGGTCATGATTACGATGATGATTATGGTGAATATTATGATGATGATTATGATGATGATTACGATGACGATCATGAGCACTATTATGATGATGATTATGATGATGATTACGATGATGATTATGATGACTATAATGATGACGATTATGATGACTATTATGATGATGATTATGATGACGGTTATGATGATGATTATGATGATGATTATGATGATGATTATGATGATGATTATGATGATGACTATGATGACGATTATGGTAATGATTATGATGATGATTATGATGCTGAATATGATGATGATTATGATGATGATTATGATGATGATTATGATGACGATTATGATGATGATTATGATGATGATTATGATGATGATTATGATGATGATTATGATGATGACTATGATGCTGATTATGATGACGGTTATGATGACGGTTATGATGATGATTATGATGATTATGATGACGATTATGCTCATGATTATGATCATGATTATGATGAATATTATGATGATGATTATGTTAATGTATATGATGATGATTATGATGATGATTGCGATGATCATTATGATGGCGATTATGATGACGATTGTGGTGACTATTGTGATGATGACTATCATGACGATTATGATAATGATTATGATGATAATTATGATAACGGTTATCATGATGATTATGATGATGATTATGATGACGGTTATGATGATGATTATGATGATGATTATGGTGATGACTATGATGATGATTATGACGATGATTATGATAATGATTATGATGATAATTATGATGACGGTTATCATGATGATTATGACGATCATTATGATGATGATTATGATGATGACAATGATGATGATTATGATGATGATTATGATGATGATTATGATGATGATTATGATGACCATCATGATGATGACTATGATGACGATTATGATAATGATTACGACGATGATTATGATGACTATAATGATGACGATTATGATGACTATTATGATGATGATTATGATGACGGTTATGATGAATATTATGATGATGATTATGATGATGATTATGATGATGATTATGATGATGATTATGATGATGATCATGAGCACTATTATGATGATGACTATGATGATGATTATGATGATGACTATGATGATGATTATGATGATGATTATGATGACGATTATGATGATGACTATGATGACGATTATGATAATGATTAGATGATGATTATGATGAATATTATGATGATGATTATGATGATGATTATGATGATGATTATGATGATGATTATGATGATGATTATGATGACGGTTATGATGATGATTATGATGATGATTATGATGATGACTATGATGATGATTATGACGATGATTATGATGATGATTATGATGATGATTATGATGATGATTATGATGATGATTATGATGATGATTATGATGACTATAATGATGACGATTGTGATGACTATTGTGATGATGACTATCATGACGATTATGATAATGATTATGATGATAATTATGATGACGGTTATCATGATGATTATGATGATGATTATGATGATGATTATGATGATGACAATGATGATGATTATGATGATGATTATGATGATGATTATGATGATAATTATGATGACCATCATGATGATGACTATGATGACGATTATGATAATGATTATGATGATAATTATGATGACGGTTATGATGATGATTATGATGACGATTATGATAATGATTATGATGATGTTTATGATAATGATTATGACGATGATTATGATGATGATTATGATGACGATTATGATGATGATTATGATGACCATCATGATGATGACTATGATGACGATTATGATAATGATTATGATGATAATTATGATGACGGTAATGATGATGATTATGATGACGATTATGATAATGATTATGATGATGTTTATGATAATGATTATGACGATGATTATGATGATGATTATGATGATGATTATGATGATGATTATGATGATGATTATGATGTTGATTATGATGATGATTACGATGACGATCATGAGCACTATTATGATGATGACTATGATGATGATTATGATGATGACTATGATGATGATTACGATGACGATTATGATGATGACTATGATGATGATTATGGTCATGATTACGATGATGATTATGGTGAATATTATGATGATGATTATGATGATGATTACGATGACGATCATGAGCACTATTATGATGATGATTATGATGATGATTACGATGATGATTATGATGACTATAATGATGACGATTATGATGACTATTATGATGATGATTATGATGACGGTTATGATGATGATTATGATGATGATTATGATGATGATTATGATGATGATTATGATGATGACTATGATGACGATTATGGTAATGATTATGATGATGATTATGATGCTGAATATGATGATGATTATGATGATGATTATGATGATGATTATGATGACGATTATGATGATGATTATGATGATGATTATGATGATGATTATGATGATGATTATGATGATGACTATGATGCTGATTATGATGACGGTTATGATGACGGTTATGATGATGATTATGATGATTATGATGACGATTATGCTCATGATTATGATCATGATTATGATGAATATTATGATGATGATTATGTTAATGTATATGATGATGATTATGATGATGATTGCGATGATCATTATGATGGCGATTATGATGACGATTGTGGTGACTATTGTGATGATGACTATCATGACGATTATGATAATGATTATGATGATAATTATGATAACGGTTATCATGATGATTATGATGATGATTATGATGACGGTTATGATGATGATTATGATGATGATTATGGTGATGACTATGATGATGATTATGACGATGATTATGATAATGATTATGATGATAATTATGATGACGGTTATCATGATGATTATGACGATCATTATGATGATGATTATGATGATGACAATGATGATGATTATGATGATGATTATGATGATGATTATGATGATGATTATGATGACCATCATGATGATGACTATGATGACGATTATGATAATGATTATGATGATAATTATGATGACGGTTATGATGATGATTATGATGACGATTATGATAATGATTATGATGATGATTATGATGAATATTATGATGATGATTATGATAATGATTATGATGATGATTACGATGATGTTTATGATGATGATTATGATGATGATTATGATGATGATTATGATGATGATTATGATGATGATTATGATGATGATTATGATGATGATTATGATGATGATTATGATGATGATTATGATGATGATTATGATGAATATTATGATGATGATAATGATGATGATTATGATGATGATTATGATGATGTTTATGATGATGATTATGATGATGATTATGATGATGATTATGATGATGATTATGATGATGATCATGAGCACTATTATGATGATGACTATGATGATGATTATGATGATGACTATGATGATGATTACGATGACGATTATGATGATGACTATGATGATGATTATGCTCATGATTACGATGATGATTATGGTGAATATTATGATGATGATTATGATGATGATTATGATGATGATTATGATGATGACTATGATGACGATTATGGTAATGATTATGATGATGATTATGATGATGATTATGATTATGATTACGACGTCTATAATGATGCCGATTATGATGACTATTATGATGATGATTATGATGATGATTACGATGATGATTATGATGTCTATAATGATGACGATTATGATGACTATTATGATGATGATTATGATGACGGTTATGATGATGATTATGATGATGATTATGACGATAATTATGATGATGATTATGATAATGATTATGATCATGATTATGATGATGATTATGATGACGGTTATGATGATGATTATGATGATGATTATGATGATGATTATGATGATGATTATGATGATGATTATGATGACGATCATGAGCACTATTATGATGATGACTATGATGATGATTATGATGATGACTATGATGATGATTACGATGACGATTATGATGATGACTATGATGATGATTATGCTCATGATTACGATGATGATTATGGTGAATATTATGATGATGATTATGATGATGATTATGATGATGATTATGATGATGACTATGATGACGATTATGGTAATGATTATGATGATGATTATGATGACGATTATGATGATGATTATGATGATGATTATGATGATGATTATGATGATGACTATGATGCTGATTATGATGACGGTTATGGTGACGGTTATGATGATGATTATGATGATTATGATGACGATTATGATGATGATTATGATGATGATTATGATGATGATTATGATGATGATTATGATGACTATAATGATGACGATTATGATGATGATTATGATAATGATTATGATGATGATTATTATGAATATTATGATGATGATTATGATGATGATTACGATGATCATTATGATGATGATTATGATGATCATTATGATGATGATTATGATGATGATTATGATTATGATTACGACGTCTATAATGATGCCGATTATGATGACTATTATGATGATGATTATGATGATGATTACGATGATGATTATGATGACTATAATGATGACGATTATGATGACTATTATGATGATGATTATGATGACGGTTATGATGATGATTATGATGATGATTATGACGATAATTATGATGATGATTATGATAATGATTATGATCATGATTATGATGATGATTATGATTATGATTATGATGATGATTCTGATGATGATTATGATGATGATTATGATGACGGTTATGATGATGATTATGATGATGATTATGATGATGATTATGATGATGATTATGATGATGATTATGATGATGATTATGATGACTATAATGATGACGATTGTGATGACTATTGTGATGATGACTATCATGACGATTATGATAATGATTATGATGATAATTATGATGACGGTTATCATGATGATTATGATGATGATTATGATGATGATTATGATGATGACAATGATGATTATTATGATGATGATTATGATGATGATTATGATGATGATTATGATGACCATCATGATGATGACTATGATGACGATTATGATAATGATTATGATGATAATTATGATGACGGTTATGATGATGATTATGATGACGATTATGATAATGATTATGATGATGATTATGATGAATATTATGATGATGATTATGATGATGATTATGATGATGATTATGATGATGTTTATGATGATGATTATGATGATGATTATGATGATGATTATGATGATGATTATGATGATGATTATGATGATGATTATGATGATGATTATGATGATGATTATGATGATGATTATGATGACGATCATGAGGACTATTATGATGATGACTATGATGATGATTATGATGATGACTATGATGATGATTACGATGACGATTATCATGATGACTATGATGATGATTATGCTCATGATTACGATGATGATTATGGTGAATATTATGATGATGATTATGATGATGATTATGATGAATATTATGATGATGATTATGATGATGATTATGATGATGACTATGATGACGATTATGATAATGATTATGATGATAATTATGATGACGGTTATGATGATGACTATGATGACGATTATGGTAATGATTATGATGATGATTATGATGCTGAATATGATGATGATTATGATGATGATTATGATGATGATTATGATGACGATTATGATGATGATTATGATGATGATTATGATGATGATTATGGTGATGACTATGATGCTGATTATGATGACGGTTATGATGACGGTTATGATGATGATTATGATGATTATGATGACGATTATGATGATGATTATGATGATGATTATGATGACGATTATGATGACTATAATGATGACGATTATGATGACTATTATGATGATTATTATGATGACGGTTATGATGATGATTGTGATGATGATTATGACGATGATTATGATGATGATTATGATAATGATTATGATGATGATTATGCTCATGATTATGATCATGATTATGATGAATATTATGATGATGATTATGTTAATGTATATGATGATGATTATGATGATGATTATGATGACGGTTATGATGATGATTATGATGATGATTATGATGATGACTATGATGATGATTATGACGATGATTATGATGATGATTATGATGATGATTATGATGATGATTATGATGATGGTTATGATGATGATTATGATGATGATTATGATGATGATTATGATGATGACAATGATGATTATTATGATGATGATTATGATGATGATTATGATGATGATTATGATGACCATCATGATGATGACTATGATGACGATTATGATAATGATTATGATGATAATTATGATGACGGTTATGATGATGATTATGATGACGATTATGATAATGATTATGATGATGATTATGATGAATATTATGATGATGATTATGATGATGATTATGATGATGATTATGATGATGTTTATGATGATGATTATGATGATGATTATGATGATGATTATGATGATGATTATGATGATGATTATGATGATGATTATGATGATGATTATGATGATGATTATGATGATGATTATGATGACGATCATGAGGACTATTATGATGATGACTATGATGATGATTATGATGATGACTATGATGATGATTACGATGACGATTATCATGATGACTATGATGATGATTATGCTCATGATTACGATGATGATTATGGTGAATATTATGATGATGATTATGATGATGATTATGATGAATATTATGATGATGATTATGATGATGATTATGATGATGACTATGATGACGATTATGATAATGATTATGATGATAATTATGATGACGGTTATGATGATGACTATGATGACGATTATGGTAATGATTATGATGATGATTATGATGCTGAATATGATGATGATTATGATGATGATTATGATGATGATTATGATGACGATTATGATGATGATTATGATGATGATTATGATGATGATTATGGTGATGACTATGATGCTGATTATGATGACGGTTATGATGACGGTTATGATGATGATTATGATGATTATGATGACGATTATGATGATGATTATGATGATGATTATGATGACGATTATGATGACTATAATGATGACGATTATGATGACTATTATGATGATTATTATGATGACGGTTATGATGATGATTGTGATGATGATTATGACGATGATTATGATGATGATTATGATAATGATTATGATGATGATTATGCTCATGATTATGATCATGATTATGATGAATATTATGATGATGATTATGTTAATGTATATGATGATGATTATGATGATGATTATGATGACGGTTATGATGATGATTATGATGATGATTATGATGATGACTATGATGATGATTATGACGATGATTATGATGATGATTATGATGATGATTATGATGATGATTATGATGATGGTTATGATGACTATAATGATGACGATTATGATGACTATTCTGATGATTATGATGGCGATTATGATGACTATTATGATGATTATGATGACGATTATGATGATGACCATGATGACGATTATGATGATGATTATGATGATGATTATGTTGATAATTATGATGATGATTATGATGATGATTATGATGATGACTATGATGATGATTATGATGACGATTATGATGATGACTATGATGACGATTATGATAATGATTATGATGATGATTATGATGAATATTATGATGATGATTATGATGATGATTATGATGATGATTATGATCATGATTATGATGAATATTATGATGATGATTATGTTAATGTATATGATGATGATTATGATGATGATTGCGATGATCATTATGATGACGATTATGATGATGATTATGTTAATGTATATGATGATGATTATGATGATGATTGCGATGATCATTATGATGACGATTATGATGATGATTATGATGACGATTATGATGATGATTATGATGATGATTATGATGATGATTATGATGACTATAATGATGACGATTGTGATGACTATTGTGATGATGACTATCATGACGATTATGATAATGATTATGATGATAATTATGATGACGGTTATCATGATGATTATGATGATGATTATGATGATGATTATGATGATGACAATGATGATGATTATGATGATGATTATGATGATGATTATGATGATGATTATGATGACCATCATGATGATGACTATGATGACGATTATGATAATGATTATGATGATAATTATGATGGCGGTTATGATGATGATTATGATGACGATTATGATAATGATTATGATGATGTTTATGATAATGATTATGACGATGATTATGATGATGATTATGATGACGATTATGATGATGATTATGATGACCATCATGATGATGACTATGATGACGATTATGATAATGATTATGATGATAATTATGATGACGGTTATGATGATGATTATGATGACGATTATGATAATGATTATGATGATGTTTATGATAATGATTATGACGATGATTATGATGATGATTATGATGATGATTATGATGATGATTATGATGATGATTATGATGTTGATTATGATGATGATTACGATGACGATCATGAGCACTATTATGATGATGACTATGATGATGATTATGATGATGACTATGATGATGATTACGATGACGATTATGATGATGACTATGATGATGATTATGGTCATGATTACGATGATGATTATGGTGAATATTATGATGATGATTATGATGATGATTACGATGACGATCATGAGCACTATTATGATGATGATTATGATGATGATTACGATGATGATTATGATGACTATAATGATGACGATTATGATGACTATTATGATGATGATTATGATGACGGTTATGATGATGATTATGATGATGATTATGATGATGATTATGATGATGATTATGATGATGACTATGATGACGATTATGGTAATGATTATGATGATGATTATGATGCTGAATATGATGATGATTATGATGATGATTATGATGATGATTATGATGACGATTATGATGATGATTATGATGATGATTATGATGATGATTATGATGATGACTATGATGCTGATTATGATGACGGTTATGATGACGGTTATGATGATGATTATGATGATTATGATGACGATTATGCTCATGATTATGATCATGATTATGATGAATATTATGATGATGATTATGTTAATGTATATGTTGATGATTATGATGATGATTGCGATGATCATTATGATGGCGATTATGATGACGATTGTGGTGACTATTGTGATGATGACTATCATGACGATTATGATGATGATTATGATGATGATTATGATGATGATTATGATGATGATTATGATGATGATTATGATGACTATAATGATGACGATTGTGATGACTATTGTGATGATGACTATCATGACGATTATGATAATGATTATGATGATAATTATGATGACGGTTATCATGATGATTATGATGATGATTATGATGATGATTATGATGATGACAATGATGATTATTATGATGATGATTATGATGATGATTATGATGATGATTATGATGACCATCATGATGATGACTATGATGACGATTATGATAATGATTATGATGATAATTATGATGACGGTTATGATGATGATTATGATGACGATTATGATAATGATTATGATGATGATTATGATGAATATTATGATGATGATTATGATGATGATTATGATGATGATTATGATGATGTTTATGATGATGATTATGATGATGATTATGATGATGATTATGATGATGATTATGATGATGATTATGATGATGATTATGATGATGATTATGATGATGATTATGATGATGATTATGATGACGATCATGAGGACTATTATGATGATGACTATGATGATGATTATGATGATGACTATGATGATGATTACGATGACGATTATCATGATGACTATGATGATGATTATGCTCATGATTACGATGATGATTATGGTGAATATTATGATGATGATTATGATGATGATTATGATGAATATTATGATGATGATTATGATGATGATTATGATGATGACTATGATGACGATTATGATAATGATTATGATGATAATTATGATGACGGTTATGATGATGACTATGATGACGATTATGGTAATGATTATGATGATGATTATGATGCTGAATATGATGATGATTATGATGATGATTATGATGATGATTATGATGACGATTATGATGATGATTATGATGATGATTATGATGATGATTATGGTGATGACTATGATGCTGATTATGATGACGGTTATGATGACGGTTATGATGATGATTATGATGATTATGATGACGATTATGATGATGATTATGATGATGATTATGATGACGATTATGATGACTATAATGATGACGATTATGATGACTATTATGATGATTATTATGATGACGGTTATGATGATGATTGTGATGATGATTATGACGATGATTATGATGATGATTATGATAATGATTATGATGATGATTATGCTCATGATTATGATCATGATTATGATGAATATTATGATGATGATTATGTTAATGTATATGATGATGATTATGATGATGATTATGATGACGGTTATGATGATGATTATGATGATGATTATGATGATGACTATGATGATGATTATGACGATGATTATGATGATGATTATGATGATGATTATGATGATGATTATGATGATGGTTATGATGATGATTATGATGATGATTATGATGATGATTATGATGATGACAATGATGATTATTATGATGATGATTATGATGATGATTATGATGATGATTATGATGACCATCATGATGATGACTATGATGACGATTATGATAATGATTATGATGATAATTATGATGACGGTTATGATGATGATTATGATGACGATTATGATAATGATTATGATGATGATTATGATGAATATTATGATGATGATTATGATGATGATTATGATGATGATTATGATGATGTTTATGATGATGATTATGATGATGATTATGATGATGATTATGATGATGATTATGATGATGATTATGATGATGATTATGATGATGATTATGATGATGATTATGATGATGATTATGATGACGATCATGAGGACTATTATGATGATGACTATGATGATGATTATGATGATGACTATGATGATGATTACGATGACGATTATCATGATGACTATGATGATGATTATGCTCATGATTACGATGATGATTATGGTGAATATTATGATGATGATTATGATGATGATTATGATGAATATTATGATGATGATTATGATGATGATTATGATGATGACTATGATGACGATTATGATAATGATTATGATGATAATTATGATGACGGTTATGATGATGACTATGATGACGATTATGGTAATGATTATGATGATGATTATGATGCTGAATATGATGATGATTATGATGATGATTATGATGATGATTATGATGACGATTATGATGATGATTATGATGATGATTATGATGATGATTATGGTGATGACTATGATGCTGATTATGATGACGGTTATGATGACGGTTATGATGATGATTATGATGATTATGATGACGATTATGATGATGATTATGATGATGATTATGATGACGATTATGATGACTATAATGATGACGATTATGATGACTATTATGATGATTATTATGATGACGGTTATGATGATGATTGTGATGATGATTATGACGATGATTATGATGATGATTATGATAATGATTATGATGATGATTATGCTCATGATTATGATCATGATTATGATGAATATTATGATGATGATTATGTTAATGTATATGATGATGATTATGATGATGATTATGATGACGGTTATGATGATGATTATGATGATGATTATGATGATGACTATGATGATGATTATGACGATGATTATGATGATGATTATGATGATGATTATGATGATGATTATGATGATGGTTATGATGACTATAATGATGACGATTATGATGACTATTCTGATGATTATGATGGCGATTATGATGACTATTATGATGATTATGATGACGATTATGATGATGACCATGATGACGATTATGATGATGATTATGATGATGATTATGTTGATAATTATGATGATGATTATGATGATGATTATGATGATGACTATGATGATGATTATGATGACGATTATGATGATGACTATGATGACGATTATGATAATGATTATGATGATGATTATGATGAATATTATGATGATGATTATGATGATGATTATGATGATGATTATGATCATGATTATGATGAATATTATGATGATGATTATGTTAATGTATATGATGATGATTATGATGATGATTGCGATGATCATTATGATGACGATTATGATGATGATTATGTTAATGTATATGATGATGATTATGATGATGATTGCGATGATCATTATGATGACGATTATGATGATGATTATGATGACGATTATGATGATGATTATGATGATGATTATGATGATGATTATGATGACTATAATGATGACGATTGTGATGACTATTGTGATGATGACTATCATGACGATTATGATAATGATTATGATGATAATTATGATGACGGTTATCATGATGATTATGATGATGATTATGATGATGATTATGATGATGACAATGATGATGATTATGATGATGATTATGATGATGATTATGATGATGATTATGATGACCATCATGATGATGACTATGATGACGATTATGATAATGATTATGATGATAATTATGATGGCGGTTATGATGATGATTATGATGACGATTATGATAATGATTATGATGATGTTTATGATAATGATTATGACGATGATTATGATGATGATTATGATGACGATTATGATGATGATTATGATGACCATCATGATGATGACTATGATGACGATTATGATAATGATTATGATGATAATTATGATGACGGTTATGATGATGATTATGATGACGATTATGATAATGATTATGATGATGTTTATGATAATGATTATGACGATGATTATGATGATGATTATGATGATGATTATGATGATGATTATGATGATGATTATGATGTTGATTATGATGATGATTACGATGACGATCATGAGCACTATTATGATGATGACTATGATGATGATTATGATGATGACTATGATGATGATTACGATGACGATTATGATGATGACTATGATGATGATTATGGTCATGATTACGATGATGATTATGGTGAATATTATGATGATGATTATGATGATGATTACGATGACGATCATGAGCACTATTATGATGATGATTATGATGATGATTACGATGATGATTATGATGACTATAATGATGACGATTATGATGACTATTATGATGATGATTATGATGACGGTTATGATGATGATTATGATGATGATTATGATGATGATTATGATGATGATTATGATGATGACTATGATGACGATTATGGTAATGATTATGATGATGATTATGATGCTGAATATGATGATGATTATGATGATGATTATGATGATGATTATGATGACGATTATGATGATGATTATGATGATGATTATGATGATGATTATGATGATGACTATGATGCTGATTATGATGACGGTTATGATGACGGTTATGATGATGATTATGATGATTATGATGACGATTATGCTCATGATTATGATCATGATTATGATGAATATTATGATGATGATTATGTTAATGTATATGTTGATGATTATGATGATGATTGCGATGATCATTATGATGGCGATTATGATGACGATTGTGGTGACTATTGTGATGATGACTATCATGACGATTATGATAATGATTATGATGATAATTATGATAACGGTTATCATGATGATTATGATGATGATTATGATGACGGTTATGATGATGATTATGATGATGATTATGATGATGACTATGATGATGATTATGACGATGATTATGATAATGATTATGATGATAATTATGATGACGGTTATCATGATGATTATGACGATCATTATGATGATGATTATGATGATGACAATGATGATGATTATGATGATGATTATGATGATGATTATGATGATGATTATGATGACCATCATGATGATGACTATGATGACGATTATGATAATGATTATGATGATAATTATGATGACGGTTATGATGATGATTATGATGACGATTATGATAATGATTATGATGATGATTATGATGAATATTATGATGATGATTATGATAATGATTATGATGATGATTACGATGATGTTTATGATGATGATTATGATGATGATTATGATGATGATTATGATGATGATTATGATGATGATTATGATGATGATTATGATGATGATTATGATGATGATTATGATGATGATTATGATGACGATCATGAGCACTATTATGATGATGACTATGATGATGATTATGATGATGACTATGATGATGATTACGATGACGATTATGATCATGACTATGATGATGATTATGCTCATGATTACGATGATGATTATGGTGAATATTATGATGATGATTATGATGATGATTATGATGATGATTATGATGATGACTATGATGACGATTATGGTTATGATTATGATGATGATTATGATGCTGAATATGATGATGATTATGATGATGATTATGATGATGATTATGATGACGATTATGATGATGATTATGATGATGATTATGATGATGATTATGATGATGACTATGATGCTGATTATGATGACGGTTATGATGACGGTTATGATGATGATTATGATGATTATGATGACGATTATGATGATGATTATGATGATGATTATGATGATGATTATGATGATGATTATGATGACTATAATGATGACGATTATGATGACTATTATGATGATTATTATGATGACGGTTATGATGATGATTGTGATGATGATTATGACGATGATTATGATGATGATTATGATAATGATTATGATGATGATTATGCTCATGATTATGATCATGATTATGATGAATATTATGATGATGATCATGTTAATGTATATGATGATGATTATGATGATGATTGCGATGATCATTATGATGACGATTATGATGACGATTGTGATGACTATTGTTATGATGACTATCATGACGATTATGATAATGATTATGATGATAATTATGATGACGGTTATCATGATGATGATAATGATGATGATTATGATGATGACTATGATGATGATTATGACGATGATTATGATGATGATTATGATGATGATTATGATGATGATTATGATGATGATTATGATGATGATTGTGATGACTATAATGATGACGATTGTGATGACTATTGTGATGATGACTATCATGACGATTATGATAATGATTATGATGATAATTATGATGACGGTTATCATGATGATTATGATGATGATTATGATGATGATTATGATGATGACAATGATGATGATTATGATGATGATTATGATGATGATTATGATGATGATTATGATGACCATCATGATGATGACTATGATGACGATTATGATAATGATTATGTTGATGATTACGATGATCATTATGATGATGATTATGATGATCATTATGATGATGATTATGATGATGATTATGATTATGATTACGACGTCTATAATGATGCCGATTATGATGACTATTATGATGATGAATATGATGATGATTACGATGATGATTATGATGACTATAATGATGACGATTATGATGACTATTATGATGATGATTATGATGACGGTTATGATGATGATTATGATGATGATTACGACGTTGATTATGATGATGATTATGATGATGACTATGATGATGATTATGACGATGATTATGATGATGATTATGATGATGATTATGATGATGACTATGATGATGATTATGACGATGATTATGATGATGATTATGATGATGATTATGATGATGATTATGATGATGACTATGATGATGATTATGACGATGATTATGATGATGATTATGATGATGATTATGATGATGATTATGATGATGACTATGATGATGATTATGATGATGATTATGCTGACTATAATGATGACGATTGTGATGACTATTGTGATGATGACTATCATGACGATTATGATAATGATTATGATGATAATTATGATGACGGTTATCATGATGATTATGATGATGATTATGCTGATGATTATGATGATGACAATGACGATGATTATGATGATGATTATGATGATGATTATGATGATGATTATGATGATGATTATGATGATGATTATGATGACTATAATGATGACGATTGTGATGACTATTGTGATGATGACTATCATGACGATTATGATAATGATTATGATGATAATTATGATGACGGTTATCATGATGATTATGATGATGATTATGCTGATGATTATGATGATGACAATGATGATGATTATGATGATGACTATGATGCTGATTATGATGACGGTTATGATGACGGTTATGATGATGATTATGATGATTATGACGACGATTATGATGATGATTATGATGATGATTCTGATGATGATTATGATGATGATTATGATGGTGATTATGATGACGGTTATGATGATGACAATGATGATGATTATGATGATGATTATGATGATGATTATGATGATGATTATGATGACCATCATGATGATGACTATGATGACGATTATGATAATGATTATGTTGATGATTACGATGATCATTATGATGATGATTATGATGATCATTATGATGATGATTATGATGATGATTATGATTATGATTACGACGTCTATAATGATGCCGATTATGATGACTATTATGATGATGAATATGATGATGATTACGATGATGATTATGATGACTATAATGATGACGATTATGATGACTATTATGATGATGATTATGATGACGGTTATGATGATGATTATGATGATGATTACGACGATGATTATGATGATGATTATGATGATGACTATGATGATGATTATGACGATGATTATGATGATGATTATGATGATGATTATGATGATGATTATGATGATGATTATGATGATGATTATGATGACTATAATGATGACCATTGTGATGACTATTGTGATGATGACTATCATGACGATTATGATAATGATTATGATGATAATTATGATGACGGTTATCATGATGATTATGATGATGATTATGCTGATGATTATGATGATGACAATGATGATGATTATGATGATGACTATGATGCTGATTATGATGACGGTTATGATGACGGTTATGATGATGATTATAATGATTATGACGACGATTATGATGATGATTATGATGATGATTCTGATGATGATTATGATGATGATTATGATGGTGATTATGATGACGGTTATGATGATGATTATGATGATGATTATGATGATGACTATGATGATGATTATGACGATGATTATGATGATGATTATGATGATGATTATGATGATGATTATGATGATGGTTATGATGACTATAATGATGATGATTATGATGACTATTCTGATGATTATGATGGCGATTATGGTGACTATTATGATGATTATGATGACGATTATGATGATGACTATGATGATGATTATGATGACGATTATGATGATGACTATGATGACGATTATGATAATGATTATGATGATGATTATGATGAATATTATGATGATGATTATGATGATGATTATGTTGATAATTATGATGATGATTATGATGATGACTATGATGATGATTATGATGACGATTATGATGATGACTATGATGACGATTATGATAATGATTATGATGATGATTATGATGAATATTATGATGATGATTATGATGATGATTATGATGATGATTATGATGATGATTATGATGATGATTATGATGATGATTATGATGACGGTTATGATGATGATTATGATGATGATTATGATGATGATTATGATGATGATTACGATGATGATTATGATGACTATAATGATGACGATTGTGATGACTATTGTGATGATGACTATCATGACGATTATGATAATGATTATGACGATAATTATGATGACGGTTATCATGATTATTATGATGATGATTATGATGATGATTATGATGATGATTATGATGACCATCATGATGATGACTATGATGACGATTATGATAATGATTATGTTGATGATTACGATGATCATTATGATGATGATTATGATGATCATTATGATGATGATTATGATGATGATTATGATTATGATTACGACGTCTATAATGATGCCGATTATGATGACTATTATGATGATGAATATGATGATGATTACGATGATGATTATGATGACTATAATGATGACGATTATGATGACTATTATGATGATGATTATGATGACGGTTATGATGATGATTATGATGATGATTACGACGATGATTATGATGATGATTATGATGATGACTATGATGATGATTATGACGATGATTATGATGATGATTATGATGATGATTATGATGATGATTATGATGATGATTATGATGATGATTATGATGACTATAATGATGACCATTGTGATGACTATTGTGATGATGACTATCATGACGATTATGATAATGATTATGATGATAATTATGATGACGGTTATCATGATGATTATGATGATGATTATGCTGATGATTATGATGATGACAATGATGATGATTATGATGATGACTATGATGCTGATTATGATGACGGTTATGATGACGGTTATGATGATGATTATAATGATTATGACGACGATTATGATGATGATTATGATGATGATTCTGATGATGATTATGATGATGATTATGATGGTGATTATGATGACGGTTATGATGATGATTATGATGATGATTATGATGATGACTATGATGATGATTATGACGATGATTATGATGATGATTATGATGATGATTATGATGATGATTATGATGATGGTTATGATGACTATAATGATGATGATTATGATGACTATTCTGATGATTATGATGGCGATTATGGTGACTATTATGATGATTATGATGACGATTATGATGATGACTATGATGATGATTATGATGACGATTATGATGATGACTATGATGACGATTATGATAATGATTATGATGATGATTATGATGAATATTATGATGATGATTATGATGATGATTATGTTGATAATTATGATGATGATTATGATGATGACTATGATGATGATTATGATGACGATTATGATGATGACTATGATGACGATTATGATAATGATTATGATGATGATTATGATGAATATTATGATGATGATTATGATGATGATTATGATGATGATTATGATGATGATTATGATGATGATTATGATGATGATTATGATGACGGTTATGATGATGATTATGATGATGATTATGATGATGATTATGATGATGATTACGATGATGATTATGATGACTATAATGATGACGATTGTGATGACTATTGTGATGATGACTATCATGACGATTATGATAATGATTATGATGATAATTATGATGACGGTTATCATGATTATTATGATGATGATTATGATGATGATTATGATGATGATTATGATGACCATCATGATGATGACTATGATGACGATTATGATAATGATTATGATGATAATTATGATGACGGTTATGATGATGATTATGATGACGATTATGATAATGATTATGATGATGATTAAGATGAATATTATGATGATGATTATGATGATGATTATGATGATGATTATGATGATGTTTATGATGATGATTATGATGATGATTATGATGATGATTATGATGATGATTATGATGATGATTATGATGATGATTATGATGATGATTATGATGATGATTATGATGATCGATTATGATGACTATAATGATGACGATTATGATGACTATTATGATGATTATTATGATGACGGTTATGATGATGATTGTGATGATGATTATGACGATGATTATGATGATGATTACGATGATCATTATGATGATGATTATGATGATCATTATGATGATGATTATGATGATGATTATGATTATGATTACGACGTCTATAATGATGCCGATTATGATGACTATTATGATGATGATTATGATGATGATTACGATGATGATTATGATGACTATAATGATGACGATTATGATGATGATTATGATGATGATTATGATGATGACTATGATGCTGATTATGATGACGGTTATGATGACGGTTATGATGATGATTATGATGATTATGATGACGATTATGATGATGATTATGATGATGATTATGATGATGATTATGATGATGATTATGATGATGATTATGATGACTATAATGATGACGATTATGATGACTATTATGATGATTATTATGATGACGGTTATGATGATGATTGTGATGATGATTATGATGATGATTATGATGATTATGATGACGATTATGATGATGATTATGATGATGATTATGATGATGATTATGATAATGATTATGATGATGATTATGCTCATGATTATGATCATGATTATGATGAATATTATGATGATGATTATGTTAATGTATATGATGATGATTATGATGATGATTGCGATGATCATTATGATGACGATTATGATGACGATTGTGATGACTATTGTGATGATGACTATCATGACGATTATGATAATGATTATGATGATAATTATGATGACGGTTATCATGATGATTATGATGATGATTATGATGATGATTATGATGATGACTATGATGATGATTATGACGATGATTATGATGATGATTATGATGATGATTATGATGATGATTATGATGATGATTATGATGATGATTATGATGACTATAATGATGACGATTGTGATGACTATTGTGATGATGACTATCATGACGATTATGATAATGATTATGATGATAATTATGATGACGGTTATCATGATGATTATGATGATGATTATGATGATGATTATGATGATGATTATGCTGATGATTATGATGATGACAATGATGATGATTATGATGATGACTATGATGCTGATTATGATGACGGTTATGATGACGGTTATGATGATGATTATGATGACGATTATGATAATGATTATGATGATGATTACGATGATCATTATGATCATGATTATGATGATGATTATGATTATGATTATGATTATGATGATGATTCTGATGATGATTCTGATGACGGTTATCATGATGATTATGATGATGATTATGATGATGATTATGATGATGATTATGATGACCATCATGATGATGACTATGATGACGATTATGATAATGATTATGATGATGATTACGATGATCATTATGATCATGATTATGATGATGATTATGATTATGATTATGATTATGATGATGATTCTGATGATGATTATGATGATGATTATGATGATGATTATGATGACGGTTATGATGACGGTTATCATGATGATTATGATGATGATTATGCTGATGATTATGATGATGACAATGATGATGATTATGATGATGACTATGATGCTGATTATGATGACGGTTATGATGACGGTTATGATGATGATTATGATGATTATGACGACGATTATGATGATGATTATGATGATGATTCTGATGATGATTATGATGATGATTATGATGAGGGTTATGATGATGATTATGATGATGATTATGATGATGACTATGATGATGATTATGACGATGATTTTGATGATGATTATGATGATGATTATGATGATGATTATGATGATGGTTATGATGACTATAATGATGACGATTATGATGACTATTCTGATGATTATGATGGCGATTATGATGACTATTATGATGATTATGATGACGATTATGATGATGACCATGATGACGATTATGATGATGATTATGATGATGATTATGTTGATAATTATGATGATGATTATGTTGATGACTATGATGATGATTATGATGACGATTATGATGATGACTATGATGACGATTATGATAATGATTATGATGATGATTATGATGAATATTATGATGATGATTATGATGATGATTATGATGATGATTATGATGATGATTATGATGATGATTATGATGACGGTTATGATGATGATTATGATGATGATTATGATGATGACTATGATGATGATTATGACGATGATTATGATGATGATTATGATGATGATTATGATGATGATTATGATGATGATTATGATGATGATTATGATGATGATTATGATGATGATTATGATGACTATAATGATGACGATTGTGATGACTATTGTGATGATGACTATCATGACGATTATGATAATGATTATGATGATAATTATGATGACGGTTATCATGATGATTATGATGATGATTATGTTGATAATTATGATGATGATTATGATGATGACTATGATGATGATTATGATGACGATTATGATGATGACTATGATGACGATTATGATAATGATTATGATGATGATTATGATGAATATTATGATGATGATTATGATGATGATTATGATGATGATTATGATGATGATTATGATGATGATTATGATGACGGTTATGATGATGATTATGATGATGATTATGATGATGATTATGATGATGATTATGATGATGACTATGATGATGATTATGACGATGATTATGATGATGATTATGATGATGATTATGATGATGATTATGATGATGGTTATGATGACTATAATGATGACGATTATGATGACTATTCTGATGATTATGATGGCGATTATGATGACTATTATGATGATTATGATGACGATTATGATGATGACCATGATGACGATTATGATGATGATTATGATGATGATTATGTTGATAATTATGATGATGATTATGATGATGACTATGATGATGATTATGATGACGATTATGATGATGACTATGATGACGATTATGATAATGATTAGATGATGATTATGATGAATATTATGATGATGATTATGATGATGATTATGATGATGATTATGATGATGATTATGATGATGATTATGATGATGATTATGATGACGGTTATGATGATGATTATGATGATGATTATGATGATGACTATGATGATGATTATGAGGATGATTATGATGACTATAATGATGACGATTGTGATGACTATTGTGATGATGACTATCATGACGATTATGATAATGATTATGATGATAATTATGATGATGATTATGATGATGATTATGATGATGACAATGATGATGATTATGATGATGATCATGATGATGACTATGATGACGATTATGATAATGATTATGATGATAATTATGATGACGGTTATGATGATGATTATGATGACGATTATGATAATGATTATGATGATGTTTATGATAATGATTATGACGATGATTATGATGATGATTATGATGATGATTATGATGATGATTATGATGATGATTATGATGTTGATTATGATGATGATTACGATGACGATCATGAGCACTATTATGATGATGACTATGATGATGATTATGATGATGACTATGATGATGATTACGATGACGATTATGATGATGACTATGATGATGATTATGGTCATGATTACGATGATGATTATGGTGAATATTATGATGATGATTACGATGATGATTACGATGACGATCATGAGCACTATTATGATGATGATTATGATGATGATTACGATGATGATTATGATGACTATAATGATGACGATTATGATGACTATTATGATGATGATTATGATGACGGTTATGATGATGATTATGATGATGATTATGATGATGATTATGATGATGATTATGATGATGACTATGATGACGATTATGGTAATGATTATGATGATGATTATGATGCTGAATATGATGATGATTATGATGTTGATTATGATGATGATTATGATGACGATTATGATGATGATTATGATGATGATTATGATGATGATTATGATGATGACTATGATGCTGATTATGATGACGGTTATGATGACGGTTATGATGATGATTATGATGATTATGATGACGATTATGCTCATGATTATGATCATGATTATGATGAATATTATGATGATGATTATGTTAATGTATATGATGATGATTATGATGATGATTGCGATGATCATTATGATGGCGATTATGATGACGATTGTGGTGACTATTGTGATGATGACTATCATGACGATTATGATAATGATTATGATGATAATTATGATAACGGTTATCATGATGATTATGATGATGATTATGATGACGGTTATGATGATGATTATGATGATGATTATGATGATGACTATGATGATGATTATGACGATGATTATGATAATGATTATGATGATAATTATGATGACGGTTATCATGATGATTATGACGATCATTATGATGATGATTATGATGATGACAATGATGATGATTATGATGATGATTATGATGATGATTATGATGATGATTATGATGACCATCATGATGATGACTATGATGACGATTATGATAATGATTATGATGATAATTATGATGACGGTTATGATGATGATTATGATGACGATTATGATAATGATTATGATGATGATTATGATGAATATTATGATGATGATTATGATAATGATTATGATGATGATTATGATGATGTTTATGATGATGATTATGATGATGATTATGATGATGATTATGATGATGATTATGATGATGATTATGATGATGATTATGATGATGATTATGATGATGATTATGATGACGATCATGAGCACTATTATGATGATGACTATGATGATGATTATGATGATGACTATGATGATGATTACGATGACGATTATGATCATGACTATGATGATGATTATGCTCATGATTACGATGATGATTATGGTGAATATTATGATGATGATTATGATGATGATTATGATGATGATTATGATGATGACTATGATGACGATTATGGTTATGATTATGATGATGATTATGATGCTGAATATGATGATGATTATGATGATGATTATGATGATGATTATGATGACGATTATGATGATGATTATGATGATGATTATGATGATGATTATGATGATGACTATGATGCTGATTATGATGACGGTTATGATGACGGTTATGATGATGATTATGATGATTATGATGACGATTATGATGATGATTATGATGATTATTATGATGACGGTTATGATGATGATTGTGATGATGATTATGACGATGATTATGATGATGATTATGATAATGATTATGATGATAATTATGATGACGGTTATCATGATGATTATGATGATGATAATGATGATGATTATGATGATGACTATGATGATGATTATGACGATGATTATGATGATGATTATGATGATGATTATGATGATGATTATGATGATGATTATGATGATGATTATGATGACTATAATGATGACGATTGTGATGACTATTGTGATGATGACTATCATGACGATTATGATAATGATTATGATGATAATTATGATGACGGTTATCATGATGATTATGATGATGATTATGATGATGATTATGATGATGACAATGATGATGATTATGATGATGATTATGATGATGATTATTATGATGATTATGATGACCATCATGATGATGACTATGATGACGATTATGATAATGATTATGTTGATGATTACGATGATCATTATGATGATGATTATGATGATCATTATGATGATGATTATGATGATGATTATGATTATGATTACGACGTCTATAATGATGCCGATTATGATGACTATTATGATGATGAATATGATGATGATTACGATGATGATTATGATGACTATAATGATGACGATTATGATGACTATTATGATGATGATTATGATGACGGTTATGATGATGATTATGATGATGATTACGACGATGATTATGATGATGATTATGATGATGACTATGATGATGATTATGACGATGATTATGATGATGATTATGATGATGATTATGATGATGATTATGATGATGATTATGATGATGATTATGATGACTATAATGATGACGATTGTGATGACTATTGTGATGATGACTATCATGACGATTATGATAATGATTATGATGATAATTATGATGACGGTTATCATAATGATTATGATGATGATTATGCTGATGATTATGATGATGACAATGATGATGATTATGATGATGACTATGATGCTGATTATGATGACGGTTATGATGACGGTTATGATGATGATTATGATGATTATGACGACGATTATGATGATGATTATGATGATGATTCTGATGATGATTATGATGATGATTATGATGGTGATTATGATGACGGTTATGATGATGATTATGATGATGATTATGATGATGACTATGATGATGATTATGACGATGATTATGATGATGATTATGATGATGATTATGATGATGATTATGATGATGATTATGATGATGGTTATGATGACTATAATGATGACGATTGTGATGACTATTGTGATGATGACTATCATGACGATTATGATAATGATTATGATGATAATTATGATGACGGTTATCATGATGATTATGATGATGATTATGCTGATGATTATGATGATGACAATGACGATGATTATGATGATGATTATGATGATGATTATGATGATGATTATGATGATGATTATGATGATGATTATGATGACTATAATGATGACGATTGTGATGACTATTGTGATGATGACTATCATGACGATTATGATAATGATTATGATGATAATTATGATGACGGTTATCATGATGATTATGATGATGATTATGATGATGATTATGATGATGACAATGATGATGATTATGATGATGATTATGATGATGATTATGATGATGATTATGATGACCATCATGATGATGACTATGATGACGATTATGATAATGATTATGTTGATGATTACGATGATCATTATGATGATGATTATGATGATCATTATGATGATGATTATGATGATGATTATGATTATGATTACGACGTCTATAATGATGCCGATTATGATGACTATTATGATGATGAATATGATGATGATTACGATGATGATTATGATGACTATAATGATGACGATTATGATGACTATTATGATGATGATTATGATGACGGTTATGATGATGATTATGATGATGATTACGACGATGATTATGATGATGATTATGATGATGACTATGATGATGATTATGACGATGATTATGATGATGATTATGATGATGATTATGATGATGATTATGATGATGATTATGATGATGATTATGATGACTATAATGATGACGATTGTGATGACTATTGTGATGATGACTATCATGACGATTATGATAATGATTATGATGATAATTATGATGACGGTTATCATAATGATTATGATGATGATTATGCTGATGATTATGATGATGACAATGATGATGATTATGATGATGACTATGATGCTGATTATGATGACGGTTATGATGACGGTTATGATGATGATTATGATGATTATGACGACGATTATGATGATGATTATGATGATGATTCTGATGATGATTCTGATGATGATTATGATGATGATTATGATGGTGATTATGATGACGGTTATGATGATGATTATGATGATGATTATGATGATGACTATGATGATGATTATGACGATGATTATGATGATGATTATGATGATGATTATGATGATGATTATGATGATGGTTATGATGACTATAATGATGACGATTGTGATGACTATTGTGATGATGACTATCATGACGATTATGATAATGATTATGATGATAATTATGATGACGGTTATCATGATGATTATGATGATGATTATGCTGATGATTATGATGATGACAATGACGATGATTATGATGATGATTATGATGATGATTATGATGATGATTATGATGATGATTATGATGATGATTATGATGATGATTATGATGATGATTATGATGACTATAATGATGACGATTGTGATGACTATTGTGATGATGACTATCATGACGATTATGATAATGATTATGATGATAATTATGATGACGGTTATCATGATGATTATGATGATGATTATGCTGATGATTATGATGATGACAATGATGATGATTATGATGATGACTATGATGCTGATTATGATGACGGTTATGATGACGGTTATGATGATGATTATGATGATTATGACGACGATTATGATGATGATTATGATGATGATTCTGATGATGATTATGATGATGATTATGATGGTGATTATGATGACGGTTATGATGATGACAATGATGATGATTATGATGATGATTATGATGATGATTATGATGATGATTATGATGACCATCATGATGATGACTATGATGACGATTATGATAATGATTATGTTGATGATTACGATGATCATTATGATGATGATTATGATGATCATTATGATGATGATTATGATGATGATTATGATTATGATTACGACGTCTATAATGATGCCGATTATGATGACTATTATGATGATGAATATGATGATGATTACGATGATGATTATGATGACTATAATGATGACGATTATGATGACTATTATGATGATGATTATGATGACGGTTATGATGATGATTATGATGATGATTACGACGATGATTATGATGATGATTATGATGATGACTATGATGATGATTATGACGATGATTATGATGATGATTATGATGATGATTATGATGATGATTATGATGATGATTATGATGATGATTATGATGACGGTTATGATGATGATTATGATGACGATTATGATAATGATTATGATGATGTTTATGATAATGATTATGACGATGATTATGATGATGATTATGATGATGATTATGATGATGATTATGATGATGATTATGATGTTGATTATGATGATGATTACGATGACGATCATGAGCACTATTATGATGATGACTATGATGATGATTATGATGATGACTATGATGATGATTACGATGACGATTATGATGATGACTATGATGATGATTATGGTCATGATTACGATGATGATTATGGTGAATATTATGATGATGATTATGATGATGATTACGATGACGATCATGAGCACTATTATGATGATGATTATGATGATGATTACGATGATGATTATGATGACTATAATGATGACGATTATGATGACTATTATGATGATGATTATGATGACGGTTATGATGATGATTATGATGATGATTATGATGATGATTATGATGATGATTATGATGATGACTATGATGACGATTATGGTAATGATTATGATGATGATTATGATGCTGAATATGATGATGATTATGATGTTGATTATGATGATGATTATGATGACGATTATGATGATGATTATGATGATGATTATGATGATGATTATGATGATGACTATGATGCTGATTATGATGACGGTTATGTTGACGGTTATGATGATGATTATGATGATTATGATGACGATTATGCTCATGATTATGATCATGATTATGATGAATATTATGATGATGATTATGTTAATGTATATGATGATGATTATGATGATGATTGCGATGATCATTATGATGGCGATTATGATGACGATTGTGGTGACTATTGTGATGATGACTATCATGACGATTATGATAATGATTATGAAGATAATTATGATAACGGTTATCATGATGATTATGATGATGATTATGATGACGGTTATGATGATGATTATGATGATGATTATGATGATGACTATGATGATGATTATGACGATGATTATGATAATGATTATGATGATAATTATGATGACGGTTATCATGATGATTATGACGATCATTATGATGATGATTATGATGATGACAATGATGATGATTATGATGATGATTATGATGATGATTATGATGATGATTATGATGACCATCATGATGATGACGATGATGACGATTATGATAATGATTATGATGATAATTATGATGACGGTTATGATGATGATTATGATGACGATTATGATAATGATTATGATGATGATTATGATGAATATTATGATGATGATTATGATAATGATTATGATGATGATTATGATGATGTTTATGATGATGATTATGATGATGATTATGATGATGATTATGATGATGATTATGATGATGATTATGATGATGATTATGATGACGATCATGAGCACTATTATGATGATGACTATGATGATGATTATGATGATGACTATGATGATGATTACGATGACTATGATGATGATTACGATGACGATTATGATCATGACTATGATGATGATTATGCTCATGATTACGATGATGATTATGGTGAATATTATGATGATGATTATGATGATGATTATGATGATGATTATGATGATGACTATGATGACGATTATGGTTATGATTATGATGATGATTATGATGCTGAATATGATGATGATTATGATGATGATTATGATGATGATTATGATGACGATTATGATGATGATTATGATGATGATTATGATGATGATTATGATGATGACTATGATGCTGATTATGATGACGGTTATGATGACGGTTATGATGATGATTATGATGATTATGATGACGATTATGATGATGATTATGATGATTATTATGATGACGGTTATGATGATGATTGTGATGATGATTATGACGATGATTATGATGATGATTATGATAATGATTATGATGATGATTATGCTCATGATTATGATCATGATTATGATGAATATTATGATGATGATTATGTTAATGTATATGATGATGATTATGATGATGATTGCGATGATCATTATGATGACGATTATGATGACGATTGTGATGACTATTGTGATGATGACTATCATGACGATTATAATAATGATTATGATGATAATTATGATGACGGTTATCATGATGATTATGATGATGATAATGATGATGATTATGATGATGACTATGATGATGATTATGACGATGATTATGATGATGATTATGATGATGATTATGATGATGATTATGATGATGATTATGATGATGATTATGATGACTATAATGATGACGATTGTGATGACTATTGTGATGATGACTATCATGACGATTATGATAATGATTATGATGATAATTATGATGACGGTTATCATGATGATTATGATGATGATTATGATGATGATTATGATGATGACAATGATGATGATTATGATGATGATTATGATGATGATTATGATGATGATTATGATGACCATCATGATGATGACTATGATGACGATTATGATAATGATTATGTTGATGATTACGATGATCATTATGATGATGATTATGATGATCATTATGATGATGATTATGATGATGATTATGATTATGATTACGACGTCTATAATGATGCCGATTATGATGACTATTATGATGATGAATATGATGATGATTACGATGATGATTATGATGACTATAATGATGACGATTATGATGACTATTATGATGATGATTATGATGACGGTTATGATGATGATTATGATGATGATTACGACGATGATTATGATGATGATTATGATGATGACTATGATGATGATTATGACGATGATTATGATGATGATTATGATGATGATTATGATGATGATTATGATGATGATTATGATGATGATTATGATGACTATAGTGATGACGATTGTGATGACTATTGTGATGATGACTATCATGACGATTATGATAATGATTATGATGATAATTATGATGACGGTTATCATAATGATTATGATGATGATTATGCTGATGATTATGATGATGACAATGATGATGATTATGATGATGACTATGATGCTGATTATGATGACGGTTATGATGACGGTTATGATGATGATTATGATGATTATGACGACGATTATGATGATGATTATGATGATGATTTTGATGATGATTATGATGATGATTATGATGGTGATTATGATGACGGTTATGATGATGATTATGATGATGATTATGATGATGACTATGATGATGATTATGACGATGATTATGATGATGATTATGATGATGATTATGATGATGATTATGATGATGGTTATGATGACTATAATGATGACGATTGTGATGACTATTGTGATGATGACTATCATGACGATTATGATAATGATTATGATGATAATTATGATGACGGTTATCATGATGATTATGATGATGATTATGCTGATGATTATGATGATGACAATGACGATGATTATGATGATGATTATGATGATGATTATGATGATGATTATGATGATGATTATGATGATGATTATGATGACTATAATGATGACGATTGTGATGACTATTGTGATGATGACTATCATGACGATTATGATAATGATTATGATGATAATTATGATGACGGTTATCATGATGATTATGATGATGATTATGCTGATGATTATGATGATGACAATGATGATGATTATGATGATGACTATGATGCTGATTATGATGACGGTTATGATGACGGTTATGATGATGATTATGATGATTATGACGACGATTATGATGATGATTATGATGATGATTCTGATGATGATTATGATGATGATTATGATGGTGATTATGATGACGGTTATGATGATGATTATGATGATGATTATGATGATGACTATGATGATGATTATGACGATGATTATGATGATGATTATGATGATGATTATGATGATGATTATGATGATGGTTATGATGACTATAATGATGATGATTATGATGACTATTCTGATGATTATGATGGCGATTATGGTGACTATTATGATGATTATGATGACGATTATGATGATGACTATGATGATGATTATGATGACGATTATGATGATGACTATGATGACGATTATGATAATGATTATGATGATGATTATGATGAATATTATGATGATGATTATGATGATGATTATGTTGATAATTATGATGATGATTATGATGATGACTATGATGATGATTATGATGACGATTATGATGATGACTATGATGACGATTATGATAATGATTATGATGATGATTATGATGAATATTATGATGATGATTATGATGATGATTATGATGATGATTATGATGATGATTATGATGATGATTATGATGATGATTATGATGATGATTATGATGACGGTTATGATGATGATTATGATGATGATTATGATGATGATTATGATGATGATTATGATGATGATTATGATGACTATAATGATGACGATTGTGATGACTATTGTGATGATGACTATCATGACGATTATGATAATGATTATGATGATAATTATGATGACGGTTATCATGATGATTATGATGATGATTATGATGATGATTATGATGATGACAATGATGATTATTATGATGATGATTATGATGATGATTATGATGATGATTATGATGACCATCATGATGATGACTATGATGACGATTATGATAATGATTATGATGATAATTATGATGACGGTTATGATGATGATTATGATGACGATTATGATAATGATTATGATGATGATTATGATGAATATTATGATGATGATTATGATGATGATTATGATGATGATTATGATGATGTTTATGATGATGATTATGATGATGATTATGATGATGATTATGATGATGATTATGATGATGATTATGATGATGATTATGATGATGATTATGATGATGATTATGATGATCGATTATGATGACTATAATGATGACGATTATGATGACTATTATGATGATTATTATGATGACGGTTATGATGACGATTGTGATGATGATTATGACGATGATTATGATGATGATTACGATGATCATTATGATGATGATTATGATGATCATTATGATGATGATTATGATGATGATTATGATTATGATTACGACGTCTATAATGATGCCGATTATGATGACTATTATGATGATGATTATGATGATGATTACGATGATGATTATGATGACTATAATGATGACGATTATGATGACTATTATGATGATGATTATGATGACGGTTATGATGATGATTATGATGATGATTATGACGATGATTATGATAATGATTATGATCATGATTATGATGATGATTATGATTATGATTATGATTATGATGATGATTCTGATGATGATTATGATGATGATTATGATGATGATTATGATGACGGTTATGATGATGATTATGATGATGATTATGATGATGACTATGATGATGATTATGACGATGATTATGATGATGATTATGATGATGATTATGATGATGATTATGATGATGGTTATGATGACTATAATGATGACGATTATGATGACTATTCTGATGATTATGATGGCGATTATGATGACTATTATGATGATTATGATGACGATTATGATGATGACCATGATGACGATTATGATGATGATTATGATGATGATTATGTTGATAATTATGATGATGATTATGATGATGACTATGATGATGATTATGATGACGATTATGATGATGACTATGATGACGATTATGATAATGATTATGATGATGATTATGATGAATATTATGATGATGATTATGATGATGATTATGATGACGATTATGATGATGATTATGATGATGATTATGATGATGACTATGATGCTGATTATGATGACGGTTATGATGACGGTTATGATGATGATTATGATGATTATGATGACGATTATGATGATGATTATGATGATGATTATGATGATGATTATGATGATGATTATGATGATGATTATGATGACTATAATGATGACGATTATGATGACTATTATGATGATTATTATGATGACGGTTATGATGATGATTGTGATGATGATTATGATGATGATTATGATGATTATGATGACGATTATGATGATGATTATGATGATGATTATGATGATGATTATGATAATGATTATGATGATGATTATGCTCATGATTATGATCATGATTATGATGAATATTATGATGATGATTATGTTAATGTATATGATGATGATTATGATGATGATTGCGATGATCATTATGATGACGATTATGATGACGATTGTGATGACTATTGTGATGATGACTATCATGACGATTATGATAATGATTATGATGATAATTATGATGACGGTTATCATGATGATTATGATGATGATTATGATGATGATTATGATGATGACTATGATGATGATTATGACGATGATTATGATGATGATTATGATGATGATTATGATGATGATTATGATGATGATTATGATGATGATTATGATGATGATTATGATGACTATAATGATGACGATTGTGATGACTATTGTGATGATGACTATCATGACGATTATGATAATGAATATGATGATAATTATGATGACGGTTATCATGATGATTATGATGATGATTATGATGATGATTATGATGATGATTATGATGATGATTATGATGATGATTATGATGACCATCATGATGATGACTATGATGACGATTATGATAATGATTATGATGATGATTACGATGATCATTATGATGATGATTATAATGATCATTATGATGATGATTATGATGATGATTAGGATTATGATTACGACGTCTATAATGATGCCGATTATGATGACTATTATGATGATGAATATGATGATGATTACGATGATGATTATGATGACTATAATGATGACGATTATGATGACTATTATGATGATGATTATGATGACGGTTATGATGACGGTTATCATGATGATTATGATGATGATTATGCTGATGATTATGATGATGACAATGATGATGATTATGATGATGACTATGATGCTGATTATGATGACGGTTATGATGACGGTTATGATGATGATTATGATGACGATTATGATAATGATTATGATGATGATTACGATGATCATTACGATCATGATTATGATGATGATTATGATTATGATTATGATTATGATGATGATTCTGATGATGATTATGATGACGGTTATCATGATGATTATGATGATGATTATGATGATGATTATGATGATGATTATGATGACCATCATGATGATGACTATGATGACGATTATGATAATGATTATGATGATGATTACGATGATCATTATGATCATGATTATGATGATGATTATGATTATGATTATGATTATGATGATGATTCTGATGATGATTATGATGATGATTATGATGATGATTATGATGACGGTTATGATGACGGTTATCATGATGATTATGATGATGATTATGCTGATGATTATGATGATGACAATGATGATGATTATGATGATGACTATGATGCTGATTATGATGACGGTTATGATGACGGTTATGATGATGATTATGATGATTATGACGACGATTATGATGATGATTATGATGATGATTCTGATGATGATTATGATGATGATTATGATGATGATTATGATGACGGTTATGATGATGATTATGATGATGATTATGATGATGACTATGATGATGATTATGACGATGATTTTGATGATGATTATGATGATGATTATGATGATGATTATGATGATGGTTATGATGACTATAATGATGACGATTATGATGACTATTCTGATGATTATGATGGCGATTATGATGACTATTATGATGATTATGATGACGATTATGATGATGACCATGATGACGATTATGATGATGATTATGATGATGATTATGATGATGATTATGATGACTATAATGATGACGATTGTGATGACTATTGTGATGATGACTATCATGACGATTATGATAATGATTATGATGATAATTATGATGACGGTTATCATGATGATTATGATGATGATTATGTTGATAATTATGATGATGATTATGATGATGACTATGATGATGATTATGATGACGATTATGATGATGACTATGATGACGATTATGATAATGATTATGATGATGATTATGATGATGACTATGATGATGATTATGACGATGATTATGATGATGATTATGATGATGATTATGATGACGGTTATCATGATGATTATGATGATGATTATGTTGATGATTATGATGGCGATTATGATGACTATTATGATGATTATGATGACGATTATGATGATGACCATGATGACGATTATGATGATGATTATGATGATGATTATGATGATGATTATGATGACTATAATGATGACGATTGTGATGACTATTGTGATGATGACTATCATGACGATTATGATAATGATTATGATGATAATTATGATGACGGTTATCATGATGATTATGATGATGATTATGTTGATGATTATGATGGCGATTATGATGACTATTATGATGATTATGATGACGATTATGATGATGACCATGATGACGATTATGATGATGATTATGATGATGATTATGTTGATAATTATGATGATGATTATGATGATGACTATGATGATGATTATGATGACGATTATGATGATGACTATGATGACGATTATGATAATGATTAGATGATGATTATGATGAATATTATGATGATGATTATGATGATGATTATGATGATGATTATGATGATGATTATGATGATGATTATGATGACGGTTATGATGATGGTTATGATGATGATTATGATGATGACTATGATGATGATTATGACGATGATTATGATGATGATTATGATGATGATTATGATGATGATTATGATGATGATTATGATGATGATTATGATGACTATAATGATGACGATTGTGATGACTATTGTGATGATGACTATCATGACGATTATGATAATGATTATGATGATAATTATGATGACGGTTATCATGATGATTATGATGATGATTATGATGATGATTATGATGATGACAATGATGATGATTATGATGATGATTATGATGATGATTATGATGATGATTATGATGACCATCATGATGATGACTATGATGACGATTATGATAATGATTATGATGATAATTATGATGACGGTTATGATGATGATTATGATGACGATTATGATAATGATTATGATGATGTTTATGATAATGATTATGACGATGATTATGATGATGATTATGATGACGATTATGATGATGATTATGATGACCATCATGATGATGACTATGATGACGATTATGATAATGATTATGATGATAATTATGATGACGGTTATGATGATGATTATGATGACGATTATGATAATGATTATGATGATGTTTATGATAATGATTATGACGATGATTATGATGATGATTATGATGATGATTATGATGATGATTATGATGATGATTATGATGTTGATTATGATGATGATTACGATGACGATCATGAGCACTATTATGATGATGACTATGATGATGATTATGATGATGACTATGATGATGATTACGATGACGATTATGATGATGACTATGATGATGATTATGGTCATGATTACGATGATGATTATGGTGAATATTATGATGATGATTATGATGATGATTACGATGACGATCATGAGCACTATTATGATGATGATTATGATGATGATTACGATGATGATTATGATGACTATAATGATGACGATTATGATGACTATTATGATGATGATTATGATGACGGTTATGATGATGATTATGATGATGATTATGATGATGATTATGATGATGATTATGATGATGACTATGATGACGATTATGGTAATGATTATGATGATGATTATGATGCTGAATATGATGATGATTATGATGTTGATTATGATGATGATTATGATGACGATTATGATGATGATTATGATGATGATTATGATGATGATTATGATGATGACTATGATGCTGATTATGATGACGGTTATGATGACGGTTATGATGATGATTATGATGATTATGATGACGATTATGCTCATGATTATGATCATGATTATGATGAATATTATGATGATGATTATGTTAATGTATATGATGATGATTATGATGATGATTGCGATGATCATTATGATGGCGATTATGATGACGATTGTGGTGACTATTGTGATGATGACTATCATGACGATTATGATAATGATTATGATGATAATTATGATAACGGTTATCATGATGATTATGATGATGATTATGATGACGGTTATGATGATGATTATGATGATGATTATGATGATGATTATGATGACGGTTATGATGATGATTATGATAATGATTATGATGATGATTATGATGATGACTATGATGATGATTATGACGATGATTATGATGATGATTATGATGATGATTATGATGATGATTATGATGATGATTATGATGATGATTATGATGACTATAATGATGACGATTGTGATGACTATTGTGATGATGACTATCATGACGATTATGATAATGATTATGATGATAATTATGATGACGGTTATCATAATGATTATGATGATGATTATGCTGATGATTATGATGATGACAATGATGATGATTATGATGATGACTATGATGCTGATTATGATGACGGTTATGATGACGGTTATGATGATGATTATGATGATTATGACGACGATTATGATGATGATTATGATGATGATTCTGATGATGATTATGATGATGATTATGATGGTGATTATGATGACGGTTATGATGATGATTATGATGATGATTATGATGATGACTATGATGATGATTATGACGATGATTATGATGATGATTATGATGATGATTATGATGATGATTATGATGATGGTTATGATGACTATAATGATGACGATTGTGATGACTATTGTGATGATGACTATCATGACGATTATGATAATGATTATGATGATAATTATGATGACGGTTATCATGATGATTATGATGATGATTATGCTGATGATTATGATGATGACAATGACGATGATTATGATGATGATTATGATGATGATTATGATGATGATTATGATGATGATTATGATGATGATTATGATGACTATAATGATGACGATTGTGATGACTATTGTGATGATGACTATCATGACGATTATGATAATGATTATGATGATAATTATGATGACGGTTATCATGATGATTATGATGATGATTATGCTGATGATTATGATGATGACAATGATGATGATTATGATGATGACTATGATGCTGATTATGATGACGGTTATGATGACGGTTATGATGATGATTATGATGATTATGACGACGATTATGATGATGATTATGATGATGATTCTGATGATGATTATGATGATGATTATGATGGTGATTATGATGACGGTTATGATGATGACAATGATGATGATTATGATGATGATTATGATGATGATTATGATGATGATTATGATGACCATCATGATGATGACTATGATGACGATTATGATAATGATTATGTTGATGATTACGATGATCATTATGATGATGATTATGATGATCATTATGATGATGATTATGATGATGATTATGATTATGATTACGACGTCTATAATGATGCCGATTATGATGACTATTATGATGATGAATATGATGATGATTACGATGATGATTATGATGACTATAATGATGACGATTATGATGACTATTATGATGATGATTATGATGACGGTTATGATGATGATTATGATGATGATTACGACGATGATTATGATGATGATTATGATGATGACTATGATGATGATTATGACGATGATTATGATGATGATTATGATGATGATTATGATGATGATTATGATGATGATTATGATGATGATTATGATGACTATAATGATGACGATTGTGATGACTATTGTGATGATGACTATCATGACGATTATGATAATGATTATGATGATAATTATGATGACGGTTATCATAATGATTATGATGATGATTATGCTGATGATTATGATGATGACAATGATGATGATTATGATGATGACTATGATGCTGATTATGATGACGGTTATGATGACGGTTATGATGATGATTATGATGATTATGACGACGATTATGATGATGATTATGATGATGATTCTGATGATGATTATGATGATGATTATGATGGTGATTATGATGACGGTTATGATGATGATTATGATGATGATTATGATGATGACTATGATGATGATTATGACGATGATTATGATGATGATTATGATGATGATTATGATGATGATTATGATGATGGTTATGATGACTATAATGATGACGATTGTGATGACTATTGTGATGATGACTATCATGACGATTATGATAATGATTATGATGATAATTATGATGACGGTTATCATGATGATTATGATGATGATTATGCTGATGATTATGATGATGACAATGACGATGATTATGATGATGATTATGATGATGATTATGATGATGATTATGATGACTATAATGATGACGATTGTGATGACTATTGTGATGATGACTATCATGACGAATATGATAATGATTATGATGATAATTATGATGACGGTTATCATGATGATTATGATGATGATTATGCTGATGATTATGATGATGACAATGATGATGATTATGATGATGACTATGATGCTGATTATGATGACGGTTATGATGACGGTTATGATGATGATTATGATGATTATGACGACGATTATGATGATGATTATGATGATGATTATGATGATGATTATGATGATGATTATGATGGTGATTATGATGACGGTTATGATGATGATTATGATGATGATTATGATGATGACTATGATGATGATTATGACGATGATTATGATGATGATTATGATGATGATTATGATGATGATTATGGTGATGGTTATGATGACTATAATGATGATGATTATGATGACTATTCTGATGATTATGATGGCGATTATGGTGACTATTATGATGATTATGATGACGATTATGATGATGACTATGATGATGATTATGATGACGATTATGATGATGACTATGATGACGATTATGATAATGATTATGATGATGATTATGATGAATATTATGATGATGATTATGATGATGATTATGTTGATAATTATGATGATGATTATGATGATGACTATGATGCTGATTATGATGACGGTTATGATGACGGTTATGATGATGATTATGATGATTATGATGACGATTATGATGATGATTATGATGATGATTATGATGATGATTATGATGATGATTATGATGATGATTATGATGACTATAATGATGACGATTATGATGACTATTATGATGATTATTATGATGACGGTTATGATGATGATTGTGATGATGATTATGATGATGATTATGATGATTATGATGACGATTATGATGATGATTATGATGATGATTATGATGATGATTATGATAATGATTATGATGATGATTATGCTCATGATTATGATCATGATTATGATGAATATTATGATGATGATTATGTTAATGTATATGATGATGATTATGATGATGATTGCGATGATCATTATGATGACGATTATGATGACGATTGTGATGACTATTGTGATGATGACTATCATGACGATTATGATAATGATTATGATGATAATTATGATGACGGTTATCATGATGATTATGATGATGATTATGATGATGATTATGATGATGACTATGATGATGATTATGACGATGATTATGATGATGATTATGATGATGATTATGATGATGATTATGATGATGATTATGATGATGATTATGATGATGATTATGATGACTATAATGATGACGATTGTGATGACTATTGTGATGATGACTATCATGACGATTATGATAATGAATATGATGATAATTATGATGACGGTTATCATGATGATTATGATGATGATTATGATGATGATTATGATGATGATTATGATGATGATTATGATGATGATTATGATGACCATCATGATGATGACTATGATGACGATTATGATAATGATTATGATGATGATTACGATGATCATTATGATGATGATTATAATGATCATTATGATGATGATTATGATGATGATTAGGATTATGATTACGACGTCTATAATGATGCCGATTATGATGACTATTATGATGATGAATATGATGATGATTACGATGATGATTATGATGACTATAATGATGACGATTATGATGACTATTATGATGATGATTATGATGACGGTTATGATGACGGTTATCATGATGATTATGATGATGATTATGCTGATGATTATGATGATGACAATGATGATGATTATGATGATGACTATGATGCTGATTATGATGACGGTTATGATGACGGTTATGATGATGATTATGATGACGATTATGATAATGATTATGATGATGATTACGATGATCATTACGATCATGATTATGATGATGATTATGATTATGATTATGATTATGATGATGATTCTGATGATGATTATGATGACGGTTATCATGATGATTATGATGATGATTATGATGATGATTATGATGATGATTATGATGACCATCATGATGATGACTATGATGACGATTATGATAATGATTATGATGATGATTACGATGATCATTATGATCATGATTATGATGATGATTATGATTATGATTATGATTATGATGATGATTCTGATGATGATTATGATGATGATTATGATGATGATTATGATGACGGTTATGATGACGGTTATCATGATGATTATGATGATGATTATGCTGATGATTATGATGATGACAATGATGATGATTATGATGATGACTATGATGCTGATTATGATGACGGTTATGATGACGGTTATGATGATGATTATGATGATTATGACGACGATTATGATGATGATTATGATGATGATTCTGATGATGATTATGATGATGATTATGATGATGATTATGATGACGGTTATGATGATGATTATGATGATGATTATGATGATGACTATGATGATGATTATGACGATGATTTTGATGATGATTATGATGATGATTATGATGATGATTATGATGATGGTTATGATGACTATAATGATGACGATTATGATGACTATTCTGATGATTATGATGGCGATTATGATGACTATTATGATGATTATGATGACGATTATGATGATGACCATGATGACGATTATGATGATGATTATGATGATGATTATGATGATGATTATGATGACTATAATGATGACGATTGTGATGACTATTGTGATGATGACTATCATGACGATTATGATAATGATTATGATGATAATTATGATGACGGTTATCATGATGATTATGATGATGATTATGTTGATAATTATGATGATGATTATGATGATGACTATGATGATGATTATGATGACGATTATGATGATGACTATGATGACGATTATGATAATGATTATGATGATGATTATGATGATGATTATGATGATGACTATGATGATGATTATGACGATGATTATGATGATGATTATGATGATGATTATGATGATGATTATGATGATGGTTATGATGACTATAATGATGACGATTATGATGACTATTCTGATGATTATGATGGCGATTATGATGACTATTATGATGATTATGATGACGATTATGATGATGACCATGATGACGATTATGATGATGATTATGATGATGATTATGTTGATAATTATGATGATGATTATGATGATGACTATGATGATGATTATGATGACGATTATGATGATGACTATGATGACGATTATGATAATGATTAGATGATGATTATGATGAATATTATGATGATGATTATGATGATGATTATGATGATGATTATGATGATGATTATGATGATGATTATGATGACGGTTATGATGATGGTTATGATGATGATTATGATGATGACTATGATGATGATTATGACGATGATTATGATGATGATTATGATGATGATTATGATGATGATTATGATGATGATTATGATGATGATTATGATGACTATAATGATGACGATTGTGATGACTATTGTGATGATGACTATCATGACGATTATGATAATGATTATGATGATAATTATGATGACGGTTATCATGATGATTATGATGATGATTATGATGATGATTATGATGATGACAATGATGATGATTATGATGATGATTATGATGATGATTATGATGATGATTATGATGACCATCATGATGATGACTATGATGACGATTATGATAATGATTATGATGATAATTATGATGACGGTTATGATGATGATTATGATGACGATTATGATAATGATTATGATGATGTTTATGATAATGATTATGACGATGATTATGATGATGATTATGATGACGATTATGATGATGATTATGATGACCATCATGATGATGACTATGATGACGATTATGATAATGATTATGATGATAATTATGATGACGGTTATGATGATGATTATGATGACGATTATGATAATGATTATGATGATGTTTATGATAATGATTATGACGATGATTATGATGATGATTATGATGATGATTATGATGATGATTATGATGATGATTATGATGTTGATTATGATGATGATTACGATGACGATCATGAGCACTATTATGATGATGACTATGATGATGATTATGATGATGACTATGATGATGATTACGATGACGATTATGATGATGACTATGATGATGATTATGGTCATGATTACGATGATGATTATGGTGAATATTATGATGATGATTATGATGATGATTACGATGACGATCATGAGCACTATTATGATGATGATTATGATGATGATTACGATGATGATTATGATGACTATAATGATGACGATTATGATGACTATTATGATGATGATTATGATGACGGTTATGATGATGATTATGATGATGATTATGATGATGATTATGATGATGATTATGATGATGACTATGATGACGATTATGGTAATGATTATGATGATGATTATGATGCTGAATATGATGATGATTATGATGTTGATTATGATGATGATTATGATGACGATTATGATGATGATTATGATGATGATTATGATGATGATTATGATGATGACTATGATGCTGATTATGATGACGGTTATGATGACGGTTATGATGATGATTATGATGATTATGATGACGATTATGCTCATGATTATGATCATGATTATGATGAATATTATGATGATGATTATGTTAATGTATATGATGATGATTATGATGATGATTGCGATGATCATTATGATGGCGATTATGATGACGATTGTGGTGACTATTGTGATGATGACTATCATGACGATTATGATAATGATTATGATGATAATTATGATAACGGTTATCATGATGATTATGATGATGATTATGATGACGGTTATGATGATGATTATGATGATGATTATGATGATGATTATGATGACGGTTATGATGATGATTATGATAATGATTATGATGATGATTATGATGATGACTATGATGATGATTATGACGATGATTATGATGATGATTATGATGATGATTATGATGATGATTATGATGATGATTATGATGATGATTATGATGACTATAATGATGACGATTGTGATGACTATTGTGATGATGACTATCATGACGATTATGATAATGATTATGATGATAATTATGATGACGGTTATCATAATGATTATGATGATGATTATGCTGATGATTATGATGATGACAATGATGATGATTATGATGATGACTATGATGCTGATTATGATGACGGTTATGATGACGGTTATGATGATGATTATGATGATTATGACGACGATTATGATGATGATTATGATGATGATTCTGATGATGATTATGATGATGATTATGATGGTGATTATGATGACGGTTATGATGATGATTATGATGATGATTATGATGATGACTATGATGATGATTATGACGATGATTATGATGATGATTATGATGATGATTATGATGATGATTATGATGATGGTTATGATGACTATAATGATGACGATTGTGATGACTATTGTGATGATGACTATCATGACGATTATGATAATGATTATGATGATAATTATGATGACGGTTATCATGATGATTATGATGATGATTATGCTGATGATTATGATGATGACAATGACGATGATTATGATGATGATTATGATGATGATTATGATGATGATTATGATGATGATTATGATGATGATTATGATGACTATAATGATGACGATTGTGATGACTATTGTGATGATGACTATCATGACGATTATGATAATGATTATGATGATAATTATGATGACGGTTATCATGATGATTATGATGATGATTATGCTGATGATTATGATGATGACAATGATGATGATTATGATGATGACTATGATGCTGATTATGATGACGGTTATGATGACGGTTATGATGATGATTATGATGATTATGACGACGATTATGATGATGATTATGATGATGATTCTGATGATGATTATGATGATGATTATGATGGTGATTATGATGACGGTTATGATGATGACAATGATGATGATTATGATGATGATTATGATGATGATTATGATGATGATTATGATGACCATCATGATGATGACTATGATGACGATTATGATAATGATTATGTTGATGATTACGATGATCATTATGATGATGATTATGATGATCATTATGATGATGATTATGATGATGATTATGATTATGATTACGACGTCTATAATGATGCCGATTATGATGACTATTATGATGATGAATATGATGATGATTACGATGATGATTATGATGACTATAATGATGACGATTATGATGACTATTATGATGATGATTATGATGACGGTTATGATGATGATTATGATGATGATTACGACGATGATTATGATGATGATTATGATGATGACTATGATGATGATTATGACGATGATTATGATGATGATTATGATGATGATTATGATGATGATTATGATGATGATTATGATGATGATTATGATGACTATAATGATGACGATTGTGATGACTATTGTGATGATGACTATCATGACGATTATGATAATGATTATGATGATAATTATGATGACGGTTATCATAATGATTATGATGATGATTATGCTGATGATTATGATGATGACAATGATGATGATTATGATGATGACTATGATGCTGATTATGATGACGGTTATGATGACGGTTATGATGATGATTATGATGATTATGACGACGATTATGATGATGATTATGATGATGATTCTGATGATGATTATGATGATGATTATGATGGTGATTATGATGACGGTTATGATGATGATTATGATGATGATTATGATGATGACTATGATGATGATTATGACGATGATTATGATGATGATTATGATGATGATTATGATGATGATTATGATGATGGTTATGATGACTATAATGATGACGATTGTGATGACTATTGTGATGATGACTATCATGACGATTATGATAATGATTATGATGATAATTATGATGACGGTTATCATGATGATTATGATGATGATTATGCTGATGATTATGATGATGACAATGACGATGATTATGATGATGATTATGATGATGATTATGATGATGATTATGATGACTATAATGATGACGATTGTGATGACTATTGTGATGATGACTATCATGACGAATATGATAATGATTATGATGATAATTATGATGACGGTTATCATGATGATTATGATGATGATTATGCTGATGATTATGATGATGACAATGATGATGATTATGATGATGACTATGATGCTGATTATGATGACGGTTATGATGACGGTTATGATGATGATTATGATGATTATGACGACGATTATGATGATGATTATGATGATGATTATGATGATGATTATGATGATGATTATGATGGTGATTATGATGACGGTTATGATGATGATTATGATGATGATTATGATGATGACTATGATGATGATTATGACGATGATTATGATGATGATTATGATGATGATTATGATGATGATTATGGTGATGGTTATGATGACTATAATGATGATGATTATGATGACTATTCTGATGATTATGATGGCGATTATGGTGACTATTATGATGATTATGATGACGATTATGATGATGACTATGATGATGATTATGATGACGATTATGATGATGACTATGATGACGATTATGATAATGATTATGATGATGATTATGATGAATATTATGATGATGATTATGATGATGATTATGTTGATAATTATGATGATGATTATGATGATGACTATGATGATGATTATGATGACGATTATGATGATGACTATGATGACGATTATGATAATGATTATGATGATGATTATGATGAATATTATGATGATGATTATGATGATGATTATGCTCATGATTATGATCATGATTATGATGAATATTATGATGATGATTATGTTAATGTATATGATGATGATTATGATGATGATTGCGATGATCATTATGATGACGATTATGATGACGATTGTGATGACTATTGTGATGATGACTATCATGACGATTATGATAATGATTATGATGATAATTATGATGACGGTTATCATGATGATTATGATGATGATTATGATGATGATTATGATGATGACTATGATGATGATTATGACGATGATTATGATGATGATTATGATGATGATTATGATGATGATTATGATGATGATTATGATGATGATTATGATGATGATTATGATGATAATTATGATGACGGTTATGATGATGATTATGATGACGATTATGATAATGATTATGATGATGATTATGATGAATATTATGATGATGATTATGATGATGATTATGATGATGATTATGATGATGTTTATGATGATGATTATGATGATGATTATGATGATGATTATGATGATGATTATGATGATGATTATGATGATGATTATGATGATGATTATGATGATGATTATGATGATCGATTATGATGACTATAATGATGACGATTATGATGACTATTATGATGATTATTATGATGACGGTTATGATGATGATTGTGATGATGATTATGACGATGATTATGATGATGATTACGATGATCATTATGATGATGATTATGATGATCATTATGATGATGATTATGATGATGATTATGATTATGATTACGACGTCTATAATGATGCCGATTATGATGACTATTATGATGATGATTATGATGATGATTACGATGATGATTATGATGACTATAATGATGACGATTATGATGACTATTATGATGATGATTATGATGACGGTTATGATGATGATTATGATGATGATTATGACGATGATTATGACGATGATTATGATAATGATTATGATCATGATTATGATGATGATTATGATTATGATTATGATTATGATGATGATTCTGATGATGATTATGATGATGATTATGATGATGATTATGATGACGGTTATGATGATGATTATGATGATGATTATGATGATGACTATGATGATGATTATGACGATGATTATGATGATGATTATGATGATGATTATGATGATGATTATGATGATGGTTATGATGACTATAATGATGACGATTATGATGACTATTCTGATGATTATGATGGCGATTATGATGACTATTATGATGATGATTATGATGACGGTTATGATGATGATTATGATGATGATTACGACGATGATTATGATGATGATTATGATGATGACTATGATGATGATTATGACGATGATTATGATGATGATTATGATGATGATTATGATGATGATTATGATGATGATTATGATGATGATTATGATGACTATAATGATGACGATTGTGATGACTATTGTGATGATGACTATCATGACGATTATGATAATGATTATGATGATAATTATGATGACGGTTATCATAATGATTATGATGATGATTATGCTGATGATTATGATGATGACAATGATGATGATTATGATGATGACTATGATGCTGATTATGATGACGGTTATGATGACGGTTATGATGATGATTATGATGATTATGACGACGATTATGATGATGATTATGATGATGATTTTGATGATGATTATGATGATGATTATGATGGTGATTATGATGACGGTTATGATGATGATTATGATGATGATTATGATGATGACTATGATGATGATTATGACGATGATTATGATGATGATTATGATGATGATTATGATGATGATTATGATGATGGTTATGATGACTATAATGATGACGATTGTGATGACTATTGTGATGATGACTATCATGACGATTATGATAATGATTATGATGATAATTATGATGACGGTTATCATGATGATTATGATGATGATTATGCTGATGATTATGATGATGACAATGACGATGATTATGATGATGATTATGATGATGATTATGATGATGATTATGATGATGATTATGATGATGATTATGATGACTATAATGATGACGATTGTGATGACTATTGTGATGATGACTATCATGACGATTATGATAATGATTATGATGATAATTATGATGACGGTTATCATGATGATTATGATGATGATTATGCTGATGATTATGATGATGACAATGATGATGATTATGATGATGACTATGATGCTGATTATGATGACGGTTATGATGACGGTTATGATGATGATTATGATGATTATGACGACGATTATGATGATGATTATGATGATGATTCTGATGATGATTATGATGATGATTATGATGGTGATTATGATGACGGTTATGATGATGATTATGATGATGATTATGATGATGACTATGATGATGATTATGACGATGATTATGATGATGATTATGATGATGATTATGATGATGATTATGATGATGGTTATGATGACTATAATGATGATGATTATGATGACTATTCTGATGATTATGATGGCGATTATGGTGACTATTATGATGATTATGATGACGATTATGATGATGACTATGATGATGATTATGATGACGATTATGATGATGACTATGATGACGATTATGATAATGATTATGATGATGATTATGATGAATATTATGATGATGATTATGATGATGATTATGTTGATAATTATGATGATGATTATGATGATGACTATGATGATGATTATGATGACGATTATGATGATGACTATGATGACGATTATGATAATGATTATGATGATGATTATGATGAATATTATGATGATGATTATGATGATGATTATGATGATGATTATGATGATGATTATGATGATGATTATGATGATGATTATGATGATGATTATGATGACGGTTATGATGATGATTATGATGATGATTATGATGATGATTATGATGATGATTATGATGATGATTATGATGACTATAATGATGACGATTGTGATGACTATTGTGATGATGACTATCATGACGATTATGATAATGATTATGATGATAATTATGATGACGGTTATCATGATGATTATGATGATGATTATGATGATGATTATGATGATGACAATGATGATTATTATGATGATGATTATGATGATGATTATGATGATGATTATGATGACCATCATGATGATGACTATGATGACGATTATGATAATGATTATGATGATAATTATGATGACGGTTATGATGATGATTATGATGACGATTATGATAATGATTATGATGATGATTATGATGAATATTATGATGATGATTATGATGATGATTATGATGATGATTATGATGATGTTTATGATGATGATTATGATGATGATTATGATGATGATTATGATGATGATTATGATGATGATTATGATGATGATTATGATGATGATTATGATGATGATTATGATGATCGATTATGATGACTATAATGATGACGATTATGATGACTATTATGATGATTATTATGATGACGGTTATGATGACGATTGTGATGATGATTATGACGATGATTATGATGATGATTACGATGATCATTATGATGATGATTATGATGATCATTATGATGATGATTATGATGATGATTATGATTATGATTACGACGTCTATAATGATGCCGATTATGATGACTATTATGATGATGATTATGATGATGATTACGATGATGATTATGATGACTATAATGATGACGATTATGATGACTATTATGATGATGATTATGATGACGGTTATGATGATGATTATGATGATGATTATGACGATGATTATGATAATGATTATGATCATGATTATGATGATGATTATGATTATGATTATGATTATGATGATGATTCTGATGATGATTATGATGATGATTATGATGATGATTATGATGACGGTTATGATGATGATTATGATGATGATTATGATGATGACTATGATGATGATTATGACGATGATTATGATGATGATTATGATGATGATTATGATGATGATTATGATGATGGTTATGATGACTATAATGATGACGATTATGATGACTATTCTGATGATTATGATGGCGATTATGATGACTATTATGATGATTATGATGACGATTATGATGATGACCATGATGACGATTATGATGATGATTATGATGATGATTATGTTGATAATTATGATGATGATTATGATGATGACTATGATGATGATTATGATGACGATTATGATGATGACTATGATGACGATTATGATAATGATTATGATGATGATTATGATGAATATTATGATGATGATTATGATGATGATTATGATGACGATTATGATGATGATTATGATGATGATTATGATGATGACTATGATGCTGATTATGATGACGGTTATGATGACGGTTATGATGATGATTATGATGATTATGATGACGATTATGATGATGATTATGATGATGATTATGATGATGATTATGATGATGATTATGATGATGATTATGATGACTATAATGATGACGATTATGATGACTATTATGATGATTATTATGATGACGGTTATGATGATGATTGTGATGATGATTATGATGATGATTATGATGATTATGATGACGATTATGATGATGATTATGATGATGATTATGATGATGATTATGATAATGATTATGATGATGATTATGCTCATGATTATGATCATGATTATGATGAATATTATGATGATGATTATGTTAATGTATATGATGATGATTATGATGATGATTGCGATGATCATTATGATGACGATTATGATGACGATTGTGATGACTATTGTGATGATGACTATCATGACGATTATGATAATGATTATGATGATAATTATGATGACGGTTATCATGATGATTATGATGATGATTATGATGATGATTATGATGATGACTATGATGATGATTATGACGATGATTATGATGATGATTATGATGATGATTATGATGATGATTATGATGATGATTATGATGATGATTATGATGATGATTATGATGACTATAATGATGACGATTGTGATGACTATTGTGATGATGACTATCATGACGATTATGATAATGAATATGATGATAATTATGATGACGGTTATCATGATGATTATGATGATGATTATGATGATGATTATGATGATGATTATGATGATGATTATGATGATGATTATGATGACCATCATGATGATGACTATGATGACGATTATGATAATGATTATGATGATGATTACGATGATCATTATGATGATGATTATAATGATCATTATGATGATGATTATGATGATGATTAGGATTATGATTACGACGTCTATAATGATGCCGATTATGATGACTATTATGATGATGAATATGATGATGATTACGATGATGATTATGATGACTATAATGATGACGATTATGATGACTATTATGATGATGATTATGATGACGGTTATGATGACGGTTATCATGATGATTATGATGATGATTATGCTGATGATTATGATGATGACAATGATGATGATTATGATGATGACTATGATGCTGATTATGATGACGGTTATGATGACGGTTATGATGATGATTATGATGACGATTATGATAATGATTATGATGATGATTACGATGATCATTACGATCATGATTATGATGATGATTATGATTATGATTATGATTATGATGATGATTCTGATGATGATTATGATGACGGTTATCATGATGATTATGATGATGATTATGATGATGATTATGATGATGATTATGATGACCATCATGATGATGACTATGATGACGATTATGATAATGATTATGATGATGATTACGATGATCATTATGATCATGATTATGATGATGATTATGATTATGATTATGATTATGATGATGATTCTGATGATGATTATGATGATGATTATGATGATGATTATGATGACGGTTATGATGACGGTTATCATGATGATTATGATGATGATTATGCTGATGATTATGATGATGACAATGATGATGATTATGATGATGACTATGATGCTGATTATGATGACGGTTATGATGACGGTTATGATGATGATTATGATGATTATGACGACGATTATGATGATGATTATGATGATGATTCTGATGATGATTATGATGATGATTATGATGATGATTATGATGACGGTTATGATGATGATTATGATGATGATTATGATGATGACTATGATGATGATTATGACGATGATTTTGATGATGATTATGATGATGATTATGATGATGATTATGATGATGGTTATGATGACTATAATGATGACGATTATGATGACTATTCTGATGATTATGATGGCGATTATGATGACTATTATGATGATTATGATGACGATTATGATGATGACCATGATGACGATTATGATGATGATTATGATGATGATTATGATGATGATTATGATGACTATAATGATGACGATTGTGATGACTATTGTGATGATGACTATCATGACGATTATGATAATGATTATGATGATAATTATGATGACGGTTATCATGATGATTATGATGATGATTATGTTGATAATTATGATGATGATTATGATGATGACTATGATGATGATTATGATGACGATTATGATGATGACTATGATGACGATTATGATAATGATTATGATGATGATTATGATGATGATTATGATGATGACTATGATGATGATTATGACGATGATTATGATGATGATTATGATGATGATTATGATGATGATTATGATGATGGTTATGATGACTATAATGATGACGATTATGATGACTATTCTGATGATTATGATGGCGATTATGATGACTATTATGATGATTATGATGACGATTATGATGATGACCATGATGACGATTATGATGATGATTATGATGATGATTATGTTGATAATTATGATGATGATTATGATGATGACTATGATGATGATTATGATGACGATTATGATGATGACTATGATGACGATTATGATAATGATTAGATGATGATTATGATGAATATTATGATGATGATTATGATGATGATTATGATGATGATTATGATGATGATTATGATGATGATTATGATGACGGTTATGATGATGGTTATGATGATGATTATGATGATGACTATGATGATGATTATGACGATGATTATGATGATGATTATGATGATGATTATGATGATGATTATGATGATGATTATGATGATGATTATGATGACTATAATGATGACGATTGTGATGACTATTGTGATGATGACTATCATGACGATTATGATAATGATTATGATGATAATTATGATGACGGTTATCATGATGATTATGATGATGATTATGATGATGATTATGATGATGACAATGATGATGATTATGATGATGATTATGATGATGATTATGATGATGATTATGATGACCATCATGATGATGACTATGATGACGATTATGATAATGATTATGATGATAATTATGATGACGGTTATGATGATGATTATGATGACGATTATGATAATGATTATGATGATGTTTATGATAATGATTATGACGATGATTATGATGATGATTATGATGACGATTATGATGATGATTATGATGACCATCATGATGATGACTATGATGACGATTATGATAATGATTATGATGATAATTATGATGACGGTTATGATGATGATTATGATGACGATTATGATAATGATTATGATGATGTTTATGATAATGATTATGACGATGATTATGATGATGATTATGATGATGATTATGATGATGATTATGATGATGATTATGATGTTGATTATGATGATGATTACGATGACGATCATGAGCACTATTATGATGATGACTATGATGATGATTATGATGATGACTATGATGATGATTACGATGACGATTATGATGATGACTATGATGATGATTATGGTCATGATTACGATGATGATTATGGTGAATATTATGATGATGATTATGATGATGATTACGATGACGATCATGAGCACTATTATGATGATGATTATGATGATGATTACGATGATGATTATGATGACTATAATGATGACGATTATGATGACTATTATGATGATGATTATGATGACGGTTATGATGATGATTATGATGATGATTATGATGATGATTATGATGATGATTATGATGATGACTATGATGACGATTATGGTAATGATTATGATGATGATTATGATGCTGAATATGATGATGATTATGATGTTGATTATGATGATGATTATGATGACGATTATGATGATGATTATGATGATGATTATGATGATGATTATGATGATGACTATGATGCTGATTATGATGACGGTTATGATGACGGTTATGATGATGATTATGATGATTATGATGACGATTATGCTCATGATTATGATCATGATTATGATGAATATTATGATGATGATTATGTTAATGTATATGATGATGATTATGATGATGATTGCGATGATCATTATGATGGCGATTATGATGACGATTGTGGTGACTATTGTGATGATGACTATCATGACGATTATGATAATGATTATGATGATAATTATGATAACGGTTATCATGATGATTATGATGATGATTATGATGACGGTTATGATGATGATTATGATGATGATTATGATGATGATTATGATGACGGTTATGATGATGATTATGATAATGATTATGATGATGATTATGATGATGACTATGATGATGATTATGACGATGATTATGATGATGATTATGATGATGATTATGATGATGATTATGATGATGATTATGATGATGATTATGATGACTATAATGATGACGATTGTGATGACTATTGTGATGATGACTATCATGACGATTATGATAATGATTATGATGATAATTATGATGACGGTTATCATAATGATTATGATGATGATTATGCTGATGATTATGATGATGACAATGATGATGATTATGATGATGACTATGATGCTGATTATGATGACGGTTATGATGACGGTTATGATGATGATTATGATGATTATGACGACGATTATGATGATGATTATGATGATGATTCTGATGATGATTATGATGATGATTATGATGGTGATTATGATGACGGTTATGATGATGATTATGATGATGATTATGATGATGACTATGATGATGATTATGACGATGATTATGATGATGATTATGATGATGATTATGATGATGATTATGATGATGGTTATGATGACTATAATGATGACGATTGTGATGACTATTGTGATGATGACTATCATGACGATTATGATAATGATTATGATGATAATTATGATGACGGTTATCATGATGATTATGATGATGATTATGCTGATGATTATGATGATGACAATGACGATGATTATGATGATGATTATGATGATGATTATGATGATGATTATGATGATGATTATGATGATGATTATGATGACTATAATGATGACGATTGTGATGACTATTGTGATGATGACTATCATGACGATTATGATAATGATTATGATGATAATTATGATGACGGTTATCATGATGATTATGATGATGATTATGCTGATGATTATGATGATGACAATGATGATGATTATGATGATGACTATGATGCTGATTATGATGACGGTTATGATGACGGTTATGATGATGATTATGATGATTATGACGACGATTATGATGATGATTATGATGATGATTCTGATGATGATTATGATGATGATTATGATGGTGATTATGATGACGGTTATGATGATGACAATGATGATGATTATGATGATGATTATGATGATGATTATGATGATGATTATGATGACCATCATGATGATGACTATGATGACGATTATGATAATGATTATGTTGATGATTACGATGATCATTATGATGATGATTATGATGATCATTATGATGATGATTATGATGATGATTATGATTATGATTACGACGTCTATAATGATGCCGATTATGATGACTATTATGATGATGAATATGATGATGATTACGATGATGATTATGATGACTATAATGATGACGATTATGATGACTATTATGATGATGATTATGATGACGGTTATGATGATGATTATGATGATGATTACGACGATGATTATGATGATGATTATGATGATGACTATGATGATGATTATGACGATGATTATGATGATGATTATGATGATGATTATGATGATGATTATGATGATGATTATGATGATGATTATGATGACTATAATGATGACGATTGTGATGACTATTGTGATGATGACTATCATGACGATTATGATAATGATTATGATGATAATTATGATGACGGTTATCATAATGATTATGATGATGATTATGCTGATGATTATGATGATGACAATGATGATGATTATGATGATGACTATGATGCTGATTATGATGACGGTTATGATGACGGTTATGATGATGATTATGATGATTATGACGACGATTATGATGATGATTATGATGATGATTCTGATGATGATTATGATGATGATTATGATGGTGATTATGATGACGGTTATGATGATGATTATGATGATGATTATGATGATGACTATGATGATGATTATGACGATGATTATGATGATGATTATGATGATGATTATGATGATGATTATGATGATGGTTATGATGACTATAATGATGACGATTGTGATGACTATTGTGATGATGACTATCATGACGATTATGATAATGATTATGATGATAATTATGATGACGGTTATCATGATGATTATGATGATGATTATGCTGATGATTATGATGATGACAATGACGATGATTATGATGATGATTATGATGATGATTATGATGATGATTATGATGACTATAATGATGACGATTGTGATGACTATTGTGATGATGACTATCATGACGAATATGATAATGATTATGATGATAATTATGATGACGGTTATCATGATGATTATGATGATGATTATGCTGATGATTATGATGATGACAATGATGATGATTATGATGATGACTATGATGCTGATTATGATGACGGTTATGATGACGGTTATGATGATGATTATGATGATTATGACGACGATTATGATGATGATTATGATGATGATTATGATGATGATTATGATGATGATTATGATGGTGATTATGATGACGGTTATGATGATGATTATGATGATGATTATGATGATGACTATGATGATGATTATGACGATGATTATGATGATGATTATGATGATGATTATGATGATGATTATGGTGATGGTTATGATGACTATAATGATGATGATTATGATGACTATTCTGATGATTATGATGGCGATTATGGTGACTATTATGATGATTATGATGACGATTATGATGATGACTATGATGATGATTATGATGACGATTATGATGATGACTATGATGACGATTATGATAATGATTATGATGATGATTATGATGAATATTATGATGATGATTATGATGATGATTATGTTGATAATTATGATGATGATTATGATGATGACTATGATGATGATTATGATGACGATTATGATGATGACTATGATGACGATTATGATAATGATTATGATGATGATTATGATGAATATTATGATGATGATTATGATGATGATTATGATGATGATTATGATGATGATTATGATGATGATTATGATGATGATTATGATGACGGTTATGATGATGATTATGATGATGATTATGATGATGATTATGATGACTATAATGATGACGATTGTGATGACTATTGTGATGATGACTATCATGACGATTATGATAATGATTATGATGATAATTATGATGACGGTTATCATGATGATTATGATGATGATTATGATGATGATTATGATGATGACAATGATGATTATTATGATGATGATTATGATGATGATTATGATGATGATTATGATGACCATCATGATGATGACTATGATGACGATTATGATAATGATTATGATGATAATTATGATGACGGTTATGATGATGATTATGATGACGATTATGATAATGATTATGATGATGATTATGATGAATATTATGATGATGATTATGATGATGATTATGATGATGATTATGATGATGTTTATGATGATGATTATGATGATGATTATGATGATGATTATGATGATGATTATGATGATGATTATGATGATGATTATGATGATGATTATGATGATGATTATGATGATCGATTATGATGACTATAATGATGACGATTATGATGACTATTATGATGATTATTATGATGACGGTTATGATGATGATTGTGATGATGATTATGACGATGATTATGATGATGATTACGATGATCATTATGATGATGATTATGATGATCATTATGATGATGATTATGATGATGATTATGATTATGATTACGACGTCTATAATGATGCCGATTATGATGACTATTATGATGATGATTATGATGATGATTACGATGATGATTATGATGACTATAATGATGACGATTATGATGACTATTATGATGATGATTATGATGACGGTTATGATGATGATTATGATGATGATTATGACGATGATTATGACGATGATTATGATAATGATTATGATCATGATTATGATGATGATTATGATTATGATTATGATTATGATGATGATTCTGATGATGATTATGATGATGATTATGATGATGATTATGATGACGGTTATGATGATGATTATGATGATGATTATGATGATGACTATGATGATGATTATGACGATGATTATGATGATGATTATGATGATGATTATGATGATGATTATGATGATGGTTATGATGACTATAATGATGACGATTATGATGACTATTCTGATGATTATGATGGCGATTATGATGACTATTATGATGATTATGATGACGATTATGATGATGACCATGATGACGATTATGATGATGATTATGATGATGATTATGTTGATAATTATGATGATGATTATGATGATGACTATGATGATGATTATGATGACGATTATGATGATGACTATGATGACGATTATGATAATGATTATGATGATGATTATGATGAATATTATGATGATGATTATGATGATGATTATGATGACGATTATGATGATGATTATGATGATGATTATGATGATGACTATGATGCTGATTATGATGACGGTTATGATGACGGTTATGATGATGATTATGATGATTATGATGACGATTATGATGATGATTATGATGATGATTATGATGATGATTATGATGATGATTATGATGATGATTATGATGACTATAATGATGACGATTATGATGACTATTATGATGATTATTATGATGACGGTTATGATGATGATTGTGATGATGATTATGATGATGATTATGATGATTATGATGACGATTATGATGATGATTATGATGATGATTATGATGATGATTATGATAATGATTATGATGATGATTATGCTCATGATTATGATCATGATTATGATGAATATTATGATGATGATTATGTTAATGTATATGATGATGATTATGATGATGATTGCGATGATCATTATGATGACGATTATGATGACGATTGTGATGACTATTGTGATGATGACTATCATGACGATTATGATAATGATTATGATGATAATTATGATGACGGTTATCATGATGATTATGATGATGATTATGATGATGATTATGATGATGACTATGATGATGATTATGACGATGATTATGATGATGATTATGATGATGATTATGATGATGATTATGATGATGATTATGATGATGATTATGATGATGATTATGATGACCATCATGATGATGACTATGATGACGATTATGATAATGATTATGATGATGATTACGATGATCATTATGATGATGATTATAATGATCATTATGATGATGATTATGATGATGATTAGGATTATGATTACGACGTCTATAATGATGCCGATTATGATGACTATTATGATGATGAATATGATGATGATTACGATGATGATTATGATGACTATAATGATGACGATTATGATGACTATTATGATGATGATTATGATGACGGTTATGATGACGGTTATCATGATGATTATGATGATGATTATGCTGATGATTATGATGATGACAATGATGATGATTATGATGATGACTATGATGCTGATTATGATGACGGTTATGATGACGGTTATGATGATGATTATGATGACGATTATGATAATGATTATGATGATGATTACGATGATCATTATGATCATGATTATGATGATGATTATGATTATGATTATGATTATGATGATGATTCTGATGATGATTATGATGACGGTTATCATGATGATTATGATGATGATTATGATGATGATTATGATGATGATTATGATGACCATCATGATGATGACTATGATGACGATTATGATAATGATTATGATGATGATTACGATGATCATTATGATCATGATTATGATGATGATTATGATTATGATTATGATTATGATGATGATTCTGATGATGATTCTGATGATGATTATGATGATGATTATGATGATGATTATGATGACGGTTATGATGACGGTTATCATGATGATTATGATGATGATTATGCTGATGATTATGATGATGACAATGATGATGATTATGATGATGACTATGATGCTGATTATGATGACGGTTATGATGACGGTTATGATGATGATTATGATGATTATGACGACGATTATGATGATGATTATGATGATGATTCTGATGATGATTATGATGATGATTATGATGATGATTATGATGACGGTTATGATGATGATTATGATGATGATTATGATGATGACTATGATGATGATTATGACGATGATTTTGATGATGATTATGATGATGATTATGATGATGATTATGATGATGGTTATGATGACTATAATGATGACGATTATGATGACTATTCTGATGATTATGATGGCGATTATGATGACTATTATGATGATTATGATGACGATTATGATGATGACCATGATGACGATTATTATGATGATTATGATGATGATTATGTTGATAATTATGATGATGATTATGATGATGACTATGATGATGATTATGATGACGATTATGATGATGACTATGATGACGATTATGATAATGATTATGATGATGATTATGATGAATATTATGATGATGATTATGATGATGATTATGATGATGATTATGATGATGATTATGATGATGATTATGATGATGATTATGATGACGGTTATGATGATGATTATGATGATGATTATGATGATGACTATGATGATGATTATGACGATGATTATGATGATGATTATGATGATGATTATGATGATGATTATGATGATGATTATGATGATGATTATGATGATGATTATGATGATGATTATGATGACTATAATGATGACGATTGTGATGACTATTGTGATGATGACTATCATGACGATTATGATAATGATTATGATGATAATTATGATGACGGTTATCATGATGATTATGATGATGATTATGTTGATAATTATGATGATGATTATGATGATGACTATGATGATGATTATGATGACGATTATGATGATGACTATGATGACGATTATGATAATGATTATGATGATGATTATGATGAATATTATGATGATGATTATCATGATGATTATGATGATGATTATGATGATGATTATGATGATGATTATGATGACGGTTATGATGATGATTATGATGATGATTATGATGATGATTATGATGATGATTATGATGCCCATCATGATGATGACTATGATGACGATTATGATAATGATTATGATGATAATTATGACGACGGTTATGATGATGATTATGATGACGATTATGATAATGCTTATGATGATGATTATGATGAATATTATGATGATGATTATGATGATGATTATGATGATGATTATGATGATGTTTATGATGATGATTATGATGATGATTATGATGATGATTATGATGATGATTATGATGATGATTATGATGACGATCATGAGCACTATTATGATGATGACTATGATGATGATTATGATGATGACTATGATGATGATTACGATGACGATTATGATGATGACTATGATGATGATTATGCTCATGATTACGATGATGATTATGGTGAATATTATGATGATGATTATGATGATGATTATGATGATGATTATGATGATGACTATGATGACGATTATGGTAATGATTATGATGATGATTATTATGAATATTATGATGATGATTATGATGATGATTATGATGATGATTATGATGATGATTATGATGATGATTATGATGACGGTTATGATGATGATTATGATGATGATTATGATGATGACTATGATGATGATTATGACGATGATTATGATGATGATTATGATGATGGTTATGATGACTATAATGATGACGATTATGATGACTATTCTGATGATTATGATGGCGATTATGATGACTATTATGATGATTATGATGACGATTATGATGATGACCATGATGACGATTATGATGATGATTATGATGATGATTATGTTGATAATTATGATGACGGTTATGATGATGATTATGATGATGATTATGATGATAATTATGATGATGATTATGATGATGATTATGATGATGTTTATGATGATGATTATGATGATGATTATGATGATGATTATGATGATGATTATGATGATGATTATGATGATGATTATGATGATGATTATGATGATGATTATGATGACGATCATGAGCACTATTATGATGATGACTATGATGATGATTATGATGATGACTATGATGATGATTACGATGACGATTATGATGATGACTATGATGATGATTATGCTCATGATTACGATGATGATTATGGTGAATATTATGATGATGATTATGATGATGATTATGATGATGATTATGATGATGACTATGATGACGATTATGGTAATGATTATGATGATGATTATTATGAATATTATGATGATGATTATGATGATGATTATGATGATGATTATGATGATGATTATGATGATGATTATGATGATGATTATGATGACGGTTATGATGATGATTATGATGATGATTATGATGATGACTATGATGATGATTATGACGATGATTATGATGATGATTATGATGATGGTTATGATGACTATAATGATGACGATTATGATGACTATTCTGATGATTATGATGGCGATTATGATGACTATTATGATGATTATGATGACGATTATGATGATGACCATGATGACGATTATGATGATGATTATGATGATGATTATGTTGATAATTATGATGACGGTTATGATGATGATTATGATGATGATTATGATGATAATTATGATGATGATTATGATGATGATTATGATGACTATAATGATGACGATTGTGATGACTATTGTGATGATGACTATCATGACGATTATGATAATGATTATGATGATAATTATGATGACGGTTATCATGATGATTATGATGATGACAATGATGATTATTATGATGATGATTATGATGATGATTATCATGATGATTATGATGACCATCATGATGATGACTATGATGACGATTATGATAATGATTATGATGATAATTATGATGACGGTTATGATGATGATTATGATGACGATTATGATAATGATTATGATGATGATTATGATGAATATTATGATGAGGATTATGATGATGATTATGATGATGATTATGATGATGTTTATGATGATGATTATGATGATGATTATGATGATGATTATGATGATGATTATGATGATGATTATGATGATGATTATGATGATGATTATGATGATGATTATGATTATGATTACGACGTCTATAATGATGCCGATTATGATGACTATTATGATGATGAATATGATGATGATTACGATGATGATTATGATGACTATAATGATGACGATTATGATGACTATTATGATGATGATTATGATGACGGTTATGATGATGATTATGATGATGATTATGACGATGATTATGATGATGATTATGATGATGACTATGATGATGATTATGACGATGATTATGATGATGATTATGATGATGATTATGATGATGATTATGATGATGATTATGATGATGATTATGATGACTATAATGATGACGATTGTGATGACTATTGTGATGATGACTATCATGACGATTATGATAATGATTATGATGATAATTATGATGACGGTTATCATGATGATTATGATGATGATTATGCTGATGATTATGATGATGACAATGATGATGATTATGATGATGACTATGATGCTGATTATGATGACGGTTATGATGACGGTTATGATGATGATTATGATGATTATGACGACGATTATGATGATGATTATGATGATGATTCTGATGATGATTATGATGATGATTATGATGATGATTATGATGACGGTTATGATGATGATTATGATGATGATTATGATGATGACTATGATGATGATTATGACGATGATTATGATGATGATTATGATGATGATTATGATGATGATTATGATGATGATTATGATGATGGTTATGATGACTATAATGATGACGATTATGATGACTATTCTGATGATTATGATGGCGATTATGATGATTATGATGATGATTATGTTGATAATTATGATGACGATTATGATAATGATTATGATGATAATTATGATGACGGTTATGATGATGATTATGATGACGATTATGATAATGATTATGATGATGATTATGATGAATATTATGATGAGGATTATGATGATGATTATGATGATGATTATGATGATGTTTATGATGATGATTATGATGATGATTATGATGATGATTATGATGATGATTATGATGATGATTATGATGATGATTATGATTATGATTACGACGTCTATAATGATGCCGATTATGATGACTATTATGATGATGAATATGATGATGATTACGATGATGATTATGATGACTATAATGATGACGATTATGATGACTATTATGATGATGATTATGATGACGGTTATGATGATGATTATGATGATGATTATGACGATGATTATGATGATGATTATGATGATGACTATGATGATGATTATGACGATGATTATGATGATGATTATGATGATGATTATGATGACTATAATGATGACGATTGTGATGACTATTGTGATGATGACTATCATGACGATTATGATAATGATTATGATGATAATTATGATGACGGTTATCATGATGATTATGATGATGATTATGCTGATGATTATGATGATGACAATGATGATGATTATGATGATGACTATGATGCTGATTATGATGACGGTTATGATGACGGTTATGATGATGATTATGATGATTATGACGACGATTATGATGATGATTATGATGATGATTCTGATGATGATTATGATGATGATTATGATGATGATTATGATGACGGTTATGATGATGATTATGATGATGATTATGATGATGACTATGATGATGATTATGACGATGATTATGATGATGATTATGATGATGATTATGATGATGATTATGATGATGATTATGATGATGGTTATGATGACTATAATGATGACGATTATGATGACTATTCTGATGATTATGATGGCGATTATGATGATTATGATGATGATTATGTTGATAATTATGATGATGATTATGATGATGACTATGATGATGATTATGATGACGATTATGATGATGACTATGATGACGATTATGATAATGATTATGATGATGATTATGATGAATATTATGATGATGATGATGATTATGATGATGATTATGATGATGACTATGATGATGATTATGATGATGATTATGATGATGATTATGATGATGATTATGATGATGAGTATGATGACGATAATGATGACGATTGTGATGACTATTGTGATGATGACTATCATGACGATTATGATAATGATTATGATGATAATTATGATGACGGTTATCATGATGATTATGATGATGATTATGTTGATAATTATGATGATGATTATGATGATGACTATGATGATGATTATGATGACGATTATGATGATGACTATGATGACGATTATGATAATGATTATGATGATGATTATGATGAATATTATGATGATGATTATGATGATGATTATGATGATGATTATGATGCTGATTATGATGATGATTATGATGACGGTTATGATGATGATTATGATGATGATTATGATGATGACTATGATGATGATTATGACGATGATTATGATGATGATTATGATGATGACAATGATGATGATTATGATGATGATTATGATGATGATTATGATGACCATCATGATGATGACTATAATGACGATTATGATAATGATTATGATGATAATTATGATGACGGTTATGATGATGATTATGATGACGATTATGATAATGATTATGATGATGATTATGATGAATATTATGATGATGATTATGATGATGATTATGATGATGATTATGATGATGTTTATGATGATGATTATGATGATGATTATGATGATGATTATGATGATGATTATGATGATGATTATGATGATGATTATGATGATGATTATGATGATGATTATGATGATGATTATGATGACGATCATGAGCACTATTATGATGATGACTATGATGATGATTATGATGATGACTATGATGATGATTACGATGACGATTATGATGATGACTATGATGATGATTATGCTCATGATTACGATGATGATTATGGTGAATATTATGATGATGATTATGATGATGATTATGATGATGATTGTGATGATGACTATGATGACGATTATGGTAATGATTATGATGATGACTATGATGCTGAATATGATGATGATTATGATGATGATTATGATGATGATTATGATGACGATTATGATGATGATTATGATGATGATTATGATGATGATTATGATGATGATTATGATTATGATTACGACGTCTATAATGATGCCGATTATGATGCCTATTATGATGATGATTATGATGATGATTACGATGATGATTATGATGACTATAATGATGACGATTATGATGACTATTATGATGATGATTATGATGACTATAATGATGACGATTATGATGACTATTCTGATGATTATGATGGCGATTATGATGACTATTATGATGATTATGATGACGATTATGATGATGACCATGATGACGATTATGATGATGACTATGATGATGATTATGTTGATAATTATGATGATGATTATGATGATGACTATGATGATGATTATGATGACGATTATGATGATGACTATGATGACGATTATGATAATGATTATGATGATGATTATGATGAATATTATGATGATGATTATGATGATGATTATGTTGATAATTATGATGATGATTATGATGATGACTATGATGATGATTATGATGACGATTATGATGATGACTATGATGACGATTATGATAATGATTATGATGATGATTATGATGAATATTATGATGATGATTATGATGATGATTATGATGATGATTATGATGATGATTATGATGATGATTATGATGATGATTATGATGATGATTATGATGACGGTTATGATGATGATTATGATGATGATTATGATGATAATTATGATGATGATTATGATGATGATTATGATGACTATAATGATGACGATTGTGATGACTATTGTGATGATGACTATCATGACGATTATGATAATGATTATGATGATAATTATGATGACGGTTATCATGATGATTATGATGATGATTATGATGATGACAATGATGATTATTATGATGATGATTATGATGATGATTATGATGACCATCATGATGATGACTATGATGACGATTATGATAATGATTATGATGACAATTATGATGACGGTTATGATGATGATCATGAGGACTATTATGATGATGACTATGATGATGATTATGATGATGACTATGATGATGATTATGATGAATATTATGATGCTGAATATGATGATGATTATGATGATAATTATGATGATGATTATGATGACGATTATGATGATGATTATGATGATGATTATGATGATGATTATGATGATGACTATGATGCTGATTATGATGACGGTTATGATGACGGTTATGATGATGATTATGATGATTATGATGACGCTTATGATGATGATTATGATGATGATTATGATGACGATTATGATGACTATAATGATGACGATTATGATGACTATTATGATGATTATTATGATGACGGTTATGATGATGATTGTGATGATGATTATGACGATGATTATGATGATGATTATGATAATGATTATGATGATGATTATGCTCATGATTATGATCATGATTATGATGAATATTATGATGATGATTATGTTAATGTATATGATGATGATTATGATGATGATTGCGATGATCATTATGATGACGATTATGATGATGATTATGATGACGATTATGATGATGATTATGATGACTATTATGACTGTGACTATGATGCTGATCACGTTGACGGTTATGATGATGATTATGATTATGATTATGATGATGATTATGATGATTATTATGATGATGATTATGATGATGATTATGATAATGATTATGATGATGATTATTATGAATATTATGATGATGATTATGATGATGATTACGATGATCATTATGATGATGATTATGATGATCATTATGATGATGATTATGATGATGATTATGATTATGATTACGACGTCTATAATGATGCCGATTATGATGACTATTATGATGATGATTATGATGATGATTACGATGATGATTATGATGACTATAATGATGACGATTATGATGACTATTATGATGATGATTATGATGACAGTTATGATGATGATTATGATGATGATTATGACGATGATTATGACGATGATTATGATAATGATTATGATCATGATTATGATGATGATTATGATTATGATTATGATGATGATTCTGATGATGATTATGATGATGATTATGATGATGATTATGATGACGATTATGATGATGATTATGATGATGATTATGATGATGATTATGATGATGATTACGATGATCATTATGATGATGATTATGATGATCATTATGATGATCATTATGATGATGATTATGATGATGATTATGATTATGATTACGACGTCTATAATGATGCCGATTATGATGACTATTATGATGATGATTATGATGATGATTACGATGATGATTATGATGACTATAATGATGACGATTATGATGACTATTATGATAATGATTATGATGACTATAATGATGACGATTATGATGACTATTCTGATGATTATGATGGCGATTATGATGACTATTATGATGATTATGATGACGATTATGATGATGACCATGATGACGATTATGATGATGATTATGATGATGATTATGATGATGATTATGATGATGACTATGATGCTGATTATGATGACGGTTATGATGATGATTATGATGATTATGATGACGATTATGATGATGATTATGATGATGATTATGATGACGATTATGATGACTATAATGATGACGATTATGATGACTATTATGATGATTATTATGATGACGGTTATGATGATGATTGTGATGATGATTATGACGATGATTATGATGATGATTATGATAATGATTATGATGATGATCATGCTCATGATTATGATCATGATTATGATGAATATTATGACGATGATTATGTTAATGTATATGATGTTGATTATGATGATGATTGCGATGATCATTATGATGACGATTATGATGATGATTATGATGACGATTATGATGATGATTATGATGACTATTATGACTGTGACTATGATGCTGATCACGTTGACGGTTATGATGATGATTATGATTATGATTATGATGATTATTATGATGATGATTATGATGATGATTATGATTATGATTACGACGTCTATAATGATGCCGATTATGATGACTATTATGATGATGATTATGATGATGATTACGATGATGATTATGATGACTATAATGATGACGATTATGATGACTATTATGATGATGATTATGATGACGGTTATGATGATGATGATTATGATTATGATGATTATTACGATGATGATTATGATGATGATTATGATAATGATTATGATGATGATTATTATGAATATTATGATGATGATTATGATGATGATTACGATGATCATTATGATGCTGATTATGATGATCATTATGATGATGATTATGATGATGATTATGATTATGATTACGATGATGATTATGATGACTATAATGATGACGATTATGATGACTATTATGATGATGATTATGATGACGGTTATGATGATGATTATGATGATGATTATGACGATGATTATGACGATGATTATGATAATGATTATGATCATGATTATGATGATGATTATGATTATGATTATGATGATGATTCTGATGATGATTATGATGATGATTATGATGATGATTATGATGACGGTTATGATGATGATTATGATGATGATTATGATGATGACTATGATGATGATTATGACGATGATTATGATGATGATTATGATGATGATTATGATGATGATTATGATGATGGTTATGATGACTATAATGATGACGATTATGATGACTATTCTGATGATTATGATGGCGATTATGATGACTATTATGATGATTATGATGACGATTATGATGATGACCATGATGACGATTATGATGATGATTATGATGATGATTATGTTGATAATTATGATGATGATTATGATGATGACTATGATGATGATTATGATGACGATTATGATGATGACTATGATGACGATTATGATAATGATTATGATGATGATTATGATGAATATTATGATGATGATTATGATGATGATTATGATGATGATTATGATGATGATTATGATGATGATTATGATGACGGTTATGAAGATGATTATGATGATGATTATGATGATGACTATGATGATGATTATGACGATGATTATGATGATGATTATGATGATGATTATGATGATGATTATGATGATGATTATGATGACTATAATGATGACGATTGTGATGACTATTGTGATGATGACTATCATGACGATTATGATAATGATTATGATGATAATTATGATGACGGTTATCATGATGATTATGATGATGATTATGATGATGATTATGATGATGACAATGATGATGATTATGATGATGATTATGATGATGATTATGATGATGATTATGATGACCATCATGATGATGACTATGATGACGATTATGATAATGATTATGATGATAATTATGATGACGGTTATGATGATGATTATGATGACGATTATGATAATGATTATGATGATGATTATGATGAATATTATGATGATGATTATGATGATGATTATGATGATGATTATGATGATGTTTATGATGATGATTATGATGATGATTATGATGATGATTATGATGATGATTATGATGATGATTATGATGATGATTATGATGATGATTATGATGATGATTATGATGATGATTATGATGATGATTACGATGGCGATTATGATGATGACTATGATAATGATTATGGTCATGATTACGATGATGATTATGGTGAATATTATGATGATGATTATGATGATGATTATGATGATGATTATGATGATGACTATGATGACGATTATGGTAATGATTATGATGATGATTATGATGCTGAATATGATGATGATTATGATGATGATTATGATGATGATTATGATGACGATTATGATGATGATTATGATGATGATTATGATGATGATTATGATGATGACTATGATGCTGATTATGATGACGGTTATGATGACGGTTACGATGATGATTATGATGATTATGATGACGATTATGCTCATGATTATGATCATGATTATGATGAATATTATGATGATGATTATGTTAATGTATATGATGATGATTATGATGATGATTGCGATGATCATTATGATGGCGATTATGATGACGATTGTGATGACTATTGTGATGATGACTATCATGACGATTATGATAATGATTATGATGATAATTATGATGACGGTTATGATGATGATTGTGATGATGATTATGACGATGATTATGATGACGGTTATGATGATGATTATGATGACGATTATGATAATGATTATGATGATGATTATGATGAATATTATGATGATGATTATGATGATGATTATGATGATGATTATGATGATGTTTATGATGACGGTTATGATGATGATTATGATGACGGTTATGATGATGATTATGACGATGATTATGATGATGATTATGATGAATATTATGATGATGATTGTGATGATGATTATGATGATGATTATGATGATGTTTATGATGATGATTATGATGATGATTATGATGATGATTATGATGATGATTATGATGATGACTATGATGACGATTATGGTAATGATTATGATGATGATTATCATGCTGAATATGATGATGATTATGATGATGATTATGATGATGATATGATGACGATTATGATGATGATTATGATGATGATTATGCTGATGATTATGATGATGACTATGATGCTGATTATGATGACGGTTATGATGACGGTTATGATGATGATTATGATGATTATGATGACGATTATGATGGTGATTATGATGATGATTATGATGATGATTATGATGATGATTATGATGACTATAATGATGACGATTATGATGACTATTATGATGATTATTATGATGACGGTTATGATGATGATAGTGATGATGATTATGACGATGATTATGATGATGATTATGATAATGATTATGATGATGATTATGCTCATGATTATGATCATGATTATGATGAATATTATGATGATGATTATGTTAATGTATATGATGATGATTATGATGATGATTGCGATGATCATTATGATGACGATTATGATGACGATTGTGATGACTATTGTGATGATGACTATCATGACGATTATGATAATGATTATGATGATAATTATGATGACGGTTATCATGATGATTATGATGATGATTATGATGATGATTATGATGATGACTATGATGATGATTATGACGATGATTATGATGATGATTATGATGATGATTATGATGATGATTATAATGATGATTATGATGATGATTATGATGACTATAATGATGACGATTGTGATGACTATTGTGATGATGACTATCATGACGATTATGATAATGATTATGATGATAATTATGATGACGGTTATCATGATGATTATGATGATGATTATGATGATGATTATGATGATGACAATGATGATGATTATGATGATGATTATGATGATGATTATGATGATGATTATGATGACCATCATGATGATGACTATGATGACGATTATGATAATGATTATGATGATGATTACGATGATCATTATGATGATGATTATGATGATCATTATGATGATGATTATGATGATGATTATGATTATGATTACGACGTCTATAATGATGCCGATTATGATGACTATTATGATGATGAATATGATGATGATTATGATGAATATTATGATGATGATTATGATGATGATTATGATGATGATTATGATGATGATTATGATGATGATTATGATGACGGTTATGATGATGATTATGATGATGATTATGATGATGACTATGATGATGATTATGACGATGATTATGATGATGATTATGATGATGATTATGATGATGATTATGATGATGATTATGATGACTATAATGATGACGATTGTGATGACTATTGTGATGATGACTATCATGACGATTGTGATAATGATTATGATGATAATTATGATGACGGTTATCATGATGATTATGATGATGATTATGTTGATAATTATGATGATGATTATGATGATGACTATGATGATGATTATGATGATGACTATGATGATGATTATGCTCATGATTACGATGATGATTATGGTGAATATTATGATGATGATTATGATGATGATTATGATGATGATTATGATGATGATTATGATGATGCCTATGATGACGATTATGATAATGATTATGATGATAATTATGATGACGGTTATGATGATGATTATGATGACGATTATGATAATGATTATGATGATGATTATGATGAATATTATGATGATGATTATGATGATGATTATGATGATGATTATGATGATGTTTATGATGATGATTATGATGATGATTATGATGATGATTATGATGATGATTATGATGATGATTATGATGATGATTATGATGATGATTATGATGATGATTATGATGATGATTATGATGATGATTACGATGACGATTATGATGATGACTATGATAATGATTATGGTCATGATTACGATGATGATTATGGTGAATATTATGATGATGATTATGATGATGATTATGATGATGATTATGATGATGACTATGATGACGATTATGGTAATGATTATGATGATGATTATGATGCTGAATATGATGATGATTATGATGATGATTATGATGATGATTATGATGACGATTATGATGATGATTATGATGATGATTATGATGATGATTATGATGATGACTATGATGCTGATTATGATGACGGTTATGATGACGGTTACGATGATGATTATGATGATTATGATGACGATTATGCTCATGATTATGATCATGATTATGATGAATATTATGATGATGATTATGATGATGATTATGATGATGATTATGATGATGTTTATGATGACGGTTATGATGATGATTATGATGACGGTTATGATGATGATTATGACGATGATTATGATGATGATTATGATGAATATTATGATGATGATTGTGATGATGATTATGATGATGATTATGATGATGTTTATGATGATGATTATGATGATGATTATGATGATGATTATGATGATGATTATGATGATGACTATGATAACGATTATGGTAATGATTATGATGATGATTATCATGCTGAATATGATGATGATTATGATGATGATTATGATGATGATATGATGACGATTATGATGATGATTATGATGATGATTATGCTGATGATTATGATGATGACTATGATGCTGATTATGATGACGGTTATGATGACGGTTATGATGATGATTATGATGATTATGATGACGATTATGATGGTGATTATGATGATGATTATGATGATGATTATGATGATGATTATGATGACTATAATGATGACGATTATGATGACTATTATGATGATTATTATGATGACGGTTATGATGATGATAGTGATGATGATTATGACGATGATTATGATGATGATTATGATAATGATTATGATGATGATTATGCTCATGATTATGATCATGATTATGATGAATATTATGATGATGATTATGTTAATGTATATGATGATGATTATGATGATGATTGCGATGATCATTATGATGACGATTATGATGACGATTGTGATGACTATTGTGATGATGACTATCATGACGATTATGATAATGATTATGTTGATAATTATGATGATGATTATGATGATGACTATGATGATGATTATGATGATGACTATGATGATGATTATGCTCATGATTACGATGATGATTATGGTGAATATTATGATGATGATTATGATGATGATTATGATGATGATTATGATGATGATTATGATGATGCCTATGATGACGATTATGATAATGATTATGATGATAATTATGATGACGGTTATGATGATGATTATGATGACGATTATGATAATGATTATGATGATGATTATGATGAATATTATGATGATGATTATGATGATGATTATGATGATGATTATGATGATGTTTATGATGATGATTATGATGATGATTATGATGATGATTATGATGATGATTATGATGATGATTATGATGATGATTATGATGATGATTATGATGATGATTATGATGATGATTATGATGATGATTACGATGACGATTATGATGATGACTATGATAATGATTATGGTCATGATTACGATGATGATTATGGTGAATATTATGATGATGATTATGATGATGATTATGATGATGATTATGATGATGACTATGATGACGATTATGGTAATGATTATGATGATGATTATGATGCTGAATATGATGATGATTATGATGATGATTATGATGATGATTATGATGACGATTATGATGATGATTATGATGATGATTATGATGATGATTATGATGATGACTATGATGCTGATTATGATGACGGTTATGATGACGGTTACGATGATGATTATGATGATTATGATGACGATTATGCTCATGATTATGATCATGATTATGATGAATATTATGATGATGATTATGATGATGATTATGATGATGATTATGATGATGTTTATGATGACGGTTATGATGATGATTATGATGACGGTTATGATGATGATTATGACGATGATTATGATGATGATTATGATGAATATTATGATGATGATTGTGATGATGATTATGATGATGATTATGATGATGTTTATGATGATGATTATGATGATGATTATGATGATGATTATGATGATGATTATGATGATGACTATGATAACGATTATGGTAATGATTATGATGATGATTATCATGCTGAATATGATGATGATTATGATGATGATTATGATGATGATATGATGACGATTATGATGATGATTATGATGATGATTATGCTGATGATTATGATGATGACTATGATGCTGATTATGATGACGGTTATGATGACGGTTATGATGATGATTATGATGATTATGATGACGATTATGATGGTGATTATGATGATGATTATGATGATGATTATGATGATGATTATGATGACTATAATGATGACGATTATGATGACTATTATGATGATTATTATGATGACGGTTATGATGATGATAGTGATGATGATTATGACGATGATTATGATGATGATTATGATAATGATTATGATGATGATTATGCTCATGATTATGATCATGATTATGATGAATATTATGATGATGATTATGTTAATGTATATGATGATGATTATGATGATGATTGCGATGATCATTATGATGACGATTATGATGACGATTGTGATGACTATTGTGATGATGACTATCATGACGATTATGATAATGATTATGATGATAATTATGATGACGGTTATCATGATGATTATGATGATGATTATGATGATGATTATGATGATGACTATGATGATGATTATGACGATGATTATGATGATGATTATGATGATGATTATGATGATGATTATAATGATGATTATGATGATGATTATGATGACTATAATGATGACGATTGTGATGACTATTGTGATGATGACTATCATGACGATTATGATAATGATTATGATGATAATTATGATGACGGTTATCATGATGATTATGATGATGATTATGATGATGATTATGATGATGACAATGATGATGATTATGATGATGATTATGATGATGATTATGATGATGATTATGATGACCATCATGATGATGACTATGATGACGATTATGATAATGATTATGATGATGATTACGATGATCATTATGATGATGATTATGATGATCATTATGATGATGATTATGATGATGATTATGATTATGATTACGACGTCTATAATGATGCCGATTATGATGACTATTATGATGATGAATATGATGATGATTATGATGAATATTATGATGATGATTATGATGATGATTATGATGATGATTATGATGATGATTATGATGATGATTATGATGACGGTTATGATGATGATTATGATGATGATTATGATGATGACTATGATGATGATTATGACGATGATTATGATGATGATTATGATGATGATTATGATGATGATTATGATGATGATTATGATGACTATAATGATGACGATTGTGATGACTATTGTGATGATGACTATCATGACGATTGTGATAATGATTATGATGATAATTATGATGACGGTTATCATGATGATTATGATGATGATTATGTTGATAATTATGATGATGATTATGATGATGACTATGATGATGATTATGATGATGACTATGATGATGATTATGCTCATGATTACGATGATGATTATGGTGAATATTATGATGATGATTATGATGATGATTATGATGATGATTATGATGATGATTATGATGATGCCTATGATGACGATTATGGTAATGATTATGATGATGATTATGATGCTGAATATGATGATGATTATGATGATGATTATGATGATGATTATGATGACGATTATGATGATGATTATGATGATGATTATGATGATGATTATGATGATGACTATGATGCTGATTATGATGACGGTTATGATGACGGTTATGATGATGATTATGATGATTATGATGACGATTATGATGATGATTATGATGATGATTATGATGATGATTATGATGATGATTATGATGACTATAATGATGACGATTATGATGACTATTATGATGATTATTATGATGACGGTTATGATGATGATTGTGATGATGATTATGACGATGATTATGATGATGATTATGATAATGATTATGATGATGATTATGCTCATGATTATGATCATGATTATGATGAATATTATGATGATGATTATGTTAATGTATATGATGATGATTATGATGATGATTGCGATGATCATTATGATGACGATTATGATGACGATTGTGATGACTATTGTGATGATGACTATCATGACGATTATGATAATGATTATGATGATAATTATGATGACGGTTATCATGATGATTATGATGATAATTATGATGACGGTTATCATGATGATTATGATGATGATTATGATGATGATTATGATGATGACTATGATGATGATTATGACGATGATTATGATGATGATTATGATGATGATTATGATGATGATTATGATGATGATTATGATGATGATTATGATGACTATAATGATGACGATTGTGATGACTATTGTGATGATGACTATCATGACGATTATGATAATGATTATGATGATAATTATGATGACGGTTATCATGATGATTATGATGATGATTATGATGATGATTATGATGATGACTATGATGATGATTATGACGATGATTATGATGATGATTATGATGATGATTATGATGATGATTATAATGATGATTATGATGATGATTATGATGACTATAATGATGACGATTGTGATGACTATTGTGATGATGACTATCATGACGATTATGATAATGATTATGATGATAATTATGATGACGGTTATCATGATGATTATGATGATGATTATGATGATGATTATGATGATGACAATGATGATGATTATGATGATGATTATGATGATGATTATGATGATGATTATGATGACCATCATGATGATGACTATGATGACGATTATGATAATGATTATGATGATGATTACGATGATCATTATGATGATGATTATGATGATCATTATGATGATGATTATGATGATGATTATGATTATGATTACGACGTCTATAATGATGCCGATTATGATGACTATTATGATGATGAATATGATGATGATTATGATGAATATTATGATGATGATTATGATGATGATTATGATGATGATTATGATGATGATTATGATGATGATTATGATGACGGTTATGATGATGATTATGATGATGATTATGATGATGACTATGATGATGATTATGACGATGATTATGATGATGATTATGATGATGATTATGATGATGATTATGATGATGATTATGATGACTATAATGATGACGATTGTGATGACTATTGTGATGATGACTATCATGACGATTATGATAATGATTATGATGATAATTATGATGACGGTTATCATGATGATTATGATGATGATTATGTTGATAATTATGATGATGATTATGATGATGACTATGATGATGATTATGATGATGACTATGATGATGATTATGCTCATGATTACGATGATGATTATGGTGAATATTATGATGATGATTATGATGATGATTATGATGATGATTATGATGATGCCTATGATGACGATTATGGTAATGATTATGATGATGATTATGATGCTGAATATGATGATGATTATGATGATGATTATGATGATGATTATGATGACGATTATGATGATGATTATGATGATGATTATGATGATGATTATGATGATGACTATGATGCTGATTATGATGACGGTTATGATGACGGTTATGATGATGATTATGATGATTATGATGACGATTATGATGATGATTATGATGATGATTATGATGATGATTATGATGATGATTATGATGACTATAATGATGACGATTATGATGACTATTATGATGATTATTATGATGACGGTTATGATGATGATTGTGATGATGATTATGACGATGATTATGATGATGATTATGATAATGATTATGATGATGATTATGCTCATGATTATGATCATGATTATGATGAACATTATGATGATGATTATGTTAATGTATATGATGATGATTATGATGATGATTGCGATGATCATTATGATGACGATTATGATGACGATTGTGATGACTATTGTGATGATGACTATCATGACGATTATGATAATGATTATGATGATAATTATGATGACGGTTATCATGATGATTATGATGATAATTATGATGACGGTTATCATGATGATTATGATGATGATTATGATGATGATTATGATGATGACTATGATGATGATTATGACGATGATTATGATGATGATTATGATGATGATTATGATGATGATTATGATGATGATTATGATGATGATTATGATGACTATAATGATGACGATTGTGATGACTATTGTGATGATGACTATCATGACGATTATGATAATGATTATGATGATAATTATGATGACGGTTATCATGATGATTATGATGATGATTATGATGATGATTATGATGATGACAATGATGATGATTATGATGATGATTATGATGATGATTATGATGATGATTATGATGACCATCATGATGATGACTATGATGACGATTATGATAATGATTATGATGATGATTACGATGATCATTATGATGATGATTATGATGATCATTATGATGATGATTATGATGATGATTATGATTATGATTACGACGTCTATAATGATGCCGATTATGATGACTATTATGATGATGAATATGATGATGATTACGATGATGATTATGATGACTATAATGATGACGATTATGATGACTATTATGATGATGATTATGATGACGGTTATGATGATGATTATGATGATGATTATGACGATGATTATGATGATGATTATGATGATGACTATGATGATGATTATGACGATGATTATGATGATGATTATGATGATGATTATGATGATGATTATGATGATGATTATGATGACTATAATGATGACGATTGTGATGACTATTGTGATGATGACTATCATGACGATTATGATAATGATTATGATGATAATTATGATGACGGTTATCATGATGATTATGATGATGATTATGCTGATGATTATGATGATGACAATGATGATGATTATGATGATGACTATGATGCTGATTATGATGACGGTTATGATGACGGTTATGATGATGATTATGATGATTATGACGACGATTATGATGATGATTATGATGATGATTATGATGATGACTATGATGCTGATTATGATGACGGTTATGATGACGGTTATGATGATGATTATGATGATTATGATGACGATTATGATGACGGTTATGATGATGATTATGATGATGATTATGATGATGATTATGATGATGACTATGATGATGATTATGATGATGATTATGATGACGATTATGATGATGATTATGATGATGATTATGATGATGATTATGATGATGACTATGATGCTGATTATGATGACGGTTATGATGACGGTTACGATGATGATTATGATGATTATGATGACGATTATGCTCATGATTATGATCATGATTATGATGAATATTATGATGATGATTATGTTAATGTATATGATGATGATTATGATGATGATTGCGATGATCATTATGATGGCGATTATGATGACGATTGTGATGACTATTGTGATGATGACTATCATGACGATTATGATAATGATTATGATGATAATTATGATGACGGTTATCATGATAATTATGATGATGATTATGATGACGGTTATGATGATGATTATGATGATGATTATGATGATGACTATGATGATGATTATGACGATGATTATGATGATGATTATGATGATGATTATGATGATGATTATGATGATGATTATGATGATGATTATGATGACTATAATGATGACGATTGTGATGACTATTGTGATGATGACTATCATGACGATTATGATAATGATTATGATGATAATTATGATGACGGTTATCATGATGATTATGATGATGATTATGATGATGATTATGATGATGACAATGATGATGATTATGATGATGATTATGATGATGACTATGATGATGATTATGACGATGATTATGATGATGATTATGATGATGATTATGATGATAATTATGATGACGGTTATGATGATGATTATGATGACGATTATGATAATGATTATGATGATGATTATGATGAATATTATGATGATGATTATGATGATGATTATGATGATGATTATGATGATGTTTATGATGATGATTATGATGATGATTATGATGATGATTATGATGATGATTATGATGATGATTATGATGATGATTATGATGATGATTATGATGATGATTATGATGACTATAATGATGACGATTGTGATGACTATTGTGATGATGACTATCATGACGATTATGATAATGATTATGATGATAATTATGATGACGGTTATGATGATGATTGTGATGATGATTATGACGATGATTATGATGACGGTTATGATGATGATTATGATGACGATTATGATAATGATTATGATGATGATTATGATGACGATTATGATGATGATTATGATGATGATTATGATGATGATTATGATGATGATTACGATGATCATTATGATGATGATTATGATGATCATTATGATGATGATTATGATGATGATTATGATTATGATTACGACGTCTATAATGATGCCGACTATGATGACTATTATGATGATGAATATGATGATGATTACGATGATGATTATGATGACTATAATGATGACGATTATGATGACTATTATGATGATGATTATGATGACGGTTATGATGATGATTATGATGATGATTATGACGATGATTATGATGATGATTATGATGATGACTATGATGATGATTATGACGATGATTATGATGATGATTATGATGATGATTATGATGATGATTATGATGATGATTATGATGACTATAATGATGACGATTGTGATGACTATTGTGATGATGACTATCATGACGATTATGATAATGATTATGATGATAATTATGATGACGGTTATCATGATGATTATGATGATGATTATGCTGATGATTATGATGATGACAATGATGATGATTATGATGATGACTATGATGCTGATTATGATGACGGTTATGATGACGGTTATGATGATGATTATGATGATTATGACGACGATTATGATGATGATTATGATGATGATTATGATGATGACTATGATGCTGATTATGATGACGGTTATGATGACGGTTATGATGATGATTATGATGATTATGATGACGATTATGATGACGGTTATGATGATGATTATGAGGATGATTATGATGATGATTATGATGATGACTATGATGATGATTATGATGATGATTATGATGACGATTATGATGATGATTATGATGATGATTATGATGATGATTATGATGATGACTATGATGCTGATTATGATGACGGTTATGATGACGGTTACGATGATGATTATGATGATTATGATGACGATTATGCTCATGATTATGATCATGATTATGATGAATATTATGATGATGATTATGTTAATGTATATGATGATGATTATGATGATGATTGCGATGATCATTATGATGGCGATTATGATGACGATTGTGATGACTATTGTGATGATGACTATCATGACGATTATGATAATGATTATGATGATAATTATGATGACGGTTATCATGATGATTATGATGATGATTATGATGACGGTTATGATGATGATTATGATGATGATTATGATGATGACTATGATGATGATTATGACGATGATTATGATGATGATTATGATGATGATTATGATGATGATTATGATGATGATTATGATGATGATTATAATGACTATAATGATGACGATTGTGATGACTATTGTGATGATGACTATCATGACGATTATGATAATGATTATGATGATAATTATGATGACGGTTATCATGATGATTATGATGATGATTATGATGATGATTATGATGATGACAATGATGATGATTATGATGATGATTATGATGATGACTATGATGATGATTATGACGATGATTATGATGATGATTATGATGATGATTATGATGATAATTATGATGACGGTTATGATGATGATTATGATGACGATTATGATAATGATTATGATGATGATTATGATGAATATTATGATGATGATTATGATGATGATTATGATGATGATTATGATGATGTTTATGATGATGATTATGATGATGATTATGATGATGATTATGATGATGATTATGATGATGATTATGATGATGATTATGATGATGATTATGATGATGATTATGATGACTATAATGATGACGATTGTGATGACTATTGTGATGATGACTATCATGACGATTATGATAATGATTATGATGATAATTATGATGACGGTTATGATGATGATTGTGATGATGATTATGACGATGATTATGATGACGGTTATGATGATGATTATGATGACGATTATGATAATGATTATGATGATGATTATGATGAATATTATGATGATGATTATGATGATGATTATGATGATGATTATGATGATGTTTATGATGACGGTTATGATGATGATTATGATGACGGTTATGATGATGATTATGACGATGATTATGATGATGATTATGATGAATATTATGATGATGATTATGATGATGATTATGATGATGATTATGATGATGTTTATGATGATGATTATGATGATGATTATGATGATGATTATGCTCATGATTATGATCATGATTATGATGAATATTATGATGATGATTATGTTAATGTATATGATGATGATTATGATGATGATTGCGATGATCATTATGATGACGATTATGATGATGATTATGATGATGACAATGATGATGATTATGATGATGATTATGATGATGATTATGATGATGATTATGATGACCATCATGATGATGACTATGATGACGATTATGATAATGATTATGATGATGATTACGATGATCATTATGATGATGATTATGATGATCATTATGATGATGATTATGATGATGATTATGATTATGATTACGACGTCTATAATGATGCCGATTATGATGACTATTATGATGATGAATATGATGATGATTATGATGAATATTATGATGATGATTATGATGATGATTATGATGATGATTATGATGATGATTATGATGATGATTATGATGACGGTTATGATGATGATTATGATGATGATTATGATGATGACTATGATGATGATTATGACGATGATTATGATGATGATTATGATGATGATTATGATGATGATTATGATGATGATTATGATGACTATAATGATGACGATTGTGATGACTATTGTGATGATGACTATCATGACGATTATGATAATGATTATGATGATAATTATGATGACGGTTATCATGATGATTATGATGATGATTATGTTGATAATTATGATGATGATTATGATGATGACTATGATGATGATTATGATGATGACTATGATGATGATTATGCTCATGATTACGATGATGATTATGGTGAATATTATGATGATGATTATGATGATGATTATGATGATGATTATGATGATGCCTATGATGACGATTATGGTAATGATTATGATGATGATTATGATGCTGAATATGATGATGATTATGATGATGATTATGATGATGATTATGATGACGATTATGATGATGATTATGATGATGATTATGATGATGATTATGATGATGACTATGATGCTGATTATGATGACGGTTATGATGACGGTTATGATGATGATTATGATGATTATGATGACGATTATGATGATGATTATGATGATGATTATGATGATGATTATGATGATGATTATGATGACTATAATGATGACGATTATGATGACTATTATGATGATTATTATGATGACGGTTATGATGATGATTGTGATGATGATTATGACGATGATTATGATGATGATTATGATAATGATTATGATGATGATTATGCTCATGATTATGATCATGATTATGATGAATATTATGATGATGATTATGTTAATGTATATGATGATGATTATGATGATGATTGCGATGATCATTATGATGACGATTATGATGACGATTGTGATGACTATTGTGATGATGACTATCATGACGATTATGATAATGATTATGATGATAATTATGATGACGGTTATCATGATGATTATGATGATAATTATGATGACGGTTATCATGATGATTATGATGATGATTATGATGATGATTATGATGATGACTATGATGATGATTATGACGATGATTATGATGATGATTATGATGATGATTATGATGATGATTATGATGATGATTATGATGATGATTATGATGACTATAATGATGACGATTGTGATGACTATTGTGATGATGACTATCATGACGATTATGATAATGATTATGATGATAATTATGATGACGGTTATCATGATGATTATGATGATGATTATGATGATGATTATGATGATGACAATGATGATGATTATGATGATGATTATGATGATGATTATGATGATGATTATGATGACCATCATGATGATGACTATGATGACGATTATGATAATGATTATGATGATGATTACGATGATCATTATGATGATGATTATGATGATCATTATGATGATGATTATGATGATGATTATGATTATGATTACGACGTCTATAATGATGCCGATTATGATGACTATTATGATGATGAATATGATGATGATTACGATGATGATTATGATGACTATAATGATGACGATTATGATGACTATTATGATGATGATTATGATGACGGTTATGATGATGATTATGATGATGATTATGACGATGATTATGATGATGATTATGATGATGACTATGATGATGATTATGACGATGATTATGATGATGATTATGATGATGATTATGATGATGATTATGATGATGATTATGATGACTATAATGATGACGATTGTGATGACTATTGTGATGATGACTATCATGACGATTATGATAATGATTATGATGATAATTATGATGACGGTTATCATGATGATTATGATGATGATTATGCTGATGATTATGATGATGACAATGATGATGATTATGATGATGACTATGATGCTGATTATGATGACGGTTATGATGACGGTTATGATGATGATTATGATGATTATGACGACGATTATGATGATGATTATGATGATGATTATGATGATGACTATGATGCTGATTATGATGACGGTTATGATGACGGTTATGATGATGATTATGATGATTATGATGACGATTATGATGACGGTTATGATGATGATTATGATGATGATTATGATGATGATTATGATGATGACTATGATGATGATTATGATGATGATTATGATGACGATTATGATGATGATTATGATGATGATTATGATGATGATTATGATGATGACTATGATGCTGATTATGATGACGGTTATGATGACGGTTACGATGATGATTATGATGATTATGATGACGATTATGCTCATGATTATGATCATGATTATGATGAATATTATGATGATGATTATGTTAATGTATATGATGATGATTATGATGATGATTGCGATGATCATTATGATGGCGATTATGATGACGATTGTGATGACTATTGTGATGATGACTATCATGACGATTATGATAATGATTATGATGATAATTATGATGACGGTTATCATGATGATTATGATGATGATTATGATGACGGTTATGATGATGATTATGATGATGATTATGATGATGACTATGATGATGATTATGACGATGATTATGATGATGATTATGATGATGATTATGATGATGATTATGATGATGATTATGATGATGATTATGATGACTATAATGATGACGATTGTGATGACTATTGTGATGATGACTATCATGACGATTATGATAATGATTATGATGATAATTATGATGACGGTTATCATGATGATTATGATGATGATTATGATGATGATTATGATGATGACAATGATGATGATTATGATGATGATTATGATGATGACTATGATGATGATTATGACGATGATTATGATGATGATTATGATGATGATTATGATGATAATTATGATGACGGTTATGATGATGATTATGATGACGATTATGATAATGATTATGATGATGATTATGATGAATATTATGATGATGATTATGATGATGATTATGATGATGATTATGATGATGTTTATGATGATGATTATGATGATGATTATGATGATGATTATGATGATGATTATGATGATGATTATGATGATGATTATGATGATGATTATGATGATGATTATGATGACTATAATGATGACGATTGTGATGACTATTGTGATGATGACTATCATGACGATTATGATAATGATTATGATGATAATTATGATGACGGTTATGATGATGATTGTGATGATGATTATGACGATGATTATGATGACGGTTATGATGATGATTATGATGACGATTATGATAATGATTATGATGATGATTATGATGACGATTATGATGATGATTATGATGATGATTATGATGATGATTATGATGATGATTATGATGACTATAATGATGACGATTATGATGACTATTATGATGATTATTATGATGACGGTTATGATGATGATTGTGATGATGATTATGACGATGATTATGATGATGATTATGATAATGATTATGATGATGATTATGCTCATGATTATGATCATGATTATGATGAATATTATGATGATGATTATGTTAATGTATATGATGATGATTATGATGATGATTGCGATGATCATTATGATGACGATTATGATGACGATTGTGATGACTATTGTGATGATGACTATCATGACGATTATGATAATGATTATGATGATAATTATGATGACGGTTATCATGATGATTATGATGATAATTATGATGACGGTTATCATGATGATTATGATGATGATTATGATGATGATTATGATGATGACTATGATGATGATTATGACGATGATTATGATGATGATTATGATGATGATTATGATGATGATTATGATGATGATTATGATGATGATTATGATGACTATAATGATGACGATTGTGATGACTATTGTGATGATGACTATCATGACGATTATGATAATGATTATGATGATAATTATGATGACGGTTATCATGATGATTATGATGATGATTATGATGATGATTATGATGATGACAATGATGATGATTATGATGATGATTATGATGATGATTATGATGATGATTATGATGACCATCATGATGATGACTATGATGACGATTATGATAATGATTATGATGATGATTACGATGATCATTATGATGATGATTATGATGATCATTATGATGATGATTATGATGATGATTATGATTATGATTACGACGTCTATAATGATGCCGATTATGATGACTATTATGATGATGAATATGATGATGATTACGATGATGATTATGATGACTATAATGATGACGATTATGATGACTATTATGATGATGATTATGATGACGGTTATGATGATGATTATGATGATGATTATGACGATGATTATGATGATGATTATGATGATGACTATGATGATGATTATGACGATGATTATGATGATGATTATGATGATGATTATGATGATGATTATGATGATGATTATGATGACTATAATGATGACGATTGTGATGACTATTGTGATGATGACTATCATGACGATTATGATAATGATTATGATGATAATTATGATGACGGTTATCATGATGATTATGATGATGATTATGCTGATGATTATGATGATGACAATGATGATGATTATGATGATGACTATGATGCTGATTATGATGACGGTTATGATGACGGTTATGATGATGATTATGATGATTATGACGACGATTATGATGATGATTATGATGATGATTATGATGATGACTATGATGCTGATTATGATGACGGTTATGATGACGGTTATGATGATGATTATGATGATTATGATGACGATTATGATGACGGTTATGATGATGATTATGATGATGATTATGATGATGATTATGATGATGACTATGATGATGATTATGATGATGATTATGATGACGATTATGATGATGATTATGATGATGATTATGATGATGATTATGATGATGACTATGATGCTGATTATGATGACGGTTATGATGACGGTTACGATGATGATTATGATGATTATGATGACGATTATGCTCATGATTATGATCATGATTATGATGAATATTATGATGATGATTATGTTAATGTATATGATGATGATTATGATGATGATTGCGATGATCATTATGATGGCGATTATGATGACGATTGTGATGACTATTGTGATGATGACTATCATGACGATTATGATAATGATTATGATGATGATTATGATGAATATTATGATGATGATTATGATGATGATTATGATGATGATTATGATGATGTTTATGATGATGATTATGATGATGATTATGATGATGATTATGATGATGATTATGATGATGATTATGATGATGATTATGATGATGATTATGATGATGATTATGATGACTATAATGATGACGATTGTGATGACTATTGTGATGATGACTATCATGACGATTATGATAATGATTATGATGATAATTATGATGACGGTTATGATGATGATTGTGATGATGATTATGACGATGATTATGATGACGGTTATGATGATGATTATGATGACGATTATGATAATGATTATGATGATGATTATGATGAATATTATGATGATGATTATGATGATGATTATGATGATGATTATGATGATGTTTATGATGACGGTTATGATGATGATTATGATGACGGTTATGATGATGATTATGACGATGATTATGATGATGATTATGATGAATATTATGATGATGATTATGATGATGATTATGATGATGATTATGATGATGTTTATGATGATGATTATGATGATGATTATGATGATGATTATGCTCATGATTATGATCATGATTATGATGAATATTATGATGATGATTATGTTAATGTATATGATGATGATTATGATGATGATTGCGATGATCATTATGATGACGATTATGATGACGATTGTGATGACTATTGTGATGATGACTATCATGACGATTATGATAATGATTATGATGATAATTATGATGACGGTTATCATGATGATTATGATGATGATTATGATGATGATTATGATGATGACTATGATGATGATTATGACGATGATTATGATGATGATTATGATGATGATTATGATGATGATTATAATGATGATTATGATGATGATTATGATGACTATAATGATGACGATTGTGATGACTATTGTGATGATGACTATCATGACGATTATGATAATGATTATGATGATAATTATGATGACGGTTATCATGATGATTATGATGATGATTATGATGATGATTATGATGATGACAATGATGATGATTATGATGATGATTATGATGATGATTATGATGATGATTATGATGACCATCATGATGATGACTATGATGACGATTATGATAATGATTATGATGATGATTACGATGATCATTATGATGATGATTATGATGATCATTATGATGATGATTATGATGATGATTATGATTATGATTACGACGTCTATAATGATGCCGATTATGATGACTATTATGATGATGAATATGATGATGATTATGATGAATATTATGATGATGATTATGACGATGATTATGATGATGATTATGATGATGAATATGATGATGATTATGATGATGATTATGATGATGATTATGATGATGATTATGATGATGATTATGATGACTATAATGATGACGATTGTGATGACTATTGTGATGATGACTATCATGACGATTATGATAATGATTATGATGATAATTATGATGACGGTTATCATGATGATTATGATGATGATTATGTTGATAATTATGATGATGATTATGATGATGACTATGATGATGATTATGATGACGATTATGATGATGACTATGATGACGATTATGATAGTGATTATGATGATGATTATGATGAATATTATGATGATGATTATGATGATGATTATGATGATGATTATGATGATGATTATGATGATGATTATGATGACGGTTATGATGATGATTATGATGATGATTATGATGATGACTATGATGATGATTATGACGATGATTATGATGATGATTATGATGATGACAATGATGATGATTATGATGATGATTATGATGATGATTATGATGATGATTATGATGACCATCATGATGATGACTATGATGACGATTATGATAATGATTATGATGATAATTATGATGACGGTTATGATGATGATTATGATGACGATTATGATAATGATTATGATGATGATTATGATGAATATTATGATGATGATTATGATGATGATTATGATGATGATTATGATGATGTTTATGATGATGATTATGATGATGATTATGATGATGATTATGATGATGATTATGATGATGATTATTATGATGATTATGATGATGATTATGATGATGATTATGATGACGATCATGAGCACTATTATGATGATGACTATGATGATGATTATGATGATGACTATGATGATGATTATGCTCATGATTACGATGATGATTATGGTGAATATTATGATGATGATTATGATGATGATTATGATGATGATTATGATGATGATTATGATGATGACTATGATGACGATTATGGTAATGATTATGATGATGATTATGATGCTGAATATGATGATGATTATGATGATGATTATGATGATGATTATGATGACGATTATGATGATGATTATGATGCTGATTATGATGATGATTATGATGATGACTATGATGCTGATTATGATGACGGTTATGATGACGGTTATGATGATGATTATGATGATTATGATGACGATTGTGATGATGATTATGATGATGATTATGATGATGATTATGATGACTATAATGATGACGATTATGATGACTATTATGATGATTATTATGATGACGGTTATGATGATGATTGTGATGATGATTATGACGATGATTATGATGATGATTATGATAATGATTATGATGATGATTATGCTCATGATTATGATCATGATTATGATGAATATTATGATGATGATTATGTTAATGTATATGATGATGATTATGATGATGATTGCGATGATCATTATGATGACGATTATGATGACGATTGTGATGACTATTGTGATGATGACTATCATGACGATTATGATAATGATTATGATGATAATTATGATGACGGTTATCATGATGATTATGATGATAATTATGATGACGGTTATCATGATGATTATGATGATGATTATGATGATGATTATGATGATGACTATGATGATGATTATGACGATGATTATGATGATGATTATGATGATGATTATGATGATGATTATGATGATGATTATGATGATGATTATGATGACTATAATGATGACAATTGTGATGACTATTGTGATGATGACTATCATGACGATTATGATAATGATTATGATGATAATTATGATGACGGTTATCATGATGATTATGATGATAATTATGATGACGCTTATCATGATGATTATGATGATGATTATGATGATGATTATGATGATGACTATGATGATGATTATGACGATGATTATGATGATGATTATGATGATGATTATGATGATGATTATGATGATGATTATGATGATGATTATGATGACTATAATGATGACAATTGTGATGACTATTGTGATGATGACTATCATGACGATTATGATAATGATTATGATGATAATTATGATGACGGTTATCATGATGATTATGACGATGATTATGATGATGATTATGATGATGACAATGATGATGATTATGATGATGATTATGATGATGATTATGATGATGATTATGATGATGATTCTGATGATGCTTATGATGATGATTATGATGATGATTATGATGACGGTTATGATGATGATTCTGATGATGCTTATGATGATGATTATGATGATGATTATGATGACGGTTATGATGATGATTATGATGATGATTATGATGATGACTATGATGATGATTATGACGATGATTATGATGATGATTATGATGATGATTATGATGATGATTATGATGATGGTTATGATGACTATAATGATGACGATTATGATGACTATTCTGATGATTATGATGGCGATTATGATGACTATTATGATGATTATGATGACGATTGTGATGATGACCATGATGACGATTATGATGATGATTATGATGATGATTATGTTGATAATTATGATGATGATTATGATGATGACTATGATGATGATTATGATGATGATTATGATGATAATTATGATGACGGTTATCATGATGATTATGATGATGATTATGATGATGATTATGATGATGACAATGATGATGATTATGATGATGATTATGATGATGATTATGATGATGATTATGATGACCATCATGATGATGACTATGATGACGATTATGATAATGATTATGATGATGATTACGATGATCATTATGATGATTATGATGATCATTATGATGATGATTATGATGATGATTATGATTATGATTACGACGTCTATAATGATGCCGATTATGATGACTATTATGATGATGAATATGATGATGATTACGATGATGATTATGATGACTATAATGATGACGATTATGATGAGTATTATGATGATGATTATGATGACGGTTATGATGATAATTATGATGATGATTATGACGATGATTATGACGATGATTATGATGATGATTATGATGATGACTATGATGATGATTATGACGATGATTATGATAATGATTATGATGATGATTATGATGATGATTATGATGATGATTATGATGATGATTATGATGACTATAATGATGACGATTGTGATGACTATTGTGATGATGACTATCATGACGATTATGATAATGATTATGATGATAATTATGATGACGGTTATCATGATGATTATGATGATGATTATGCTGATGATTATGATGATGACAATGATGATGATTATGATTATGACTATGATGCTGATTATGATGACGGTTATGATGACGGTTATGATGATGATTATGATGATTATGACGACGATTATGATGATGATTATGATGATGATTCTGATGATGATTATGATGATGATTATGATGATGATTATGATGACGGTTATGATGATGATTATGATGATGATTATGATGATGACTATGATGATGATTATGACGATGATTATGATGATGATTATGATGATGATTATGATGATGATTATGATGATGGTTATGATGACTATAATGATGACGATTATGATGACTATTCTGATGATTATGATGGCGATTATGATGACTATTATGATGATTATGATGACGATTATGATGATGACCATGATGACGATTATGATGATGATTATGATGATGATTATGTTGATAATTATGATGATGATTATGATGACGGTTATGATGACGGTTATGATGATGATTATGATGATTATGACGACGATTATGATGATGATTATGATGATGATTCTGATGATGATTATGATGATGATTATGATGATGATTATGATGACTGTTATGATGATGATTATGATGATGATTATGATGATGATTATGATGATGATTATGATGATGATTATGATGATGATTATGATGATGATTATGATGACTATAATGATGACGATTATGATGACTATTATGATGATTATTATGATGACGGTTATGATGATGATTGTGATGATGATTATGACGATGATTATGATGATGATTATGATAATGATTATGATGATGATTATGCTCATGATTATGATCATGATTATGATGAATATTATGATGATGATTATGTTAATGTATATGATGATGATTATGATGATGATTGCGATGATCATTATGATGACGATTATGATGACGATTGTGATGACTATTGTGATGATGACTATCATGACGATTATGATAATGATTATGATGATAATTATGATGACGGTTATCATGATGATTATGATGATGATTATGATGATGATTATGATGATGACTATGATGATGATTATGACGATGATTATGATGATGATTATGATGATGATTATGATGATGATTATGATGATGATTATGATGATGATTATGATGACTATAATGATGACGATTGTGATGACTATTGTGATGATGACTATCATGACGATTATGATAATGATTATGATGATAATTATGATGACGGTTATCATGATGATTATGATGATGATTATGATGATGATTATGATGATGACAATGATGATGATTATGATGATGATTATGATGATGACTATGATGATGATTATGACGATGATTATGATGATGATTATGATGATGATTATGATGATAATTATGATGACGGTTATGATGATGATTATGATGACGATTATGATAATGATTATGATGATGATTATGATGAATATTATGATGATGATTATGATGATGATTATGATGATGATTATGATGATGTTTATGATGATGATTATGATGATGATTATGATGATGATTATGATGATGATTATGATGATGATTATGATGATGATTATGATGATGATTATGATGATGATTATGATGATGATTATGATGACTATAATGATGACGATTGTGATGACTATTGTGATGATGACTATCATGACGATTATGATAATGATTATGATGATAATTATGATGACGGTTATGATGATGATTGTGATGATGATTATGACGATGATTATGATGACGGTTATGATGATGATTATGATGACGATTATGATAATGATTATGATGATGATTATGATGAATATTATGATGATGATTATGATGATGATTATGATGATGATTATGATGATGTTTATGATGACGGTTATGATGATGATTATGATGACGGTTATGATGATGATTATGACGATGATTATGATGATGATTATGATGAATATTATGATGATGATTATGATGATGATTATGATGATGATTATGATGATGTTTATGATGATGATTATGATGATGATTATGATGATGATTATGATGATGATTATGATGATGACTATGATGACGATTATGGTAATGATTATGATGATGATTATCATGCTGAATATGATGATGATTATGATGATGATTATGATGATGATTATGATGACGATTATGATGATGATTATGATGACGGTTATGATGACGGTTATGATGATGATTATGATGATTATGATGACGATTATGATGATGATTATGATGATGATTATGATGATGATTATGATGATGATTATGATGATGATTATGATGACTATAATGATGACGATTATGATGACTATTATGATGATTATTATGATGACGGTTATGATGATGATTGTGATGATGATTATGACGATGATTATGATGATGATTATGATGATGATTATGATGATGATTATGATGATGACTATGATGATGATTATGATGATGATTATGATGATGACTATGATGACGATTATGCTGATGATTATGATGATGACTATGATGCTGATTATGATGACGGTTATGATGACGGTTATGATGATGATTATGATGATTATGATGACGATTATGATGGTGATTATGATGATGATTATGATGATGATTATGATGACTATAATGATGACGATTATGATGACTATTATGATGATTATTATGATGACGGTTATGATGATGATTATGATGACGATTATGATGATGATTATGATGATGATTATGATGATGATTATGATGATGACTATGATGCTGATTATGATGACGGTTATGATGACGGTTATGATGATGATTATGATGATTATGATGACGATTATGATGATGATTATGATGATGATTATGATGATGATTATGATGATGATTATGATGACTATAATGATGACGATTATGATGACTATTATGATGATTATTATGATGACGGTTATGATGATGATTGTGATGATGATTATGACGATGATTATGATGATGATTATGATAATGATTATGATGATGATTATGCTCATGATTATGATCATGATTATGATGAATATTATGATGATGATTATGTTAATGTATATGATGATGATTATGATGATGATTGCGATGATCATTATGATGACGATTATGATGACGATTGTGATGACTATTGTGATGATGACTATCATGACGATTATGATAATGATTATGATGATAATTATGATGACGGTTATCATGATGATTATGATGATGATTATGATGACGGTTATGATGATGATTATGATGATGATTATGATGATGACTATGATGATGATTATGACGATGATTATGATGATGATTATGATGATGATTATGATGAATATTATGATGATGATTATGATGATGATTATGATGATGATTATGATGATGTTTATGATGATGATTATGATGATGATTATGATGACTATAATGATGACGATTATGATGACTATTATGATGATTATTATGATGACGGTTATGATGATGATTGTGATGATGATTATGACGATGATTATGATGATGATTATGATAATGATTATGATGATGATTATGCTCATGATTATGATCATGATTATGATGAATATTATGATGATGATTATGTTAATGTATATGATGATGATTATGATGATGATTGCGATGATCATTATGATGACGATTATGATGACGATTGTGATGACTATTGTGATGATGACTATCATGACGATTATGATAATGATTATGATGATAATTATGATGACGGTTATCATGATGATTATGATGATGATTATGATGATGATTATGATGATGACTATGATGATGATTATGACGATGATTATGATGATGATTATGATGATGATTATGATGATGATTATGATGATGATTATGATGATGATTATGATGACTATAATGATGACGATTGTGATGACTATTGTGATGATGACTATCATGACGATTATGATAATGATTATGATGATAATTATGATGACGGTTATCATGATGATTATGATGATGATTATGATGATGATTATGATGATGATTATGATGATGACTACGATGCTGATTATGATGACGGTTATGATGATGATTATGATGACTATAATGATGACGATTATGATGACTATTATGATGATTATTATGATGACGGTTATGATGATGATTGTGATGATGATTATGATGATGATTATGATGACGGTTATGATGATGATTATGATGATGATTATGATGATGACTATGATGATGATTATGATGATGATTATGATGATGACTATGATGATGATTATGACGATGATTATGATGATGACTATGATGATGATTATGACGATGATTATGATGATGATTATGATGATGATTATGATGATGATTATGATGATGATTATGATGACTATAATGATGACGATTGTGATGACTATTGTGATGATGACTATCATGACGATTATGATAATGATTATGATGATAATTATGATGACGGTTATCATGATGATTATGATGATGATTATGATGATGATTATGATGATGACAATGATGATGATTATGATGATGATTATGATGATGATTATGATGATGATTATGATGACCATCATGATGATGACTATGATGACGATTATGATAATGATTATGATGATGATTACGATGATCATTATGATGATGATTATGATGATCATTATGATGATGATTATGATGATGATTATGATTATGATTACGACGTCTATAATGATGCCGATTATGATGACTATTATGATGATGAATATGATGATGATTACGATGATGATTATGATGACTATAATGATGACGATTATGATGACTATTATGATGATGATTATGATGACGGTTATGATGATGATTATGATGATGATTATGACGATGATTATGATGATGATTATGATGATGACTATGATGATGATTATGACGATGATTATGATGATGATTATGATGATGATTATGATGATGATTATGATGATGATTATGATGATGATTATGATGACTATAATGATGACGATTGTGATGACTATTGTGATGATGACTATCATGACGATTATGATAATGATTATGATGATAATTATGATGACGGTTATCATGATGATTATGATGATGATTATGCTGATGATTATGATGATGACAATGATGATGATTATGATGATGACTATGATGCTGATTATGATGATGATTATGATGATGATTCTGATGATGATTATGATGATGATTATGATGATGATTATGATGACGGTTATGATGATGATTATGATGATGATTATGATGATGACTATGATGATGATTATGACGATGATTATGATGATGATTATGATGATGATTATGATGATGATTATGATGATGGTTATGATGACTATAATGATGACGATTATGATGACTATTCTGATGATTATGATGGCGATTATGATGACTATTATGATGATTATGATGACGATTGTGATGATGACCATGATGACGATTATGATGATGATTATGATGATGATTATGTTGATAATTATGATGATGATTATGATGATGACTATGATGATGATTATGATGATGATTATGATGATGATTATGATGATGACTATGATGATGATCATGACGATGATTATGATGATGATTATGATGATGATTATGATGATGATTATGATGATGATTATGATGATGATTATGATGATGATTATGATGACTATAATGATGACGATTGTGATGACTATTGTGATGATGACTATCATGACGATTATGATAATGATTATGATGATAATTATGATGACGGCTATCATGATGATTATGATGATGATTATGTTGATAATTATGATAATGATTATGATGATGACTATGATGATGATTATGATGACGATTATGATGATGACTATGATGACGATTATGATAATGATTATGATGATGATTATGATGAATATTATGATGATGATTATGATGATGATTATGATGATGATTATGATGATGATTATGATGATGATTATGATGATGATTATGATGACGGTTATGATGATGATTATGATGATGATTATGATGATGACTATGATGATGATTATGACGATGATTATGATGATGATTATGATGATGACAATGATGATGATTATGATGATGATTATGATGATGATTATGATGATGATTATGATGATGATTATGATGACCATCATGATGATGACTATGATGACGATTATGATAATGATTATGATGATAATTATGATGACGGTTATGACGATGATTATGATGACGATTATGATAATGATTATGATGATGATTATGATGAATATTATGATGATGATTATGATGATGATTATGATGATGATTATGATGATGTTTATGATGATGATTATGATGATGATTATGATGATGATTATGATGATGATTATGATGATGATTATGATGATGATTATGATGATGATTATGATGATGATTATGATGACGATCATGAGCACTATTATGATGATGACTATGATGATGATTATGCTCATGATTATGATCATGATTATGATGAATATTATGATGATGATTATGTTAATGTATATGATGATGATTATGATGATGATTGCGATGATCATTATGATGACGATTATGATGACGATTGTGATGACTATTGTGATGATGACTATCATGACGATTATGATAATGATTATGATGATAATTATGATGACGGTTATCATGATGATTATGATGATGATTATGATGACGGTTATGATGATGATTATGATGATGATTATGATGATGACTATGATGATGATTATGACGATGATTATGATGATGATTATGATGATGATTATGATGATGATTATGATGAATATTATGACGATGATTATGATGATGATTATGATAATGATTATGATGATGATTATGCTCATGATTATGATCATGATTATGATGAATATTATGATGATGATTATGTTAATGTATATGATGATGATTATGATGATGATTGCGATGATCATTATGATGACGATTATGATGACGATTGTGATGACTATTGTGATGATGACTATCATGACGATTATGATAATGATTATGATGATAATTATGATGACGGTTATCATGATGATTATGATGATGATTATGATGATGATTATGATGATGACTATGATGATGAATATGATGATGATTACGATGATGATTATGATGACTATAATGATGACGATTATGATGACTATTATGATGATGATTATGATGACTATAATGATGACGATTGTGATGACTATTGTGATGATGACTATCATGACGATTATGATAATGATTATGATGATAATTATGATGACGGTTATCATGATGATTATGATGATGATTATGCTGATGATTATGATGATGACAATGATGATGATTATGATTATGACTATGATGCTGATTATGATGGCGGTTATGATGACGGTTATGATGATGATTATGATGATTATGACGACGATTATGATGATGATTATGATGATGATTCTGATGATGATTATGCTGATGATTATGATGATGACAATGATGACGGTTATGATGATGATTATGATGATGATTATGATGATGACTATGATGATGATTATGACGATGATTATGATGATGATTATGATGATGATTATGATGATGATTATGATGATGGTTATGATGACTATAATGATGACGATTATGATGACTATTCTGATGATTATGATGGCGATTATGATGACTATTATGATGATTATGATGACGATTATGATGATGACCATGATGACGATTATGATGATGATTATGATGATGATTATGTTGATAATTATGATGATGATTATGATGACGGTTATGATGACGGTTATGATGATGATTATGATGATTATGACGACGATTATGATGATGATTATGATGATGATTCTGATGATGATTATGATGATGATTATGATGATGATTATGATGACGGTTATGATGATGATTATGATGATGATTATGATGATGATTATGATGATGATTATGATGACGATTATGATGATGATTATGATGATGATTATGATGATGATTATGATGATGACTATGATGCTGATTATGACGATGATTATGATGATGATTATGATGATGATTATGATGATAATTATGATGACGGTTATGATGATGATTATGATGATGACTATGATGATGATTATGACGATGATTATGATGATGATTATGATGATGATTATGATGAATATTATGATGATGATTATGATGATGATTATGATGATGATTATGATGATGTTTATGATGATGATTATGATGATGATTATGCTGACTATAATGATGACGATTATGATGACTATTATGATGATTATTATGATGACGGTTATGATGATGATTGTGATGATGATTATGACGATGATTATGATGATGATTGTGATAATGATTATGATGATGATTATGCTCATGATTATGATCATGATTATGATGAATATTATGATGATGATTATGTTAATGTATATGATGATGATTATGATGATGATTGCGATGATCATTATGATGACGATTATGATGACGATTGTGATGACTATTGTGATGATGACTATCATGACGATTATGATAATGATTATGATGATAATTATGATGACGGTTATCATGATGATTATGATGATGATTATGATGATGATTATGATGATGACTATGATGATGATTATGACGATGATTATGATGATGATTATGATGATGATTATGATGATGATTATGATGATGATTATGATGATGATTATGATGACTATAATGATGACGATTGTGATGACTATTGTGATGATGACTATCATGACGATTATGATAATGATTATGATGATAATTATGATGACGGTTATCATGATGATTATGATGATGATTATGATGATGATTATGATGATGACAATGATGATGACTATGATGATGATTATGATGATGACTATGATGATGATTATGACGATGATTATGATGATGATTATGATGATGATTATGATGATAATTATGATGACGGTTATGATGATGATTATGATGACGATTATGATAATGATTATGATGATGATTATGATGAATATTATGATGATGATTATGATGATGATTATGATGATGATTATGATGATGTTTATGATGATGATTATGATGATGATTATGATGATGATTATGATGATGATTATGATGATGATTATGATGATGATTATGATGATGATTATGATGATGATTATGATGACTATAATGATGACGATTGTGATGACTATTGTGATGATGACTATCATGACGATTATGATAATGATTATGATGATAATTATGATGACGGTTATGATGATGATTGTGATGATGATTATGACGATGATTATGATGACGGTTATGATGATGATTATGATGACGATTATGATAATGATTATGATGATGATTATGATGAATATTATGATGATGATTATGATGATGATTATGATGATGATTATGATGATGTTTATGATGACGGTTATGATGATGATTATGATGACGGTTATGATGATGATTATGACGATGATTATGATGATGATTATGATGAATATTATGATGATGATTATGATGATGATTATGATGATGATTATGATGATGTTTATGATGATGATTATGATGATGATTATGATGGTGATTATGATGATGATTATGATGATGACTATGATGACGATTATGGTAATGATTATGATGATGATTATCATGCTGAATATGATGATGATTATGATGATGATTATGATGATGATTATGATGACGATTATGATGATGATTATGATGACGGTTATGATGACGGTTATGATGATGATTATGATGTTTATGATGACGATTATGATGATGATTATGATGATGATTATGATGATGATTATGATGATGATTATGATGATGATTATGATGACTATAATGATGACGATTATGATGACTATTATGATGATTATTATGATGACGGTTATGATGATGATTGTGATGATGATTATGACGATGATTATGATGATGATTATGATGATGATTATGATGATGATTATGATGATGACTATGATGATGATTATGATGATGATTATGATGATGACTATGATGACGATTATGCTGATGATTATGATGATGACTATGATGCTGATTATGATGACGGTTATGATGACGGTTATGATGATGATTATGATGATTATGATGACGATTATGATGGTGATTATGATGATGATTATGATGATGATTATGATGACTATAATGATGACGATTATGATGACTATTATGATGATTATTATGATGACGGTTATGATGATGATTATGATGACGATTATGATGATGATTATGATGATGATTATGATGATGATTATGATGATGACTATGATGCTGATTATGATGACGGTTATGATGACGGTTATGATGATGATTATGATGATTATGATGACGATTATGATGATGATTATGATGATGATTATGATGATGATTATGATGATGATTATGATGATGATTATGATGACTATAATGATGACGATTATGATGACTATTATGATGATTATTATGATGACGGTTATGATGATGATTGTGATGATGATTATGACGATGATTATGATGATGATTATGATAATGATTATGATGATGATTATGCTCATGATTATGATCATGATTATGATGAATATTATGATGATGATTATGTTAATGTATATGATGATGATTATGATGATGATTGCGATGATCATTATGATGACGATTATGATGACGATTGTGATGACTATTGTGATGATGACTATCATGACGATTATGATAATGATTATGATGATAATTATGATGACGGTTATCATGATGATTATGATGATGATTATGATGACGGTTATGATGATGATTATGATGATGATTATGATGATGACTATGATGATGATTATGACGATGATTATGATGATGATTATGATGATGATTATGATGAATATTATGATGATGATTATGATGATGATTATGATGATGATTATGATGATGTTTATGATGATGATTATGATGATGATTATGATGACTATAATGATGACGATTATGATGACTATTATGATGATTATTATGATGACGGTTATGATGATGATTGTGATGATGATTATGACGATGATTATGATGATGATTATGATAATGATTATGATGATGATTATGCTCATGATTATGATCATGATTATGATGAATATTATGATGATGATTATGTTAATGTATATGATGATGATTATGATGATGATTGCGATGATCATTATGATGACGATTATGATGACGATTGTGATGACTATTGTGATGATGACTATCATGACGATTATGATAATGATTATGATGATAATTATGATGACGGTTATCATGATGATTATGATGATGATTATGATGATGATTATGATGATGACTATGATGATGATTATGACGATGATTATGATGATGATTATGATGATGATTATGATGATGATTATGATGATGATTATGATGATGATTATGATGACTATAATGATGACGATTGTGATGACTATTGTGATGATGACTATCATGACGATTATGATAATGATTATGATGATAATTATGATGACGGTTATCATGATGATTATGATGATGATTATGATGATGATTATGATGATGATTATGATGATGACTACGATGCTGATTATGATGACGGTTATGATGATGATTATGATGATGATTATGATGATGATTATGATGATGACAATGATGATGATTATGATGATGATTATGATGATGACTATGATGATGATTATGACGATGATTATGATGATGATTATGATGATGATTATGATGATAATTATGATGACGGTTATGATGATGATTATGATGACGATTATGATAATGATTATGATGATGATTATGATGAATATTATGATGATGATTATGATGATGATTATGATGATGATTATGATGATGTTTATGGTGATGATTATGATGATGATTATAATGATGATTATGATGATGATTATGATGATGATTATGATGATGATTATGATGATGATTATGATGATGATTATGATGATGATTATGATGACTATAATGATGACGATTGTGATGACTATTGTGATGATGACTATCATGACGATTATGATAATGATTATGATGATAATTATGATGACGGTTATGATGATGATTGTGATGATGATTATGACGATGATTATGATGACGGTTATGATGATGATTATGATGACGATTATGATAATGATTATGATGATGATTATGATGAATATTATGATGATGATTATGATGATGATTATGATGATGATTATGATGATGTTTATGATGACGGTTATGATGATGATTATGATGACGGTTATGATGATGATTATGACGATGATTATGATGATGATTATGATGAATATTATGATGATGATTATGATGATGATTATGATGATGATTATGATGATGTTTATGATGATGATTATGATGATGATTATGATGATGATTATGATGATGATTATGATGATGACTATGATGACGGTTATGATGATGATTATGATGATGATTATGATGCTGAATATGATGATGATTATGATGAGGATTATGATGATGATTATGATGACGATTATGATGATGATTATGATGATGATTATGCTGATGATTATGATGATGACTATGATGCTGATTATGATGACGGTTATGATGACGGTTATGATGATGATTATGATGATTATGATGACGATTATGATGGTGATTATGATGATGATTATGATGATGATTATGATGATGATTATGATGACTATAATGATGACGATTATGATGACTATTATGATGATTATTATGATGACGGTTATGATGATAATTGTGATAATGATTATGACGATGATTATGATGATGATTATGATAATGATTATGATGATGATTATGCTCATGATTATGATCATGATTATGATGAATATTATGATGATGATTATGTTAATGTATATGATGATGATTATGATGATGATTGCGATGATCATTATGATGACGATTATGATGACGATTGTGATGACTATTGTGATGATGACTATCATGACGATTATGATAATGATTATGATGATAATTATGATGACGGTTATCATGACGATTATGATGATGATTATGATGATGATTATGATGATGACTATGATGATGATTATGACGATGATTATGATGATGATTATGATGATGATTATGATGATGATTATAATGATGATTATGATGATGATTATGATGACTAAAATGATGACGATTGTGATGACTATTGTGATGATGACTATCATGACGATTATGATAATGATTATGATGATAATTATGATGACGGTTATCATGATGATTATGATGATGATTATGATGATGATTATGATGATGACAATGATGATGATTATGATGATGATTATGATGATGATTATGATGATGATTATGATGACCATCATGATGATGACTATGATGACGATTATGATAATGATTATGATGATGATTACGATGATCATTATGATGATGATTATGATGATCATTATGATGATGATTATGATGATGATTATGATTATGATTACGACGTCTATAATGATGCCGATTATGATGACTATTATGATGATGAATATGATGATGATTATGATGAATATTATGATGATGATTATGATGATGATTATGATGATGATTATGATGATGATTATGATGATGATTATGATGACGGTTATGATGATGATTATGATGATGATTATGATGATGACTATGATGATGATTATGACGATGATTATGATGATGATTATGATGATGATTATGATGATGATTATGATGATGATTATGATGATGATTATGATGATGATTATGATGACTATAATGATGACGATTGTGATGACTATTGTGATGATGACTATCATGACGATTATGATAATGATTATGATGATAATTATGATGACGGTTATCATGATGATTATGATGATGATTATGTTGATAATTATGATGATGATTATGATGATGACTATGATGATGATTATGATGACGATTATGATGATGACTATGATGACGATTATGATAATGATTATGATGATGATTATGATGAATATTATGATGATGATTATGATGATGATTATGATGATGATTATGATGATGATTATGATGATGATTATGATGACGGTTATGATGATGATTATGATGATGATTATGATGATGACTATGATGATGATTATGACGATGATTATGATGATGATTATGATGATGACAATGATGATGATTATGATGATGATTATGATGATGATTATGATGATGATTATGATGACCATCATGATGATGACTATGATGACGATTATGATAATGATTATGATGATAATTATGATGACGGTTATGATGATGATTATGATGACGATTATGATAATGATTATGATGATGATTATGATGAATATTATGATGATGATTATGATGATGATTATGATGATGATTATGATGATGTTTATGATGATGATTATGATGATGATTATGATGATGATTATGATGATGATTATGATGATGATTATGATGACGGTTATGATGATGATTATGATGATGATTATGATGATGACTATGATGATGATTATGACGATGATTATGATGATGATTATGATGATGACAATGATGATGATTATGATGATGATTATGATGATGATTATGATGATGATTATGATGACCATCATGATGATGACTATGATGACGATTATGATAATGATTATGATGATAATTATGATGACGGTTATGATGATGATTATGATGACGATTATGATAATGATTATGATGATGATTATGATGAATATTATGATGATGATTATGATGATGATTATGATGATGATTATGATGATGTTTATGATGATGATTATGATGATGATTATGATGATGACTATGATGATGATTATGCTCATGATTACGATGATGATTATGGTGAATATTATGATGATGATTATGATGATGATTATGAAGATGATTATGATGATGATTATGATGATGACTATGATGACGATTATGGTAATGATTATGATGATGATTATGATGCCGAATATGATGATGATTATGATGATGATTATGATGATGATTATGATGACGATTATGATGATGATTATGATGATGATTATGATGATGATTATGATGATGACTATGATGCTGATTATGATGACGGTTATGATGACGGTTATGATGATGATTATGATGATTATGATGACGATTATGATGATGATTATGATGATGATTATGATGATGATTATGATGATGATTATGATGACTATAATGATGACGATTATGATGACTATTATGATGATTATTATGATGACGGTTATGATGATGATTGTGATGATGATTATGACGATGATTATGATGATGATTATGATAATGATTATGATGATGATTATGCTCATGATTATGATCATGATTATGATGAATATTATGATGATGATTATGTTAATGTATATGATGATGATTATGATGATGATTGCGATGATCATTATAATGACGATTATGATGACGATTGTGATGACTATTGTGATGATGACTATCATGACGATTATGATAATGATTATGATGATAATTATGATGACGGTTATCATGATGATTATGATGATAATTATGATGACGGTTATCATGATGATTATGATGATGATTATGATGATGATTATGATGATGACTATGATGATGATTATGACGATGATTATGATGATGATTATGATGACGATTATGATGATGATTATGATGATGATTATGTTGATAATTATGATGATGATTATGATGACGGTTATGATGACGGTTATGATGATGATTATGATGATTATGACGACGATTATGATGATGATTATGATGATGATTCTGATGATGATTATGATGATGATTATGATGATGATTATGATGACGGTTATGATGATGATTATGATGATGATTATGATGATGATTATGATGATGATTATGATGACGATTATGATGATGATTATGATGATGATTATGACGATGATTATGATGATGACTATGATGCTGATTATGATGACGGTTATGATGACGGTTATGATGATGATTATGATGATTATGATGACGATTATGATGATGATTATGATGATGATTATGATGATGATTATGATGATGATTATGATGATGATTATGATGACTATAATGATGACGATTATGATGACTATTATGATGATTATTATGATGACGGTTATGATGATGATTGTGATGATGATTATGACGATGATTATGATGATGATTATGATAATGATTATGATGATGATTATGCTCATGATTATGATCATGATTATGATGAATATTATGATGATGATTATGTTAATGTATATGATGATGATTATGATGATGATTGCGATGATCATTATGATGACGATTATGATGACGATTGTGATGACTATTGTGATGATGACTATCATGACGATTATGATAATGATTATGATGATAATTATGATGACGGTTATCATGATGATTATGATGATGATTATGATGACGGTTATGATGATGATTATGATGATGATTATGATGATGACTATGATGATGATTATGACGATGATTATGATGATGATTATGATGATGATTATGATGAATATTATGATGATGATTATGATGATGATTATGATGATGATTATGATGATGTTTATGATGATGATTATGATGATGATTATGATGACTATAATGATGACGATTATGATGACTATTATGATGATTATTATGATGACGGTTATGATGATGATTATGATGATGATTATGATGATGATTATGATGATGATTATGATGACTATAATGATGACGATTGTGATGACTATTGTGATGATGACTATCATGACGATTATGATAATGATTATGATGATAATTATGATGACGGTTATCATGATGATTATGATGATGATTATGATGATGATTATGATGATGACAATGATGATGATTATGATGATGATTATGATGATGATTATGATGATGATTATGATGACCATCATGATGATGACTATGATGACGATTATGATAATGATTATGATGATGATTACGATGATCATTATGATGATGATTATGATGATCATTATGATGATGATTATGATGATGATTATGATTATGATTACGACGTCTATAATGATGCCGATTATGATGACTATTATGATGATGAATATGATGATGATTACGATGATGATTATGATGACTATAATGATGACGATTATGATGACTATTATGATGATGATTATGATGACGGTTATGATGATGATTATGATGATGATTATGACGATGATTATGATGATGATTATGATGATGACTATGATGATGATTATGACGATGATTATGATGATGATTATGATGATGATTATGATGATGATTATGATGATGATTATGATGACTATAATGATGACGATTGTGATGACTATTGTGATGATGACTATCATGACGATTATGATAATGATTATGATGATAATTATGATGACGGTTATCATGATGATTATGATGATGATTATGCTGATGATTATGATGATGACAATGATGATGATTATGATGATGACTATGATGCTGATTATGATGACGGTTATGATGACGGTTATGATGATGATTATGATGATTATGACGACGATTATGATGATGATTATGATGATGATTCTGATGATGATTATGATGATGATTATGGTGATGATTATGATGACGGTTATGATGATGATTATGATGATGATTATGATGATGACTATGATGATGATTATGACGATGATTATGATGATGATTATGATGATGATTATGATGATGGTTATGATGACTATAATGATGACGATTATGATGACTATTCTGATGATTATGATGGCGATTATGATGACTATTATGATGATTATGATGACGATTGTGATGATGACCATGGTGACGATTATGATGATGATTATGATGATGATTATGTTGATAATTATGATGATGATTATGATGATGACTATGATGATGATTATGATGATGATTATGATGATGATTATGATGATGACTATGATGATGATCATGACGATGATTATGATGATGATTATGATGATGATTATGATGATGATTATGATGATGATTATGATGATGATTATGATGATGATTATGATGATGATTATGATGACTATAATGATGACGATTGTGATGACTATTGTGATGATGACTATCATGACGATTATGATAATGATTATGATGATAATTATGATGACGGTTATCATGATGATTATGATGATGATTATGTTGATAATTATGATGATGATTATGATGATGACTATGATGATGATTATGATGACGATTATGATGATGACTATGATGACGATTATGATAATGATTATGATGATGATTATGATGAATATTATGATGATGATTATGATGATGATTATGATGATGATTATGATGATGATTATGATGATGATTATGATGATGATTATGATGACGGTTATGATGATGATTATGATGATGATTATGATGATGACTATGATGATGATTATGACGATGATTATGATGATGATTATGATGATGACAAGGATGATGATTATGATGATGATTATGATGATGATTATGATGATGATTATGATGACTATAATGATGACGATTGTGATGACTATTGTGATGATGACTATCATGACGATTATGATAATGATTATGATGATAATTATGATGACGGTTATCATGATGATTATGATGATGATTATGCTGATGATTATGATGATGACAATGATGATGATTATGATTATGACTATGATGCTGATTATGATGACGGTTATGATGACGGTTATGATGATGATTATGATGATTATGACGACGATTATGATGATGATTATGATGATGATTCTGATGATGATTATGCTGATGATTATGATGATGACAATGATGACGGTTATGATGATGATTATGATGATGATTATGATGATGACTATGATGATGATTATGACGATGATTATGATGATGATTATGATGATGATTATGATGATGATTATGATGATGATTATGATGATGGTTATGATGACTATAATGATGACGATTATGATGACTATTCTGATGATTATGATGGCGATTATGATGACTATTATGATGATTATGATGACGATTATGATGATGACCATGATGACGATTATGATGATGATTATGATGATGATTATGTTGATAATTATGATGATGATTATGATGACGGTTATGATGACGGTTATGATGATGATTATGATGATTATGACGACGATTATGATGATGATTATGATGATGATTCTGATGATGATTATGATGATGATTATGATGATGATTATGATGACGGTTATGATGATGATTATGATGATGATTATGATGATGATTATGATGATGATTATGATGACGATTATGATGATGATTATGATGATGATTATGATGATGATTATGATGATGACTATGATGCTGATTATGATGACGGTTATGATGACGGTTATGATGATGATTATGATGATTATGATGACGATTATGATGATGATTATGATGATGATTATGATGATGATTATGATGATGATTATGATGACTATAATGATGACGATTATGATGACTATTATGATGATTATTATGATGACGGTTATGATGATGATTGTGATGATGATTATGACGATGATTATGATGATGATTATGATAATGATTATGATGATGATTATGCTCATGATTATGATCATGATTATGATGAATATTATGATGATGATTATGTTAATGTATATGATGATGATTATGATGATGATTGCGATGATCATTATGATGACGATTATGATGACGATTGTGATGACTATTGTGATGATGACTATCATGACGATTATGATAATGATTATGATGATAATTATGATGACGGTTATCATGATGATTATGATGATGATTATGATGACGGTTATGATGATGATTATGATGATGATTATGATGATGACTATGATGATGATTATGACGATGATTATGATGATGATTATGATGATGATTATGATGAATATTATGATGATGATTATGATGATGATTATGATGATGATTATGATGATGTTTATGATGATGATTATGATGATGATTATGATGACTATAATGATGACGATTATGATGACTATTATGATGATTATTATGATGACGGTTATGATGATGATTGTGATGATGATTATGACGATGATTATGATGATGATTATGATAATGATTATGATGATGATTATGCTCATGATTATGATCATGATTATGATGAATATTATGATGATGATTATGTTAATGTATATGATGATGATTATGATGATGATTGCGATGATCATTATGATGACGATTATGATGACGATTGTGATGACTATTGTGATGATGACTATCATGACGATTATGATAATGATTATGATGATAATTATGATGACGGTTATCATGATGATTATGATGATGATTATGATGATGATTATGATGATGACTATGATGATGATTATGACGATGATTATGATGATGATTATGATGATGATTATGATGATGATTATGATGATGATTATGATGATGATTATGATGACTATAATGATGACGATTGTGATGACTATTGTGATGATGACTATCATGACGATTATGATAATGATTATGATGATAATTATGATGACGGTTATCATGATGATTATGATGATGATTATGATGATGATTATGATGATGACAATGATGATGATTATGATGATGATTATGATGATGATTATGATGATGATTATGATGATGTTTATGATGATGATTATGATGATGATTATGATGACTATAATGATGACGATTATGATGACTATTATGATGATTATTATGATGACGGTTATGATGATGATTGTGATGATGATTATGACGATGATTATGATGATGATTATGATAATGATTATGATGATGATTATGCTCATGATTATGATCATGATTATGATGAATATTATGATGATGATTATGTTAATGTATATGATGATGATTATGATGATGATTGCGATGATCATTATGATGACGATTATGATGACGATTGTGATGACTATTGTGATGATGACTATCATGACGATTATGATAATGATTATGATGATAATTATGATGACGGTTATCATGATGATTATGATGATGATTATGATGATGATTATGATGATGACTATGATGATGATTATGACGATGATTATGATGATGATTATGATGATGATTATGATGATGATTATGATGATGATTATGATGATGATTATGATGACTATAATGATGACGATTGTGATGACTATTGTGATGATGACTATCATGACGATTATGATAATGATTATGATGATAATTATGATGACGGTTATCATGATGATTATGATGATGATTATGATGATGATTATGATGATGACAATGATGATGATTATGATGATGATTATGATGATGATTATGATGATGATTATGATGACCATCATGATGATGACTATGATGACGATTATGATAATGATTATGATGATGATTACGATGATCATTATGATGATGATTATGATGATCATTATGATGATGATTATGATGATGATTATGATTATGATTACGACGTCTATAATGATGCCGATTATGATGACTATTATGATGATGATTATGTTAATGTATATGATGATGATTATGATGATGATTGCGATGATCATTATGATGACGATTATGATGACGATTGTGATGACTATTGTGATGATGACTATCATGACGATTATGATAATGATTATGATGATAATTATGATGACGGTTATCATGATGATTATGATGATGATTATGATGACGGTTATGATGATGATTATGATGATGATTATGATGATGACTATGATGATGATTATGACGATGATTATGATGATGATTATGATGATGATTATGATGAATATTATGATGATGATTATGATGATGATTATGATGATGATTATGATGATGTTTATGATGATGATTATGATGATGATTATGATGACTATAATGATGACGATTATGATGACTATTATGATGATTATTATGATGACGGTTATGATGATGATTATGATGATGATTATGATGATGATTATGATGATGATTATGATGACTATAATGATGACGATTGTGATGACTATTGTGATGATGACTATCATGACGATTATGATAATGATTATGATGATAATTATGATGACGGTTATCATGATGATTATGATGATGATTATGATGATGATTATGATGATGACAATGATGATGATTATGATGATGATTATGATGATGATTATGATGATGATTATGATGACCATCATGATGATGACTATGATGACGATTATGATAATGATTATGATGATGATTACGATGATCATTATGATGATGATTATGATGATGATTATGATTATGATTACGACGTCTATAATGATGCCGATTATGATGACTATTATGATGATGAATATGATGATGATTACGATGATGATTATGATGACTATAATGATGACGATTATGATGACTATTATGATGATGATTATGATGACGGTTATGATGATGATTATGATGATGATTATGACGATGATTATGATGATGATTATGATGATGACTATGATGATGATTATGACGATGATTATGATGATGATTATGATGATGATTATGATGATGATTATGATGATGATTATGATGACTATAATGATGACGATTGTGATGACTATTGTGATGATGACTATCATGACGATTATGATAATGATTATGATGATAATTATGATGACGGTTATCATGATGATTATGATGATGATTATGCTGATGATTATGATGATGACAATGATGATGATTATGATTATGACTATGATGCTGATTATGATGACGGTTATGATGACGGTTATGATGATGATTATGATGATTATGACGACGATTATGATGATGATTATGATGATGATTCTGATGATGATTATGCTGATGATTATGATGATGACAATGATGACGGTTATGATGATGATTATGATGATGATTATGATGATGACTATGATGATGATTATGACGATGATTATGATGATGATTATGATGATGATTATGATGATGATTATGATGATGATTATGATGATGGTTATGATGACTATAATGATGACGATTATGATGACTATTCTGATGATTATGATGGCGATTATGATGACTATTATGATGATTATGATGACGATTATGATGATGACCATGATGACGATTATGATGATGATTATGATGATGATTATGTTGATAATTATGATGATGATTATGATGACGGTTATGATGACGGTTATGATGATGATTATGATGATTATGACGACGATTATGATGATGATTATGATGATGATTCTGATGATGATTATGATGATGATTATGATGATGATTATGATGACGGTTATGATGATGATTATGATGATGATTATGATGATGATTATGATGATGATTATGATGACGATTATGATGATGATTATGATGATGATTATGATGATGATTATGATGATGACTATGATGCTGATTATGATGACGGTTATGATGACGGTTATGATGATGATTATGATGATTATGATGACGATTATGATGAGGATTATGATGATGATTATGATGATGATTATGATGATGATTATGATGACTATAATGATGACGATTATGATGACTATTATGATGATTATTATGATGACGGTTATGATGATGATTGTGATGATGATTATGACGATGATTATGATGATGATTATGATAATGATTATGATGATGATTATGCTCATGATTATGATCATGATTATGATGAATATTATGATGATGATTATGTTAATGTATATGATGATGATTATGATGATGATTGCGATGATCATTATGATGACGATTATGATGACGATTGTGATGACTATTGTGATGATGACTATCATGACGATTATGATAATGATTATGATGATAATTATGATGACGGTTATCATGATGATTATGATGATGATTATGATGACGGTTATGATGATGATTATGATGATGATTATGATGATGACTATGATGATGATTATGACGATGATTATGATGATGATTATGATGATGATTATGATGAATATTATGATGATGATTATGATGATGATTATGATGATGATTATGATGATGTTTATGATGATGATTATGATGATGATTATGATGACTATAATGATGACGATTATGATGACTATTATGATGATTATTATGATGACGGTTATGATGATGATTGTGATGATGATTATGACGATGATTATGATGATGATTATGATAATGATTATGATGATGATTATGCTCATGATTATGATCATGATTATGATGAATATTATGATGATGATTATGTTAATGTATATGATGATGATTATGATGATGATTGCGATGATCATTATGATGACGATTATGATGACGATTGTGATGACTATTGTGATGATGACTATCATGACGATTATGATAATGATTATGATGATAATTATGATGACGGTTATCATGATGATTATGATGATGATTATGATGATGATTATGATGACTATAATGATGACGATTGTGATGACTATTGTGATGATGACTATCATGACGATTATGATAATGATTATGATGATAATTATGATGACGGTTATCATGATGATTATGATGATGATTATGATGATGATTATGATGATGACAATGATGATGATTATGATGATGATTATGATGATGATTATGATGATGATTATGATGACCATCATGATGATGACTATGATGACGATTATGATAATGATTATGATGATGATTACGATGATTATGACGACGATTATGATGATGATTATGATGATGATTCTGATGATGATTATGATGATGATTATGATGATGATTATGATGACGGTTATGATGATGATTATGATGATGATTATGATGATGATTATGATGATGATTATGATGACGATTATGATGATGATTATGATGATGATTATGATGATGATTATGATGATGACTATGATGCTGATTATGATGACGGTTATGATGACGGTTATGATGATGATTATGATGATTATGATGACGATTATGATGATGATTATGATGATGATTATGATGATGATTATGATGATGATTATGATGACTATAATGATGACGATTATGATGACTATTATGATGATTATTATGATGACGGTTATGATGATGATTGTGATGATGATTATGACGATGATTATGATGATGATTATGATAATGATTATGATGATGATTATGCTCATGATTATGATCATGATTATGATGAATATTATGATGATGATTATGTTAATGTATATGATGATGATTATGATGATGATTGCGATGATCATTATGATGACGATTATGATGACGATTGTGATGACTATTGTGATGATGACTATCATGACGATTATGATAATGATTATGATGATAATTATGATGATGATTATGATGATGATTATGATGATGATTATGATGACCATCATGATGATGACTATGATGACGATTATGATAATGATTATGATGATGATTACGATGATCATTATGATGATGATTATGATGATCATTATGATGATGATTATGATGATGATTATGATTATGATTACGACGTCTATAATGATGCCGATTATGATGACTATTATGATGATGAATATGATGATGATTACGATGATCATTATGATGACGATTATGATGACGATTGTGATGACTATTGTGATGATGACTATCATGACGATTATGATAATGATTATGATGATAATTATGATGATGATTATGATGATGATTATGATGATGATTATGATGACCATCATGATGATGACTATGATGACGATTATGATAATGATTATGATGATGATTGCGATGATCATTATGATGACGATTATGATGACGATTGTGATGACTATTGTGATGATGACTATCATGACGATTATGATAATGATTATGATGATAATTATGATGACTATAATGATGATGATTACGATGATTATGACGACGATTATGATGATGATTATGATGATGATTCTGATGACGATTATGATGACTATTATGATGATTATTATGATGACGGTTATGATGATGATTGTGATGATGATTATGACGATGATTATGATGATGATTATGATAATGATTATGATGATGATTATGCTCATGATTATGATCATGATTATGATGAATATTATGATGATGATTATGTTAATGTATATGATGATGATTATGATGACGATTATGATGATGATTATGATGATGATTATGATGAATATTATGATGATGATTATGATGATGATTATGATGATGATTATGATGATGTTTATGATGATGATTATGATGATGATTTTGATGACTATAATGATGACGATTATGATGACTATTATGATGATTATTATGATGACGGTTATGATGATGATTGTGATGATGATTATGACGATGATTATGATGATGATTATGATGATGATTATGTTAATGTATATGATGATGATTATGATGATGATTGCGATGATCATTATGATGACGATTATGATGACGATTGTGATGACTATTGTGATGATGACTATCATGACGATTATGATAATGATTATGATGATAATTATGATGACGGTTATCATGATGATTATGATGATGATTATGATGATGATTATGATGATAACTATGATGATGATTATGACGATGATTATGATGATGATTATGATGATGATTATGATGATGATTATGATGATGATTATGATGATGATTATGATGACTATAATGATGACGATTGTGATGACTATTGTGATGATGACTATCATGACGATTATGATAATGATTATGATGATAATTATGATGACGGTTATCATGATGATTATGATGATGATTATGATGATGATTATGATGATGACAATGATGATGATTATGATGATGATTATGATGATGATTATGATGATGATTATGATGACCATCATGATGATGACTATGATGACGATTATGATAATGATTATGATGATGATTACGATGATCATTATGATGATGATTATGATGATCATTATGATGATGATTATGATGATGATTATGATTATGATTACGACGTCTATAATGATGCCGATTATGATGACTATTATGATGATGAATATGATGATGATTACGATGATGATTATGATGACTATAATGATGACGATTATGATGATGATTATGATGATGATTATGATGACTATAATGATGACGATTATGATGACTATTATGATGATTATTATGATGACGGTTATGATGATGATTGTGATGATGATTATGACGATGATTATGATGATGATTATGATAATGATTATGATGATGATTATGCTCATGATTATGATCATGATTATGATGAATATTATGATGATGATTATGTTAATGTATATGATGATGATTATGATGATGATTGCGATGATCATTATGATGACGATTATGATGACGATTGTGATGACTATTGTGATGATGACTATCATGACGATTATGATAATGATTATGATGATAATTATGATGACGGTTATCATGATGATTATGATGATGATTATGATGATGATTATGATGATAACTATGATGATGATTATGACGATGATTATGATGATGATTATGATGATGATTATGATGATGATTATGATGATGATTATGATGATGATTATGATGACTATAATGATGACGATTGTGATGACTATTGTGATGATGACTATCATGACGATTATGATAATGATTATGATGATAATTATGATGACGGTTATCATGATGATTATGATGATGATTATGATGATGATTATGATGATGACAATGATGATGATTATGATGATGATTATGATGATGATTATGATGATGATTATGATGACCATCATGATGATGACTATGATGACGATTATGATAATGATTATGATGATGATTACGATGATCATTATGATGATGATTATGATGATCATTATGATGATGATTATGATGATGATTATGATTATGATTACGACGTCTATAATGATGCCGATTATGATGACTATTATGATGATGATTATGATGACTATAATGATGACGATTATGATGACTATTATGATGATGATTATGATGACGGTTATGATGATGATTATGATGATGATTATGACGATGATTATGATGATGATTATGATGATGACTATGATGATGATTATGACGATGATTATGATGATGATTATGATGATGATTATGATGATGATTATGATGATGATTATGATGACTATAATGATGACGATTGTGATGACTATTGTGATGATGACTATCATGACGATTATGATAATGATTATGATGATAATTATGATGACGGTTATCATGATGATTATGATGATGATTATGCTGATGATTATGATGATGACAATGATGATGATTATGATGATGACTATGATGCTGATTATGATGACGGTTATGATGACGGTTATGATGATGATTATGATGATTATGACGACGATTATGATGATGATTATGATGATGATTATGATGATGATTATGATGACGGTTATGATGATGATTATGATGATGATTATGATGATGACTATGATGATGATTATGACGATGATTATGATGATGATTATGATGATGATTATAATGATGATTATGATGATGGTTATGATGACTATAATGATGACGATTATGATGACTATTCTGATGATTATGATGGCGATTATGATGACTATTATGATGATTATGATGACGATTGTGATGATGACCATGATGACGATTATGATGATGATTATGATGATGATTATGTTGATAATTATGATGATGATTATGATGATGATTATGTTGATAATTATGATGATGATTATGATGATGACTATGATGATGATTATGATGACGATTATGATGATGACTATGATGACGATTATGATAATGATTATGATGATGATTATGATGAATATTATGATGATGATTATGATGATGATTATGATTATGATTATGATGATGATTATGATGATGATTATGATGATGATTATGATGACGGTTATGATGATGATTATGATGATGATTATGATGATGACTATGATGATGATTATGACGATGATTATGATGATGATTATGATGATGACAATGATGATGATTATGATGATGATTATGATGATGATTATGATGATGATTATGATGACCATCATGATGATGACTATGATGACGATTATGATAATGATTATGATGATAATTATGATGACGGTTATGACGATGATTATGATGACGATTATGATAATGATTATGATGATGATTATGATGAATATTATGATGATGATTATGATGATGATTATGATGATGATTATGATGATGTTTATGATGATGATTATGATGATGATTATGATGATGATTATGATGATGATTATGATGATGATTATGATGATGATTATGATGATGATTATGATGATGATTATGATGACGATCATGAGCACTATAATGATGACGATTATGATGACTATTATGATGATTATTATGATGACGGTTATGATGATGATTGTGATGATGATTATGACGATGATTATGATGATGATTATGTTGATAATTATGATGATGATTATGATGATGACTATGATGACGATTGTGATGACTATTGTGATGATGACTATCATGACGATTATGATAATGATTATGATGATAATTATGATGACGGTTATCATGATGATTATGATGATGATTATGATGATGATTATGATGATGACAATGATGATGATTATGATGATGATTATGATGATGATTATGATAATGATTATGATGATGATTATGATGATGATTATGATGATGATTATGATGACGGTTATGATGATGATTATGATGATGATTATGATGATGACCATGATGATGATTATGACGATGATTATGATGATGATTATGATGATGATTATGATGATGATTATGATGATGGTTATGATGACTATAATGATGACGATTATGATGACTATTCTGATGATTATGATGGCGATTATGATGACTATTATGATGATTATGATGACGATTATGATGATGACCATGATGACGATTATGATGATGATTATGATGATGATTATGTTGATAATTATGATGATGATTATGATGATGACTATGATGATGATTATGATGACGATTATGATGATGACTATGATGACGATTATGATAATGATTATGATGATGATTATGATGAATATTATGATGATGATTATGATGATGATTCTGATGATGATTATGATGATGATTATGATGATGATTATGATGACGGTTATGATGATTATGATGATGATTATGATGATGACTATGATGATGATTATGACGATGATTATGATGATGATTATGATGATGATTATGATGATGATTATGATGATGGTTATGATGACTATAATGATGACGATTATGATGACTATTCTGATGATTATGATGGCGATTATGATGACTATTATGATGATTATGATGACGATTGTGATGATGACCATGATGACGATTATGATGATGATTATGATGATGATTATGTTGATAATTATGATGATGATTATGATGATGACTATGATGATGATTATGATGATGATTATGATGATGATTATGATGATGACTATGATGATGATCATGACGATGATTATGATGATGATTATGATGATGATTATGATGATGATTATGATGATGATTATGATGATGATTATGATGATGATTATGATGACTATAATGATGACGATTGTGATGACTATTGTGATGATGACTATCATGACGATTATGATAATGATTATGATGATAATTATGATGACGGTTATCATGATGATTATGATGATGATTATGTTGATAATTATGATGATGATTATGATGATGACTATGATGATGATTATGATGACGATTATGATGATGACTATGATGACGATTATGATAATGATTATGATGATGATTATGATGAATATTATGATGATGATTATGATGATGATTATGATGATGATTATGATGATGATTATGATGATGATTATGATGATGATTATGATGACGGTTATGATGATGATTATGATGATGATTATGATGATGACTATGATGATGATTATGACGATGATTATGATGATGATTATGATGATGACAATGATGATGATTATGATGATGATTATGATGATAATTATGATGACGGTTATGACGATGATTATGATGACGATTATGATAATGATTATGATTATGATTATGATGAATATTATGATGATGATTATGATGATGATTATGATGATGATTATGATGATGTTTATGATGATGATTATGATGATGATTATGATGATGATTATGATGATGATTATGATGATGATTATGATGATGATTATGATGATGATTATGATGATGATTATGATGACGATCATGAGCACTATTATGATGATGACTATGATGATGATTATGATGATGACTATGATGATGATTACGATGACGATTATGATGATGACTATGATGATGATTATGCTCATGATTATGATCATGACTATGATGAATATTATGATGATGATTATGTTAATGTATATGATGATGATTATGATGATGATTGCGATGATCATTATGATGACGATTATGATGACGATTGTGATGACTATTGTGATGATGACTATCATGACGATTATGTTAATGATTATGATGATAATTATGATGACGGTTATCATGATGATTATGATGATGATTATGATGACGGTTATGATGATGATTATGATGATGATTATGATGATGACTATGATGATGATTATGACGATGATTATGATGATGATTATGATGATGATTATGATGATGATTATGATGAATATTATGATGATGATTATGATGATGATTATGATGATGATTATGATGATGTTTATGATGATGATTATGATGATGATTATGATGACTATAATGATGACGATTATGATGACTATTATGATGATTATTATGATGACGGTTATGATGATGATTGTGATGATGATTATGACGATGATTATGATGATGATTATGATAATGATTATGATGATGATTATGCTCATGATTATGATCATGATTATGATGAATATTATGATGATGATTATGTTAATGTATATGATGATGATTATGATGATCATTGCGATGATCATTATGATGACGATTATGATGACGATTGTGATGACTATTGTGATGATGACTATCATGACGATTATGATAATGATTATGATGATAATTATGATGACGGTTATCATGATGATTATGATGATGATTATGATGATGATTATGATGATGATTATGATGATGACTATGATGATGATTATGACGATGATTATGATGATGATTATGATGATGATTATGATGATGATTATGATGATGATTATGATGATGATTATGATGACTATAATGATGACGATTGTGATGACTATTGTGATGATGACTATCATGACGATTATGATAATGATTATGATGATAATTATGATGACGGTTATCATGATGATTATGATGATGATTATGATGATGATTATGATGATGACAATGATGATGATTATGATGATGATTATGATGATGATTATGATGATGATTATGATGACCATCATGATGATGACTATGATGACGATTATGATAATGATTATGATGATGATTACGATGATCATTATGATGATTATGATGATCATTATGATGATGATTATGATGATGATTATGATTATGATTACGACGTCTATAATGATGCCGATTATGATGACTATTATGATGATGAATATGATGATGATTACGATGATGATTATGATGACTATAATGATGACGATTATGATGACTATTATGATGATGATTATGATGACGGTTATGATGATGATTATGATGATGATTATGACGATGATTGTGATGATGATTATGATGATGACTATGATGATGATTATGACGATGATTATGATAATGATTATGATGATGATTATGATGATGATTATGATGATGATTATGATGATGATTATGATGATGATTATGATGACTATAATGATGACGATTGTGATGACTATTGTGATGATGACTATCATGACGATTATGATAATGATTATGATGATAATTATGATGACGGTTATCATGATGATTATGATGATGATTATGCTGATGATTATGATGATGACAATGATGATGATTATGATTATGACTATGATGCTGATTATGATGACGGTTATGATGACGGTTATGATGATGATTATGATGATTATGACGACGATTATGATGATGATTATGATGATGATTCTGATGATGATTATGATGATGATTATGATGATGATTATGATGACGGTTATGATGATGATTATGATGATGATTATGATGAATATTATGATGATGATTATGATGATGATTATGATGATGATTATGATGATGTTTATGATGATGATTATGATGATGATTATGATGACGATTATGATGATGATTATGATGATGATTATGATGATGATTATGATGATGATTATGATGATGATTATGATGACGATCATGAGCACTATTATGATGATGACTATGATGATGATTATGATGATGATTATGATGACGATCATGAGCACTATTATGATGATGACTATGATGATGATTATGATGATGACTATGATGATGATTACGATGACGATTATGATGATGACTATGATGATGATTATGATCATGATTATGATCATGATTATGATGAATATTATGATGATGATTATGTTAATGTATATGATGATGATTATGATGATGATTGCGATGATCATTATGATGACGATTATGATGACGATTGTGATGACTATTGTGATGATGACTATCATGACGATTATGATAATGATTATGATGATAATTATGATGACGGTTATCATGATGATTATGATGATGATTATGATGACGGTTATGATGATGATTATGATGATGATTATGATGATGACTATGATGATGATTATGACGATGATTATGATGATGATTATGATGATGATTATGATGATGATTATGATAAATATTATGATGATGATTATGATGATGATTATGATGATGATTATGATGATGTTTATGATGATGATTATGATGATGATTATGATGACGGTTATCATGATGATTATGATGATGATTATGATGACGGTTATGATGATGATTATGATGATGATTATGATGATGACTATGATGATGATTATGACGATGATTATGATGATGATTATGATGATGATTATGATGATGATTATGATGAATATTATGATGATGATTATGATGATGATTATGATGATGATTATGATGATGTTTATGATGATGATTATGATGATGATTATGATGATGATTATGATGACCATCATGATGATGACTATGATGACGATTATGATAATGATTATGATGATGATTACGATGATCATTATGATGATTATGATGATCATTATGATGATGATTATGATGATGATTATGATTATGATTACGACGTCTATAATGATGCCGATTATGATGACTATTATGATGATGAATATGATGATGATTACGATGATGATTATGATGACTATAATGATGACGATTATGATGACTATTATGATGATGATTATGATGACGGTTATGATGATGATTATGATGATGATTATGACGATGATTGTGATGATGATTATGATGATGACTATGATGATGATTATGACGATGATTATGATAATGATTATGATGATGATTATGATGATGATTATGATGATGATTATGATGATGATTATGATGATGATTATGATGACTATAATGATGACGATTGTGATGACTATTGTGATGATGACTATCATGACGATTATGATAATGATTATGATGATAATTATGATGACGGTTATCATGATGATTATGATGATGATTATGCTGATGATTATGATGATGACAATGATGATGATTATGATTATGACTATGATGCTGATTATGATGACGGTTATGATGACGGTTATGATGATGATTATGATGATTATGACGACGATTATGATGATGATTATGATGATGATTCTGATGATGATTATGATGATGATTATGATGATGATTATGATGACGGTTATGATGATGATTATGATGATGATTATGATGAATATTATGATGATGATTATGATGATGATTATGATGATGATTATGATGATGTTTATGATGATGATTATGATGATGATTATGATGACGATTATGATGATGATTATGATGATGATTATGATGATGATTATGATGATGATTATGATGATGATTATGATGACGATCATGAGCACTATTATGATGATGACTATGATGATGATTATGATGATGATTATGATGACGATCATGAGCACTATTATGATGATGACTATGATGATGATTATGATGATGACTATGATGATGATTACGATGACGATTATGATGATGACTATGATGATGATTATGATCATGATTATGATCATGATTATGATGAATATTATGATGATGATTATGTTAATGTATATGATGATGATTATGATGATGATTGCGATGATCATTATGATGACGATTATGATGACGATTGTGATGACTATTGTGATGATGACTATCATGACGATTATGATAATGATTATGATGATAATTATGATGACGGTTATCATGATGATTATGATGATGATTATGATGACGGTTATGATGATGATTATGATGATGATTATGATGATGACTATGATGATGATTATGACGATGATTATGATGATGATTATGATGATGATTATGATGATGATTATGATAAATATTATGATGATGATTATGATGATGATTATGATGATGATTATGATGATGTTTATGATGATGATTATGATGATGATTATGATGACGGTTATCATGATGATTATGATGATGATTATGATGACGGTTATGATGATGATTATGATGATGATTATGATGATGACTATGATGATGATTATGACGATGATTATGATGATGATTATGATGATGATTATGATGATGATTATGATGAATATTATGATGATGATTATGATGATGATTATGATGATGATTATGATGATGTTTATGATGATGATTATGATGATGATTATGATGATGATTATGATGATGATTATGATGATGATTATGATGATGATTATGATGATGATTATGATGATGATTATGATGACGATCATGAGCACTATTATGATGATGACTATGATGATGATTATGATGATGACTATGATGATGATTATGATGATGACTACGATGACGATTATGGTAATGATTATGATGATGATTATGATGACGGTTATGATGATGATTATGATGATGATTATGATGATGACTATGATGATGATTATGACGATGATTATGATGATGATTATGATGATGATTATGATGATGATTATGATGATGATTATGATGATGATTATGATGACTATAATGATGACGATTGTGATGACTATTGTGATGATGACTATCATGACGATCATGATAATGATTATGATGATAATTATGATGACGGTTATCATGATGATTATGATGATGATTATGATGATGATTATGATGATGACAATGATGATGATTATGATGATGACTATGATGCTGATTATGATGACGGTTATGATGACGGTTATGATGATGATTATGATGATTATGACGACGATTATGATGATGATTATGATGATGATTCTGATGATGATTATGATGATGATTATGATGATGATTATGATGACGGATATGATGATGATTATGATGATGATTATGATGATGACTATGATGATGATTATGACGATGATTATGATGATGATTATGATGATGATTATGATGATGATTATGATGATGGTTATGATGACTATAATGATGACGATTATGATGACTATTCTGATGATTATGATGGCGATTATGATGACTATTATGATGATTATGATGACGATTATGATGATGACCATGATGACGATTATGATGATGATTATGATGATGATTATGTTGATAATTATGATGATGATTATGATGATGACTATGATGATGATTATGATGACGATTATGATGATGACTATGATGACGATTATGATAATGATTATGATGATGATTATGATGAATATTATGATGATGATTATGATGATGATTATGATGATGATTATGATGATGATTATGATGATGATTATGATGATGATTATGATGATGATTATGATGACGGTTATGATGATGATTATGATGATGATTATGATGATGACTATGATGATGATTATGACGATGATTATGATGATGATTATGATGATGATTATGATGATGATTATGATGATGGTTATGATGACTATAATGATGACGATTATGATGACTATTCTGATGATTATGATGGCGATTATGATGACTATTATGATGATTATGATGACGATTGTGATGATGACCATGATGACGATTATGATGATGATTATGATGATGATTATGTTGATAATTATGATGATGATTATGATGATGATTATGTTGATAATTATGATGATGATTATGATGATGACTATGATGATGATTATGATGACGATTATGATGATGACTATGATGACGATTATGATAATGATTATGATGATGATTATGATGAATATTATGATGATGATTATGATGATGATTATGATGATGATTATGATGATGATTATGATGATGATTATGATGACGGTTATGATGATGATTATGATGATGATTATGATGATGACTATGATGATGATTATGACGATGATTATGATGATGATTATGATGATGACAATGATGATGATTATGATGATGATTATGATGATGATTATGATGATGATTATGATGACCATCATGATGATGACTATGATGACGATTATGATAATGATTATGATGATAATTATGATGACGGTTATGATGATGATTATGATGACGATTATGATAATGATTATGATGATGATTATGATGAATATTATGATGATGATTATGATGATGATTATGATGATGATTATGATGATGTTTATGATGATGATTATGATGATGATTATGATGACGATTATGATGATGATTATGATGATGATTATGATGATGATTATGATGATGATTATGATGACGATCATGAGCACTATTATGATGATGACTATGATGATGATTATGATGATGATTATGATGACGATCATGAGCACTATTATGATGATGACTATGATGATGATTATGATGATGACTATGATGATGATTACGATGACGATTATGATGATGACTATGATGATGATTATGATCATGATTATGATCATGATTATGATGAATATTATGATGATGATTATGTTAATGTATATGATGATGATTATGATGATGATTGCGATGATCATTATGATGACGATTATGATGACGATTGTGATGACTATTGTGATGATGACTATCATGACGATTATGATAATGATTATGATGATAATTATGATGACGGTTATCATGATGATTATGATGATGATTATGATGACGGTTATGATGATGATTATGATGATGATTATGATGATGACTATGATGATGATTATGACGATGATTATGATGATGATTATGATGATGATTATGATGATGATTATGATAAATATTATGATGATGATTATGATGATGATTATGATGATGATTATGATGATGTTTATGATGATGATTATGATGATGATTATGATGACGGTTATCATGATGATTATGATGATGATTATGATGACGGTTATGATGATGATTATGATGATGATTATGATGATGACTATGATGATGATTATGACGATGATTATGATGATGATTATGATGATGATTATGATGATGATTATGATGATGATTATGATGACCATCATGATGATGACTATGATGACGATTATGATAATGATTATGATGATAATTATGATGACGGTTATGATGATGATTATGATGACGATTATGATAATGATTATGATGATGATTATGATGAATATTATGATGATGATTATGATGATGATTATGATGATGATTATGATGATGTTTATGATGATGATTATGATGATGATAATGATGACGATTATGATGATGATTATGATGATGATTATGATGATGATTATGATGATGATTATGATGACGATCATGAGCACTATTATGATGATGACTATGATGATGATTATGATGATGATTATGATGACGATCATGAGCACTATTATGATGATGACTATGATGATGATTATGATGATGACTATGATGATGATTACGATGACGATTATGATGATGACTATGATGATGATTATGATCATGATTATGATCATGATTATGATGAATATTATGATGATGATTATGTTAATGTATATGATGATGATTATGATGACGATTGCGATGATGACAATGATGATGATTATGATGATGACTATGATGCTGATTATGATGACGGTTATGATGACGGTTATGATGATGATTATGATGATTATGACGACGATTATGATGATGATTATGATGATGATTCTGATGATGATTATGATGATGATTATGATGATGATTATGATGATGATTATGATGATGATTATGATGATGATTATGATGATGATTATGATGATGATTATGATGACTATAATGATGACGATTGTGATGACTATTGTGATGATGACTATCATGACGATCATGATAATGATTATGATGATAATTATGATGACGGTTATCATGATGATTATGATGATGATTATGATGATGATTATGATGATGACAATGATGATGATTATGATGATGACTATGATGCTGATTATGATGACGGTTATGATGACGGTTATGATGATGATTATGATGATTATGACGACGATTATGATGATGATTATGATGATGATTCTGATGATGATTATGATGATGATTATGATGATGATTATGATGACGGATATGATGATGATTATGATGATGATTATGATGATGACTATGATGATGATTATGACGATGATTATGATGATGATTATGATGATGACTATGATGATGATTATGACGATGATTATGATGATGATTATGATGATGATTATGATGATGATTATGATAAATATTATGATGATGATTATGATGATGATTATGATGATGATTATGATGATGTTTATGATGATGATTATGATGATGATTATGATGACGGTTATCATGATGATTATGATGATGATTATGATGACGGTTATGATGATGATTATGATGATGATTATGATGATGACTATGATGATGATTATGACGATGATTATGATGATGATTATGATGATGATTATGATGATGATTATGATGAATATTATGATGATGATTATGATGATGATTATGATGATGATTATGATGATGTTTATGATGATGATTATGATGATGATTATGATGATGATTATGATGATGATTATGATGATGATTATGATGATGATTATGATGATGATTATGATGATGATTATGATGACGATCATGAGCACTATTATGATGATGACTATGATGATGATTATGATGATGACTATGATGATGATTACGATGACGATTATGATGATGACTATGATGATGATTATGCTCATGATTACGATGATGATTATGGTGAATATTATGATGATGATTATGATGATGATTATGATGATGATTATGATGATGACTATGATGACGATTATGGTAATGATTATGATGATGATTATGATGACGGTTATGATGATGATTATGATGATGATTATGATGATGACTATGATGATGATTATGACGATGATTATGATGATGATTATGATGATGATTATGATGATGATTATGATGATGATTATGATGATGATTATGATGACTATAATGATGACGATTGTGATGACTATTGTGATGATGACTATCATGACGATCATGATAATGATTATGATGATAATTATGATGACGGTTATCATGATGATTATGATGATGATTATGATGATGATTATGATGATGACAATGATGATGATTATGATGATGACTATGATGCTGATTATGATGACGGTTATGATGACGGTTATGATGATGATTATGATGATTATGACGACGATTATGATGATGATTATGATGATGATTCTGATGATGATTATGATGATGATTATGATGATGATTATGATGACGGATATGATGATGATTATGATGATGATTATGATGATGACTATGATGATGATTATGACGATGATTATGATGATGATTATGATGATGATTATGATGATGATTATGATGATGGTTATGATGACTATAATGATGACGATTATGATGACTATTCTGATGATTATGATGGCGATTATGATGACTATTATGATGATTATGATGACGATTATGATGATGACCATGATGACGATTATGATGATGATTATGATGATGATTATGTTGATAATTATGATGATGATTATGATGATGACTATGATGATGATTATGATGACGATTATGATGATGACTATGATGACGATTATGATAATGATTATGATGATGATTATGATGAATATTATGATGATGATTATGATGATGATTATGATGATGATTATGATGATGATTATGATGATGATTATGATGATGATTATGATGATGATTATGATGATGATTATGATGACGGTTATGATGATGATTATGATGATGATTATGATGATGACTATGATGATGATTATGACGACGATTATGATGATGATTATGATGATGATTATGATGATGATTATGATGATGGTTATGATGACTATAATGATGACGATTATGATGACTATTCTGATGATTATGATGGCGATTATGATGACTATTATGATGATTATGATGACGATTGTGATGATGACCATGATGACGATTATGATGATGATTATGATGATGATTATGTTGATAATTATGATGATGATTATGATGATGATTATGTTGATAATTATGATGATGATTATGATGATGACTATGATGATGATTATGATGACGATTATGATGATGACTATGATGACGATTATGATAATGATTATGATGATGATTATGATGAATATTATGATGATGATTATGATGATGATTATGATGATGATTATGATGATGATTATGATGATGATTATGATGATGATTATGATGATGATTATGATGATGATTATGTTGATGATTATGATGATGATTATGATGATGATTATGATGATGATTATGATGATGATTATGATGACGATCATGAGCACTATTATGATGATGACTATGATGACGATTATGATAATGATTATGATGATGATTATGATGAATATTATGATGATGACTATGATGATGATTACGATGACGATTATGATGATGACTATGATGATGATTATGCTCATGATTATGATGAATATTATGATGATGATTATGTTAATGTATATGATGATGATTATGATGATGATTGCGATGATCATTATGATGACGATTATGATGACGATTGTGATGACTATTGTGATGATGACTATCATGACGATTATGATAATGATTATGATGATAATTATGATGACGGTTATCATGATGATTATGATGATGATTATGATGACGGTTATGATGATGATTATGATGATGATTATGATGATGACTATGATGATGATTATGACGATGATTATGATGATGATTATGATGATGATTATGATGATGATTATGATGAATATTATGATGATGATTATGATGATGATTATGATGATGATTATGATGATGTTTATGATGATGATTATGATGATGATTATGATGACTATAATGATGACGATTGTGATGACTATTGTGATGATGACTATCATGACGATTATGATAATGATTATGATGATAATTATGATGACGGTTATCATGATGATTATGATGATGATTATGCTGATGATTATGATGATGACAATGATGATGATTATGATTATGACTATGATGCTGATTATGATGACGGTTATGATGACGGTTATGATGATGATTATGATGATTATGACGACGATTATGATGATGATTATGATGATGATTCTGATGATGATTATGCTGATGATTATGATGATGACAATGATGATGATTATGATGATGACTATGATGCTGATTATGATGACGGTTATGATGACGGTTATGATGATGATTATGATGATTATGACGACGATTATGATGATGATTATGATGATGATTCTGATGATGATTATGATGATGATTATGATGATGATTATGATGACGGTTATGATGATGATTATGATGATGATTATGATGTTGACTATGATGATGATTATGACGATGATTATGATGATGATTATGATGATGATTATGATGATGATTATGATGATGGTTATGATGACTATAATGATGACGATTATGATGATGATTATGACGATGATTATGATGGCGATTATGATGACTATTATGATGATTATGATGACGATTATGACGATGACCATGATGACGATTATGATGATGATTATGATGATGATTATGTTGATAATTATGATGATGATTATGATGATGACTATGATGATGATTATGATGACGATTATGATGATGATTATGACGATGATTATGATGATGATTATGATGATGATTATGATGATGATTATGATGATGATCATGATGATGATTATGATGACTATAATGATGACGATTGTGATGACTATTGTGATGATGACTATCATGACGATTATGATAATGATTATGATGATAATTATGATGACGGTTATCATGATGATTATGATGATGATTATGCTGATGATTATGATGATGACAATGATGATGATTATGATTATGACTATGATGCTGATTATGATGACGGTTATGATGACGGTTATGATGATGATTATGATGATTATGACGACGATTATGATGATGATTATGATGATGATTCTGATGATGATTATGCTGATGATTATGATGATGACAATGATGATGATTATGATGATGACTATGATGCTGATTATGATGACGGTTATGATGACGGTTATGATGATGATTATGATGATTATGACGACGATTATGATGATGATTATGATGATGATTCTGATGATGATTATGATGATGATTATGATGATGATTATGATGACGGTTATGATGATGATTATGATGATGATTATGATGATGACTATGATGATGATTATGACGATGATTATGATGATGATTATGATGATGATTATGATGATGATTATGATGATGGTTATGATGACTATAATGATGACGATTATGATGACTATTCTGATGATTATGATGGCGATTATGATGACTATTATGATGATTATGATGACGATTATGATGATGACCATGATGACGATTATGATGATGATTATGATGATGATTATGTTGATAATTATGATGATGATTATGATGATGACTTTGATGATGATTATGATGACGATTATGATGATGACTATGATGACGATTATGATAATGATTATGATGATGATTATGATGAATATTATGATGATGATTATGATGATGATTCTGATGATGATTATGATGATGATTATGATGATGATTATGATGACGGTTATGATGATGATTATGATGATGATTATGATGATGACTATGATGATGATTATGACGATGATTATGATGATGATTATGATGATGATTATGATGATGATTATGATGATGGTTATGATGACTATAATGATGACGATTATGATGACTATTCTGATGATTATGATGGCGATTATGATGACTATTATGATGATTATGATGACGATTGTGATGATGACCATGATGACGATTATGATGATGATTATGATGATGATTATGTTGATAATTATGATGATGATTATGATGATGACTATGATGATGATTATGATGATGATTATGATGATGATTATGATGATGACTATGATGATGATCATGACGATGATTATGATGATGATTATGATGATGATTATGATGATGATTATGATGATGATTATGATGATGATTATGATGATGATTATGATGACTATAATGATGACGATTGTGATGACTATTGTGATGATGACTATCATGACGATTATGATAATGATTATGATGATAATTATGATGACGGTTATCATGATGATTATGATGATGATTATGTTGATAATTATGATGATGATTATGATGATGACTATGATGATGATTATGATGACGATTATGATGATGACTATGATGACGATTATGATAATGATTATGATGATGATTATGATGAATATTATGATGATGATTATGATGATGATTATGATGATGATTATGATGATGATTATGATGATGATTATGATGACGGTTATGATGATGATTATGATGATGATTATGATGATGACTATGATGATGATTATGACGATGATTATGATGATGATTATGATGATGACAATGATGATGATTATGACGATGATTATGATGATGATTATGATGATGATTATGATGATGATTATGATGATGGTTATGACGATGATTATGATGACGATTATGATAATGATTATGATGATGATTATGATGAATATTATGATGATGATTATGATGACGGTTATGATGATGATTATGATGATTATGACGACGATTATGATGATGATTATGATGATGATTCTGATGATGATTATGCTGATGATTATGATGATGACAATGATGATGATTATGATGATGACTATGATGCTGATTATGATGACGGTTATGATGACGGTTATGATGATGATTATGATGATTATGACGACGATTATGATGATGATTATGATGATGATTCTGATGATGATTATGATGATGATTATGATGATGATTATGATGACGGTTATGATGATGATTATGATGATGATTATGATGATGACTATGATGATGATTATGACGATGATTATGATGATGATTATGATGATGATTATGATGATGATTATGATGATGGTTATGATGACTATAATGATGACGATTATGATGACTATTCTGATGATTATGATGGCGATTATGATGACTATTATGATGATTATGATGACGATTATGATGATGACCATGATGACGATTATGATGATGATTATGATGATGATTATGTTGATAATTATGATGATGATTATGATGATGACTATGATGATGATTATGATGACGATTATGATGATGACTATGATGACGATTATGATAATGATTATGATGATGATTATGATGAATATTATGATGATGATTATGATGATGATTCTGATGATGATTATGATGATGATTATGATGATGATTATGATGACGGTTATGATGATGATTATGATGATGATTATGATGATGACTATGATGATGATTATGACGATGATTATGATGATGATTATGATGATGATTATGATGATGATTATGATGATGGTTATGATGACTATAATGATGACGATTATGATGACTATTCTGATGATTATGATGGCGATTATGATGACTATTATGATGATTATGATGACGATTGTGATGATGACCATGATGACGATTATGATGATGATTATGATGATGATTATGTTGATAATTATGATGATGATTATGATGATGACTATGATGATGATTATGATGATGATTATGATGATGATTATGATGATGACTATGATGATGATCATGACGATGATTATGATGATGATTATGATGATGATTATGATGATGATTATGATGATGATTATGATGATGATTATGATGATGATTATGATGACTATAATGATGACGATTGTGATGACTATTGTGATGATGACTATCATGACGATTATGATAATGATTATGATGATAATTATGATGACGGTTATCATGATGATTATGATGATGATTATGTTGATAATTATGATGATGATTATGATGATGACTATGATGATGATTATGATGACGATTATGATGATGACTATGATGACGATTATGATAATGATTATGATGATGATTATGATGAATATTATGATGATGATTATGATGATGATTATGATGATGATTATGATGATGATTATGATGATGATTATGATGACGGTTATGATGATGATTATGATGATGATTATGATGATGACTATGATGATGATTATGACGATGATTATGATGATGATTATGATGATGACAATGATGATGATTATGATGATGATTATGATGATAATTATGATGACGGTTATGACGATGATTATGATGACGATTATGATAATGATTATGATGATGATTATGATGAATATTATGATGATGATTATGATGATGATTATGATGATGATTATGATGATGTTTATGATGATGATTATGATGATGATTATGATGATGATTATGATGATGATTATGATGATGATTATGATGATGATTATGATGATGATTATGATGATGATTATGATGACGATCATGAGCACTATTATGATGATGACTATGATGATGATTATGATGATGACTATGATGATGATTACGATGACGATTATGATGATGACTATGATGATGATTATGCTCATGATTATGATCATGACTATGATGAATATTATGATGATGATTATGTTAATGTATATGATGATGATTATGATGATGGTTGCGATGATCATTATGATGACGATTATGATGACGATTGTGATGACTATTGTGATGATGACTATCATGACGATTATGTTAATGATTATGATGATAATTATGATGACGGTTAACATGATGATTATGATGATGATTATGATGACGGTTATGATGATGATTATGATGATGATTATGATGATGACTATGATGATGATTATGACGATGATTATGATGATGATTATGATGATGATTATGATGATGATTATGATGAATATTATGATGATGATTATGATGATGATTATGATGATGATTATGATGATGTTTATGATGATGATTATGATGATGATTATGATGACTATAATGATGACGATTATGATGACTATTATGATGATTATTATGATGACGGTTATGATGATGATTGTGATGAGATTATGACGATGATTATGATGATGATTATGATAATGATTATGATGATGATTATGCTCATGATTATGATCATGATTATGATGAATATTATGATGATGATTATGTTAATGTATATGATGATGATTATGATGATGATTGCGATGATCATTATGATGACGATTATGATGACGATTGTGATGACTATTGTGATGATGACTATCATGACGATTATGATAATGATTATGATGATAATTATGATGACGGTTATCATGATGATTATGATGATGATTATGATGATGATTATGATGATGATTATGATGATGACTATGATGATGATTATGACGATGATTATGATGATGATTATGATGATGATTATGATGATGATTATGATGATGATTATGATGATGATTATGATGACTATAATGATGACGATTGTGATGACTATTGTGATGATGACTATCATGACGATTATGATAATGACTATGATGCTGATTATGATGACGGTTATGATGACGGTTATGATGATGATTATGATGATTATGACGACGATTATGATGATGATTATGATGATGATTCTGATGATGATTATGCTGATGATTATGATGATGACAATGATGATGATTATGATGATGACTATGATGCTGATTATGATGACGGTTATGATGACGGTTATGATGATGATTATGATGATTATGACGACGATTATGATGATGATTATGATGATGATTCTGATGATGATTATGATGATGATTATGATGATGATTATGATGACGGTTATGATGATGATTATGATGATGATTATGATGATGACTATGATGATGATTATGACGATGATTATGATGATGATTATGATGATGGTTATGATGACTATAATGATGACGATTATGATGACTATTCTGATGATTATGATGGCGATTATGATGACTATTATGATGATTATGATGACGATTATGATGATGACCATGATGACGATTATGATGATGATTATGATGATGATTATGTTGATAATTATGATGATGTTATGATGATGACTATGATGATGATTATGATGACGATTATGATGATGACTATGATGACGATTATGATAATGATTATGATGATGATTATGATGAATATTATGATGATGATTATGATGATGATTATGATGATGATTATGATGATGATTATGATGATGATTATGATGACGGTTATGATGATGATTATGATGATGATTATGATGATGACTATGATGATGATTATGACGATGATTATGATGATGATTATGATGATGATTATGATGATGATTATGATGATGATCATGATGATGATTATGATGACTATAATGATGACGATTGTGATGACTATTGTGATGATGACTATCATGACGATTATGATAATGATTATGATGATAATTATGATGACGGTTATCATGATGATTATGATGATGATTATGTTGATAATTATGATGATGATTATGATGATGACTATGATGATGATTATGATGACGATTATGATGATGACTATGATGACGATTATGATAATGATTATGATGATGATTATGAAGAATATTATGATGATGATTATGATGATGATTATGATGATGATTATGATGATGATTATGATGATGATTATGATGACGGTTATGATGATGATTATGATGATGATTATGATGATGACTATGATGATGATTATGACGATGATTATGATGATGATTATGATGATGACAATGATGATGATTATGATGATGATTATGATGATGATTATGATGATGATTATGATGACCATCATGATGATGACTATGATGACGATTATGATAATGATTATGATGATAATTATGATGACGGTTATGATGATGATTATGATGACGATTATGATAATGATTATGATGATGATTATGATGAATATTATGATGATGATTATGATGATGATTATGATGATGATTATGATGATGTTTATGATGATGATTATGATGATGATTATGATGACGATTATGATGATGATTATGATGATGATTATGATGATGATTATGATGATGATTATGATGACGATCATGAGCACTATTATGATGATGACTATGATGATGATTATGATGATGACTATGATGATGATTATGATGACGATCATGAGCACTATTATGATGATGACTATGATGATGATTATGATGATGACTATGATGATGATTACGATGACGATTATGATGATGACTATGATGATGATTATGATCATGATTATGATCATGATTATGATGAATATTATGATGATGATTATGTTAATGTATATGATGATGATTATGATGATGATTGCGATGATCATTATGATGACGATTATGATGACGATTGTGATGACTATTGTGATGATGACTATCATGACGATTATGATAATGATTATGATGATAATTATGATGACGGTTATCATGATGATTATGATGATGATTATGATGACGGTTATGATGACGATTATGATGATGATTATGATGATGACTATGATGATGATTATGACGATGATTATGATGATGATTATGATGATGATTATGATGATGATTATGATAAATATTATGATGATGATTATGATGATGATTATGATGATGATTATGATGATGTTTATGATGATGATTATGATGATGATTATGATGACGGTTATCATGATGATTATGATGATGATTATGATGACGGTTATGATGATGATTATGATGATGATTATGATGATGACTATGATGATGATTATGACGATGATTATGATGATGATTATGATGATGATTATGATGATGATTATGATGAATATTATGATGATGATTATGATGATGATTATGATGATGATTATGATGATGTTTATGATGATGATTATGATGATGATTATGATGATGATTATGATGATGATTATGATGATGATTATGATGATGATTATGATGATGATTATGATGATGATTATGATGACGATCATGAGCACTATTATGATGATGACTATGATGATGATTATGATGATGACTATGATGATGATTACGATGACGATTATGATGATGACTATGATGATGATTATGCTCATGATTACGATGATGATTATGGTGAATATTATGATGATGATTATGATGATGATTATGATGATGATTATGATGATGACTATGATGACGATTATGGTAATGATTATGATGATGATTATGATGACGGTTATGATGATGATTATGATGATGATTATGATGATGACTATGATGATGATTATGACGATGATTATGATGATGATTATGATGATGATTATGATGATGATTATGATGATGATTATGATGATGATTATGATGATGATTATGATGATGATTATGATGATGATTATGATGACTATAATGATGACGATTGTGATGACTATTGTGATGATGACTATCATGACGATCATGATAATGATTATGATGATAATTATGATGACGGTTATCATGATGATTATGATGATGATTATGATGATGATTATGATGATGACAATGATGATGATTATGATGATGACTATGATGCTGATTATGATGACGGTTATGATGACGGTTATGATGATGATTATGATGATTATGACGACGATTATGATGATGATTATGATGATGATTCTGATGATGATTATGATGATGATTATGATGATGATTATGATGACGGATATGATGATGATTATGATGATGATTATGATGATGACTATGATGATGATTATGACGATGATTATGATGATGATTATGATGATGATTATGATGATGATTATGATGATGGTTATGATGACTATAATGATGACGATTATGATGACTATTCTGATGATTATGATGGCGATTATGATGACTATTATGATGATTATGATGACGATTATGATGATGACCATGATGACGATTATGATGATGATTATGATGATGATTATGTTGATAATTATGATGATGATTATGATGATGACTATGATGATGATTATGATGACGATTATGATGATGACTATGATGACGATTATGATAATGATTATGATGAGGATTATGATGAATATTATGATGATGATTATGATGATGATTATGATGATGATTATAATGATGATTATGATGATGATTATGATGATGATTATGATGATGATTATGATGACGGTTATGATGATGATTATGATGATGATTATGATGATGACTATGATGATGATTATGACGATGATTATGATGATGATTATGATGATGATTATGATGATGATTATGATGACTATAATGATGACGATTGTGATGACTATTGTGATGATGACTATCATGACGATTATGATAATGATTATGATGATAATTATGATGACGGTTATCATGATTATTATGATGATGATTATGATGATGATTATGATGACCATCATGATGATGACTATGATGACGATTATGATAATGATTATGATGATAATTATGATGACGGTTATGATGATGATTATGATGATGATTATGACGATGATTATGATGATGATTATGATAATGATTATGATCATGATTATGATGATGATTATGATTATGATTATGATGATGATTCTGATGATGATTATGATGATGATTATGATGATGATTATGATGACGGTTATGATGATGATTATGATGATGATTATGATGATGATTATGATGATGATTATGATGATGATTATGATGATGATTATGATGATGATTATGATGACGATCATGAGCACTATTATGATGATGACTATGATGATGATTATGATGATGACTATGATGATGATTACGATGACGATTATGATGATGACTATGATGATGATTATGCTCATGATTATGATCATGACTATGATGAATATTATGATGATGATTATGATGATGATTATGATGATGATTATGATGACTATAATGATGACGATTGTGATGACTATTGTGATGATGACTATCATGACGATTATGATAATGATTATGATGATAATTATGATGACGGTTATCATGATGATTATGATGATGATTATGATGACGATCATGAGGACTATTATGATGATGACTATGATGATGATTATGATGATGACTATGATGATGATTACGATGACGATTATGATGACGACTATGATGATGATTATGCTCATGATTACGATGATGATTATGGTGAATATTATGATGATGATTATGATGATGATTATGATGATGATTATTATGATGACTATGATGACGATTATGGTAATGATTATGATGATGATTATGATGCTGAATATGATGATGATTATGATGATGATTATGATGATGATTATGATGATGATTATGATGATGATTATGATGACGATCATGAGGACTATTATGATGATGACTATGATGATGATTATGATGATGACTATGATGATGATTACGATGACGATTATGATGATGACTATGATGATGATTATGCTCATGATTACGATGATGATTATGGTGAATATTATGATGATGATTATGATGATGATTATGATGATGATTATGATGATGACTATGATGACGATTATGGTAATGATTATGATGATGATTATGATGCTGAATATGATGATGATTATGATGATGATTATGATGATGATTATGATGACGATTATGATGATGATTATGATGATGATTATGATGATGATTATGATGATGACTATGATGCTGATTATGATGACGGTTATGATGACGGTTATGATGATGATTATGATGATTATGATGACGATTATGATGACGGTTATGATGATGATTATGATGATGATTATGATGATGACTATGATGATGATTATGACGATGATTATGATGATGATTATGATGATGATTATGATGATGATTATGATGATGATTATGATGACTATAATGATGACGATTGTGATGACTATTGTGATGATGACTATCATGACGATTATGATAATGATTATGATGATAATTATGATGACGGTTATCATGATGATTATTATGATGATTATGATGACGATCATGAGGACTATTATGATGATGACTATGATGATGATTATGATGATGACTATGATGATGATTACGATGACGATTATGATGACGACTATGATGATGATTATGCTCATGATTACGATGATGATTATGGTGAATATTATGATGATGATTATGATGATGATTATGATGATGATTATGATGATGACTATGATGACGATTATGGTAATGATTATGATGATGATTATGATGCTGATTATGATGATGATTATGATGATGATTATGATGATGATTATGATTACGACGTCTATAATGATGCCGATTATGATGACTATTATGATGATGATTATGATGATGATTATGATGACTATTATGACTGTGACTATGATGCTGATTACGTTGACGGTTATGATGATGATTATGATGATTATTATGATGATGATTATGATGACGGTTATGATGACGGTTATGATGATGATTATGATGATTATGATGACGATTATGATGATCATTACGATGATGATTATGATTATGATTACGACGTCTATAATGATGCCGATTATGATGACTATTATGATGATGATTATGATGATGATTACGATGATGATTATGATGACTATAATGATGACGATTATGATGTCTATTATGATGATGATTATGATGGCGGTTATGATGATGATTATGATGACGATTATGATGCTGACCATGATGACGATTATGACGATGATTATGATGATGATTATGTTGATAATTATGATGATGATTATGATGATGACTATGATGATGATTATGATGATGACTATGATGCTGATTATGATGACGGTTATGATGACGGTTATGATGATGATTATGATGATTATGATGACGATTATGATGATGATTATGATGATGATTATGATGATGATTATGATGATGATTATGATGACTATAATGATGACGATTATGATGACTATTGTGATGATTATTATGATGACGGTTATGATGATGATTGTGATGATGATTATGACGATGATTATGATGATGATTATGATAATGATTATGATGATGATTATGCTCATGATTATGATCATGATTATGATGAATATTATGATGATGATTATGATGATGATTGCGATGATCATTATGATGACGATTATGATGATGATTATGATGACGATTATGATGATGATTATGATGACTATTATGACTGTGACTATGATGCTGATTACGTTGACGGTTATGATGATGATTATGATTATGATTATGATGATGATTATGATGATTATTATGATGATGATTATGATGATGATTATGATAATGATTATGATGATGATTATTATGAATATTATGATGATGATTATGATGATGATTACGATGATCATTACGATGATGATTATGATGATGATTATGATGATGATTATGATGATGATTATGATGATGATTATGATGACGGTTATGGTGATGATTATGATGATGATTATGATGCTGACTATGATGATGATTATGACGATGATTATGATGATGATTATGATGATGATTATGATGATGATTATGATGATGACTATGATGATGATTATGTTGATAATTATGATGATGACTATGATGATGATTATGATGACGATTATGATGATGACTATGATGACGATTATGATAATGATTATGATGATGATTATGATGAATATTATGATGATGATTATGATGATGATTACGATGATGATTATGATGATGATTATGATGATGATTATGATGATGATTATGATGATGATTATGATGACGGTTATCATGATGATTATGATGATGATTATGATGCTGACTATGATGATGATTATGACGATGATTATGATGATGATTATGATGATGATTATGATGATGATTATGATGATGATTATGATGACTATAATGATGACGATTGTGATGACTATTGTGATGATGACGATTGTGATGACTATTGTGATGATGACTATCATGACGATTATGATAATGATTATGATGATAATTATGATGACGGTTATCATGATGATTATGATGATGATTATGATGATGATTATGATGATGACAATGATGACGATTATGATAATGATTATGATGATAATTATGATGACGGTTATGATGATGATTATGTTAATGTATATGATGATGATTATGATGATGATTATGATGATGATTATGATGATGATTATGATGATGATTATGATGATGATTATGATGATGATTATGATGATGATTATGATGATGATTATGATGATGATTATGATGATGATTATGATGATGATTATGATGATGATTATGATGATGATTATGATGACGATCATGAGGACTATTATGATGATGACTATGATGATGATTATGATGATGACTATGATGATGATTATGATGATGACTATGATGATGATTATGCTCATGATTACGATGATGATTATGGTGAATATTATGATGATGATTATGATGATGATTATGATGATGATTATGATGATGACTATGATGACGATTATGGTAATGATTATGATGATGACTATGATGCTGAATATGATGATGATTATGATGATGATTATGATGACGCTTATGATGACGGTTATGATGATGATTATGATGATTATGGTGACGATTATGATGATGATTATGATGATGATTATGATGATGATTATGATGATGATTATGATGATGATTATGATGATGATTATGATGATGATTATGATGATGATTATGATGATGATTATGATGACGATCATGAGGACTATTATGATGATGACTATGATGATGATTATGATGATGACTATGATGATGATTATGATGATGATTATGATGATGATTATGATGATGACTATGATGACGATTATGGTAATGATTATGATGATGACTATGATGCTGAATATGATGATGATTATGATGATGATTATGATGACGGTTATGATGACGGTTATGATGATGATTATGATGATTATGGTGACGATTATGATGATGATTATGATGATGATTATGATGATGATTATGATGATGATTATGATGACTATAATGATGACGATTATGATGACTATTATGATGATTATTATGATGACGGTTATGATGATGATTGTGATGATGATTATGACGATGATTATGATGATGATTATGATGAATATTATGATGATGATTATGTTAATGTATATGATGATGATTATGATGATGATTGCGATGATCATTATGATGACGATTATGATAATGATTATGATGACGATTATGATGATGATTATGATGACTATTATGACTGTGACTATGATGCTGATTACGTTGACGGTTATGATGATGATTATGATTATGATTATGATGATGATTATGATGATTATTATGATGATGATTATGATGATGATTATGATAATGATTATGATGATGATTATTATTAATATTATGATGATGATTATGATGATGATTACGATGATCATTATGATGATGATTATGATGATCATTATGATGATGATTATGATGATGATTATGATGACGGTTATGATGATGATTATGATGATGATTATGATGGTGACTATGATGATGATTATGACGATGATTATGATGATGATTATCATGATGATTATGATGATGATTATGATGATGGTTATGATGACTATAATGATGACGATTATGATGACTATTCTGATGATTATGATGACGATTATGATGCTGACCATGATGACGATTATGATGATGATTATGATGATGATTATGTTGATAATTATGATGATGATTATGATGATGACTATGATGATGATTATGATGACGATTATGATGATGACTATGATGACGATTATGATAATGATTATGATGATGATTATGATGAATATTATGATGATGATTATGATGATGATTACGATGATGATTATGATGATGATTATGATGATGATTATGATGATGATTATGATGATGATTATGATGACGGTTATGATGATGATTATGATGATGATTATGATGCTGACTATGATGATGATTATGATGATGATTATGATGACGGTTATGATGATGATTATGATGATGATTATGATGCTGACTATGATGATGATTATGACGATGATTATGATGATGATTATGATGATGATTATGATGATGATTATGATGATGATTATGATGATGATTATGATGATGATTATGATGATGATTATGATGACTATAATGATGACGATTGTGATGACTATTGTGATGATGACTATCATGACGATTATGATAATGATTATGATGATAATTATGATGACGGTTATCATGATGATTATGATGATGATTATGATGATGATTATGATGATGATTAAGATGATGATTATGATGACTATAATGATGACGATTGTGATGACTATTGTGATGATGACTATCATGACGATTATGATAATGATTATGATGATAATTATGATTACGGTTATCATGATGATTATGATGATGATTATGATGATGATTATGATGATGATTATGATGATGACAATGATGATGATTATGATGATGATTATGATGATGATTATGATGATGATTATGATGATGATTATGATGATGATTATGATGATGATTATGATGACCATCATGATGATGACTATGATGACGATTATGATAATGATTATGATGATAATTATGATGACGGTTATGATGATGATTATGATGACGATTATGATAATGATTATGATGATGATTATGATGAATATTATGATGATGATTATGATGATGATTATGATGATGATTATGATGATGTTTATGATGATGATTATGATGATGATTATGATGATGATTATGATGATGATTATGATGATGATTATGATGATGATTATGATGATGATTATGATGATGATTATGATGACGATCATGAGGACTATTATAATGATGACTATGATGATGATTATGATGATGACTATGATGATGATTACGATGACGATTATGATGATGATTACGATGACGATTATGATGATGACTATGATGATGATTATGCTCATGATTACGATGATGATTATGGTGAATGTTATGATGATGATTATGATGATGATTATGATGATGATTATGATGATGACTATGATGACGATTATGGTAATGATTATGATGATGATTATGATGCTGATTATGATGATGATTATGATGATGATTATGATGATGACTATGATGCTGATTATGATGACGGTTATGATGACGGTTATGATGATGATTATGATGATTATGATGACGATTATGATGATGATTATGATGATGATTATGATGATGATTATGATGATGATTATGATGACTATAATGATGACGATTATGATGACTATTATGATGATTATTATGATGACGGTTATGATGATGATTGTGATGATGATTATGATGATGATTACGATGATGATTATGATGATGATTATGATGACGATTATGATGATGATTATGATGATGATTATGATGATGATTATGATGATGATGATGATGATGATTATGATGATGATTATGATGATGATTATGATGACGATCATGAGGACTATTATGATGATGACTATGATGATGATTATGATGATGACTATGATAATGATTACGATGACGATTATGATGATGACTATGATGATGATTATGCTCATGATTACGATGATGATTATGGTGAATATTATGATGATGATTATGATGATGATTATGATGATGATTATGATGATGACTATGATGACGATTATGGTAATGATTATGATGATGATTATGATGCTGAATATGATGATGATTATGATGATGATTATGATGATGATTATGATGACGATTATGATGATGACCATGATGACGATTATGATGATGATTATGATGATGATTATGTTGATAATTATGATGATGATTATGATGATGACTATGATGATGATTATGATGACGATTATGATGCTGAATATGATGATGATTATGATGATGATTATGATGATGATTATGATGATGATTATGATGATGATTATGATGATGATTATGATAATGATTATGATGATGATTATGATGACTATTATGACTGTGACTATGATGCTGATTACGTTGACGGTTATGATGATGATTATGATGATTATTATGATGATGATTATGATGATGATTATGATTATGATTACGACGTCTATAATGATGCCGATTATGATTATGATTACGACGTCTATAATGATGCCGATTATGATGACTATTATGATGATGATTATGATGATGATTACGATGATGATTATGATGACTATAATGATGACGATTATGATGACTATTATGATGATGATTATGATGGCGGTTATGATGATGATTATGATGACGATTATGATGCTGACCATGATGACGATTATGACGATGATTATGATGATGATTATGTTGATAATTATGATGATGATTATGATGATGACTATGATGATGATTATGATGATGACTATGATGCTGATTATGATGACGGTTATGATGACGGTTATGATGATGATTATGATGATTATGATGACGATTATGATGATGATTATGATGATGATTATGATGATGATTATGATGATGATTATGATGACTATAATGATGACGATTATGATGACTATTATGATGATTATTATGATGACGGTTATGATGATGATTGTGATGATGATTATGACGATGATTATGATGATGATTATGATAATGATTATGATGATGATTATGCTCATGATTATGATCATGATTATGATGAATATTATGATGATGATTATGATGATGATTGCGATGATCATTATGATGACGATTATGATGATGATTATGATGACGATTATGATGATGATTATGATGACTATTATGACTGTGACTATGATGCTGATTACGTTGACGGTTATGATGATGATTATGATTATGATTATGATGATGATTATGATGATTATTATGATGATGATTATGATGATGATTATGATAATGATTATGATGATGATTATTATGAATATTATGATGATGATTATGATGATGATTACGATGATCATTACGATGATGATTATGATGATGATTATGATGATGATTATGATGATGATTATGATGATGATTATGATGACGGTTATGGTGATGATTATGATGATGATTATGATGCTGACTATGATGATGATTATGACGATGATTATGATGATGATTATGATGATGATTATGATGATGATTATGATGATGACTATGATGATGATTATGTTGATAATTATGATGATGACTATGATGATGATTATGATGACGATTATGATGATGACTATGATGACGATTATGATAATGATTATGATGATGATTATGATGAATATTATGATGATGATTATGATGATGATTACGATGATGATTATGATGATGATTATGATGATGATTATGATGATGATTATGATGATGATTATGATGACGGTTATGATGATGATTATGATGATGATTATGATGCTGACTATGATGATGATTATGACGATGATTATTATGATGATTATGATGATGATTATGATGATGATTATGATGATGATTATGATGACTATAATGATGACGATTGTGATGACTATTGTGATGATGACGATTGTGATGACTATTGTGATGATGACTATCATGACGATTATGATAATGATTATGATGATAATTATGATGACGGTTATCATGATGATTATGATGATGATTATGATGATGATTATGATGATGACAATGATGACGATTATGATAATGATTATGATGATAATTATGATGACGGTTATGATGATGATTATGATGACGATTATGATAATGATTATGATGATGATTATGATGAATATTATGATGATGATTATGATGATGATTATGATGATGATTATGATGATGATTATGATGATGATTATGATGATGATTATGATGATGATTATGATGATGATTATGATGATGATTATGATGATGATTATGATGATGATTATGATGATGATTATGATGATGATTATGATGACGATCATGAGGACTATTATGATGATGACTATGATGATGATTATGATGATGACTATGATGATGATTATGATGATGACTATGATGATGATTATGCTCATGATTACGATGATGATTATGGTGAATATTATGATGATGATTATGATGATGATTATGATGATGATTATGATGATGACTATGATGACGATTATGCTAATGATTATGATGATGACTATGATGCTGAATATGATGATGATTATGATGATGATTATGATGACGCTTATGATGACGGTTATGATGATGATTATGATGATTATGGTGACGATTATGATGATGATTATGATGATGATTATGATGATGATTATGATGATGATTATGATGATGATTATGATGATGATTATGATGATGATTATGATGATGATTATGATGATGATTATGATGACGATCATGAGGACTATTATGATGATGACTATGATGATGATTATGATGATGACTATGATGATGATTATGATGATGACTATGATGATGATTATGCTCATGATTACGATGATGATTATGGTGAATATTATGATGATGATTATGATGATAATTATGATGATGATTATGATGATGACTATGATGACGATTATGGTAATGATTATGATGATGACTATGATGCTGAATATGATGATGATTATGATGATGATTATGATGACGGTTATGATGACGGTTATGATGATGATTATGATGATTATGGTGACGATTATGATGATGATTATGATGATGATTATGATGATGATTATGATGATGATTATGATGACTATAATGATGACGATTATGATGACTATTATGATGATTATTATGATGACGGTTATGATGATGATTGTGATGATGATTATGACGATGATTATGATGATGATTATGATGAATATTATGATGATGATTATGTTAATGTATATGATGATGATTATGATGATGATTGCGATGATCATTATGATGACGATTATGATAATGATTATGATGACGATTATGATGATGATTATGATGACTATTATGACTGTGACTATGATGCTGATTACGTTGACGGTTATGATGATGATTATGATTATGATTATGATGATGATTATGATGATTATTATGATGATGATTATGATGATGATTATGATAATGATTATGATGATGATTATTATTAATATTATGATGATGATTATGATGATGATTACGATGATCATTATGATGATGATTATGATGATCATTATGATGATTATGATCATGATTATGATGACGGTTATGATGATGATTATGATGATGATTATGATGGTGACTATGATGATGATTATGACGATGATTATGATGATGATTATCATGATGATTATGATGATGATTATGATGATGGTTATGATGACTATAATGATGACGATTATGATGACTATTCTGATGATTATGATGACGATTATGATGCTGACCATGATGACGATTATGATGATGATTATGATGACGATTATGATGATGACTATGATGACGATTATGATAATGATTATGATGATGATTATGATGATGATTATGATGATGATTATGATGACGATTATGATGATGACTATGATGACGATTATGATAATGATTATGATGATGATTATGATGAATATTATGATGATGATTATGATGATGATTACGATGATGATTATGATGATGATTATGATGATGATTATGATGATGATTATGATGATGATTATGATGACGGTTATGATGATGATTATGATGATGATTATGATGCTGACTATGATGATGATTATGACGATGATTATGATGATGATTATGATGATGATTATGATGATGATTATGATGATGATTATGATGATGATTATGATGACTATAATGATGACGATTGTGATGACTATTGTGATGATGACTATCATGACGATTATGATAATGATTATGATGATAATTATGATGACGGTTATCATGATGATTATGATGATGATTATGATGATGATTATGATGATGATTAAGATGATGATTATGATGACTATAATGATGACGATTGTGATGACTATTGTGATGATGACTATCATGACGATTATGATAATGATTATGATGATAATTATGATTACGGTTATCATGATGATTATGATGATGATTATGATGATGATTATGATGATGATTATGATGATGACAATGATGATGATTATGATGATGATTATGATGATGATTATGATGATGATTATGATGATGATTATGATGATGATTATGATGATGATTATGATGATGTTTATGATGATGATTATGATGATGATTATGATGATGATTATGATGATGATTATGATGATGATTATGATGATGTTTATGATGATGATTATGATGATGATTATGATGATGATTATGATGATGATTATGATGATGATTATGATGATGATTATGATGATGATTATGATGATGATTATGATGATGATTATGATGACGATCATGAGGACTATTATAATGATGACTATGATGATGATTATGATGATGACTATGATGATGATTACGATGACGATTATGATGATGATTACGATGACGATTATGATGATGACTATGATGATGATTATGCTCATGATTACGATGATGATTATGGTGAATGTTATGATGATGATTATGATGATGATTATGATGATGATTATGATGATGACTATGATGACGATTATGGTAATGATTATGATGATGATTATGATGCTGATTATGATGATGATTATGATGATGATTATGATGATGACTATGATGACGATTATGGTAATGATTATGATGATGACTATGATGCTGAATATGATGATGATTATGATGATGATTATGATGACGCTTATGATGACGGTTATGATGATGATTATGATGATTATGGTGACGATTATGATGATGATTATGATGATGATTATGATGATGACAATGATGATGATTATGATGATGATTATGATGAATATTATGATGATGATTATGATGATGATTACGATGATGATTATGATGATGATTATGATGATGATTATGATGATGATTATGATGATGATTATGATGACGGTTATCATGATGATTATGATGATGATTATGATGCTGACTATGATGATGATTATGACGATGATTATGATGATGATTATGATGATGATTATGATGATGATTATGATGATGATTATGATGACTATAATGATGACGATTGTGATGACTATTGTGATGATGACGATTGTGATGACTATTGTGATGATGACTATCATGACGATTATGATAATGATTATGATGATAATTATGATGACGGTTATCATGATGATTATGATGATGATTATGATGATGATTATGATGATGACAATGATGACGATTATGATAATGATTATGATGATAATTATGATGACGGTTATGATGATGATTATGTTAATGTATATGATGATGATTATGATGATGATTATGATGATGATTATGATGATGATTATGATGATGATTATGATGATGATTATGATGATGATTATGATGATGATTATGATGATGATTATGATGATGATTATGATGATGATTATGATGATGATTATGATGATGATTATGATGATGATTATGATGATGATTATGATGACGATCATGAGGACTATTATGATGATGACTATGATGATGATTATGATGATGACTATGATGATGATTATGATGATGACTATGATGATGATTATGCTCATGATTACGATGATGATTATGGTGAATATTATGATGATGATTATGATGATGATTATGATGATGATTATGATGATGACTATGATGACGATTATGGTAATGATTATGATGATGACTATGATGCTGAATATGATGATGATTATGATGATGAATATGATGACGCTTATGATGACGGTTATGATGATGATTATGATGATTATGGTGACGATTATGATGATGATTATGATGATGATTATGATGATGATTATGATGATGATTATGATGATGATTATGATGATGATTATGATGATGATTATGATGATGATTATGATGATGATTATGATGATGATTATGATGACGATCATGAGGACTATTATGATGATGACTATGATGATGATTATGATGATGACTATGATGATGATTATGATGATGATTATGATGATGATTATGATGATGACTATGATGACGATTATGGTAATGATTATGATGATGACTATGATGCTGAATATGATGATGATTATGATGATGATTATGATGACTGTTATGATGACGGTTATGATGATGATTATGATGATTATGGTGACGATTATGATGATGATTATGATGATGATTATGATGATGATTATGATGATGATTATGATGACTATAATGATGACGATTATGATGACTATTATGATGATTATTATGATGACGGTTATGATGATGATTGTGATGATGATTATGACGATGATTATGATGATGATTATGATGAATATTATGATGATGATTATGTTAATGTATATGATGATGATTATGATGATGATTGCGATGATCATTATGATGACGATTATGATAATGATTATGATGACGATTATGATGATGATTATGATGACTATTATGACTGTGACTATGATGCTGATTACGTTGACGGTTATGATGATGATTATGATTATGATTATGATGATGATTATGATGATTATTATGATGATGATTATGATGATGATTATGATAATGATTATGATGATGATTATTATTAATATTATGATGATGATTATGATGATGATTACGATGATCATTATGATGATGATTATGATGATCATTATGATGATGATTATGATGATGATTATGATGACGGTTATGATGATGATTATGATGATGATTATGATGGTGACTATGATGATGATTATGACGATGATTATGATGATGATTATCATGATGATTATGATGATGATTATGATGATGGTTATGATGACTATAATGATGACGATTATGATGACTATTCTGATGATTATGATGACGATTATGATGCTGACCATGATGACGATTATGATGATGATTATGATGATGATTATGTTGATAATTATGATGATGATTATGATGATGACTATGATGATGATTATGATGACGATTATGATGATGACTATGATGACGATTATGATAATGATTATGATGATGATTATGATGAATATTATGATGATGATTATGATGATGATTACGATGATGATTATGATGATGATTATGATGATGATTATGATGATGATTATGATGATGATTATGATGACGGTTATGATGATGATTATGATGATGATTATGATGCTGACTATGATGATGATTATGACGATGATTATGATGATGATTATGATGATGATTATGATGATGATTATGATGATGATTATGATGATGATTATGATGACTATAATGATGACGATTGTGATGACTATTGTGATGATGACTATCATGACGATTATGATAATGATTATGATGATAATTATGATGACGGTTATCATGATGATTATGATGATGATTATGATGATGATTATGATGATGATTAAGATGATGATTATGATGACTATAATGATGACGATTGTGATGACTATTGTGATGATGACTATCATGACGATTATGATAATGATTATGATGATAATTATGATTACGGTTATCATGATGATTATGATGATGATTATGATGATGATTATGATGATGATTATGATGATGACAATGATGATGATTATGATGATGATTATGATGATGATTATGATGATGATTATGATGATGATTATGATGATGATTATGATGATGATTATGATGACCATCATGATGATGACTATGATGACGATTATGATAATGATTATGATGATAATTATGATGACGGTTATGATGATGATTATGATGACGATTATGATAATGATTATGATGATGATTATGATGAATATTATGATGATGATTATGATGATGATTATGATGATGATTATGATGATGTTTATGATGATGATTATGATGATGATTATGATGATGATTATGATGATGATTATGATGATGATTATGATGATGATTATGATGATGATTATGATGATGATTATGATGATGATTATGATGATGATTATGATGATGATTATGATGACGGTTATGGTGATGATTATGATGATGATTATGATGCTGACTATGATGATGATTATGACGATGATTATGATGATGATTATGATGATGATTATGATGATGATTATGATGATGACTATGATGATGATTATGTTGATAATTATGATGATGACTATGATGATGATTATGATGACGATTATGATGATGACTATGATGACGATTATGATAATGATTATGATGATGATTATGATGAATATTATGATGATGATTATGATGATGATTACGATGATGATTATGATGATGATTATGATGATGATTATGATGATGAGTATGATGATGATTATGATGACGGTTATGATGATGATTATGATGATGATTATGATGCTGACTATGATGATGATTATGACGATGATTATGATGATGATTATGATGATGATTATGATGATTATTATGATGATGATTATGATGACTATAATGATGACGATTGTGATGACTATTGTGATGATGACGATTGTGATGACTATTGTGATGATGACTATCATGACGATTATGATAATGATTATGATGATAATTATGATGACGGTTATCATGATGATTATGATGATGATTATGATGATGATTATGATGATGACAATGATGACGATTATGATAATGATTATGATGATAATTATGATTACGGTTATCATGATGATTATGATGATGATTATGATGATGATTATGATGATGATTATGATGATGACAATGATGATGATTATGATGATGATTATGATGATGATTATGATGATGATTATGATGATGATTATGATGATGATTATGATGATGATTATGATGACCATCATGATGATGACTATGATGACGATTATGATAATGATTATGATGATAATTATGATGACGGTTATGATGATGATTATGATGACGATTATGATAATGATTATGATGATGATTATGATGAATATTATGATGATGATTATGATGATGATTATGATGATGATTATGATGATGTTTATGATGATGATTATGATGATGATTATGATGATGATTATGATGATGATTATGATGATGATTATGATGATGATTATGATGATGATTATGATGATGATTATGATGATGATTATGATGACGATCATGAGGACTATTATGATGATGACTATGATGATGATTATGATGATGACTATGATGATGATTATGATGATGACTATGATGATGATTATGCTCATGATTACGATGATGATTATGGTGAATATTATGATGATGATTATGATGATGATTATGATGATGATTATGATGATGACTATGATGACGATTATGCTAATGATTATGATGATGACTATGATGCTGAATATGATGATGATTATGATGATGATTATGATGATGATTATGATGACGCTTATGATGACGGTTATGATGATGATTATGATGATTATGGTGACGATTATGATGATGATTATGATGATGATTATGATGATGATTATGATGATGATTATGATGATGATTATGATGATGATTATGATGATGATTATGATGATGATTATGATGATGATTATGATGACGATCATGAGGACTATTATGATGATGACTATGATGATGATTATGATGATGACTATGATGATGATTATGATGATGACTATGATGATGATTATGCTCATGATTACGATGATGATTATGGTGAATATTATGATGATGATTATGATGATAATTATGATGATGATTATGATGATGACTATGATGACGATTATGGTAATGATTATGATGATGACTATGATGCTGAATATGATGATGATTATGATGATGATTATGATGACGGTTATGATGACGGTTATGATGATGATTATGATGATTATGGTGACGATTATGATGATGATTATGATGATGATTATGATGATGATTATGATGATGATTATGATGACTATAATGATGACGATTATGATGACTATTATGATGATTATTATGATGACGGTTATGATGATGATTGTGATGATGATTATGACGATGATTATGATGATGATTATGATGAATATTATGATGATGATTATGTTAATGTATATGATGATGATTATGATGATGATTGCGATGATCATTATGATGACGATTATGATAATGATTATGATGACGATTATGATGATGATTATGATGACTATTATGACTGTGACTATGATGCTGATTACGTTGACGGTTATGATGATGATTATGATTATGATTATGATGATGATTATGATGATTATTATGATGATGATTATGATGATGATTATGATAATGATTATGATGATGATTATTATTAATATTATGATGATGATTATGATGATGATTACGATGATCATTATGATGATGATTATGATGATCATTATGATGATGATTATGATGATGATTATGATGACGGTTATGATGATGATTATGATGATGATTATGATGATGATTATGATGATGATTATGATGATGATTATGATGACCATCATGATGATGACTATGATGACGATTATGATAATGATTATGATGATAATTATGATGACGGTTATGATGATGATTATGATGACGATTATGATAATGATTATGATGATGATTATGATGAATATTATGATGATGATTATGATGATGATTATGTTGATAATTATGATGATGATTATGATGATGACTATGATGATGATTATGATGACGATTATGATGATGACTATGATGACGATTATGATAATGATTATGATGATGATTATGATGAATATTATGATGATGATTATGATGATGATTACGATGATGATTATGATGATGATTATGATGATGATTATGATGATGATTATGATGATGATTATGATGACGGTTATGATGATGATTATGATGATGATTATGATGCTGACTATGATGATGATTATGACGATGATTATGATGATGATTATGATGATGATTATGATGATGATTATGATGATGATTATGATGATGATTATGATGACTATAATGATGACGATTGTGATGACTATTGTGATGATGACTATCATGACGATTATGATAATGATTATGATGATAATTATGATGACGGTTATCATGATGATTATGATGATGATTATGATGATGATTATGATGATGATTAAGATGATGATTATGATGACTATAATGATGACGATTGTGATGACTATTGTGATGATGACTATCATGACGATTATGATAATGATTATGATGATAATTATGATTACGGTTATCATGATGATTATGATGATGATTATGATGATGATTATGACGATGATTATGATGATGACAATGATGATGATTATGATGATGATTATGATGATGATTATGATGATGATTATGATGATGATTATGATGATGATTATGATGATGATTATGATGACCATCATGATGATGACTATGATGACGATTATGATAATGATTATGATGATAATTATGATGACGGTTATGATGATGATTATGATGACGATTATGATAATGATTATGATGATGATTATGATGAATATTATGATGATGATTATGATGATGATTATGATGATGATTATGATGATGTTTATGATGATGATTATGATGATGATTATGATGATGATTATGATGATGATTATGATGATGATTATGATGATGATTATGATGATGATTATGATGATGATTATGATGATGATTATGATGATGATTATGATGATGATTATGATGACGGTTATGGTGATGATTATGATGATGATTATGATGCTGACTATGATGATGATTATGACGATGGTTATGATGATGATTATGATGATGATTATGATGATGATTATGATGATGACTATGATGATGATTATGTTGATAATTATGATGATGACTATGATGATGATTATGATGACGATTATGATGATGACTATGATGACGATTATGATAATGATTATGATGATGATTATGATGAATATTATGATGATGATTATGATGATGATTACGATGATGATTATGATGATGATTATGATGATGATTATGATGATGAGTATGATGATGATTATGATGACGGTTATGATGATGATTATGATGATGATTATGATGCTGACTATGATGATGATTATGACGATGATTATGATGATGATTATGATGATGATTATGATGATTATTATGATGATGATTATGATGACTATAATGATGACGATTGTGATGACTATTGTGATGATGACGATTGTGATGACTATTGTGATGATGACTATCATGACGATTATGATAATGATTATGATGATAATTATGATGACGGTTATCATGATGATTATGATGATGATTATGATGAATATTATGATGATGATTATGATGATGATTATGATGATGATTATGATGATGTTTATGATGATGATTATGATGATGATTATGATGATGATTATGATGATGATTATGATGATGATTATGATGATGATTATGATGATGATTATGATGATGATTATGATGATGATTATGATGACGATCATGAGGACTATTATGATGATGACTATGATGATGATTATGATGATGACTATGATGATGATTATGATGATGACTATGATGATGATTATGCTCATGATTACGATGATGATTATGGTGAATATTATGATGATGATTATGATGATGATTATGATGATGATTATGATGATGACTATGATGACGATTATGCTAATGATTATGATGATGACTATGATGCTGAATATGATGATGATTATGATGATGATTATGATGATGATTATGATGACGCTTATGATGACGGTTATGATGATGATTATGATGATTATGGTGACGATTATGATGATGATTATGATGATGATTATGATGATGATTATGATGATGATTATGATGATGATTATGATGATGATTATGATGATGATTATGATGATGATTATGATGATGATTATGATGACGATCATGAGGACTATTATGATGATGACTATGATGATGATTATGATGATGACTATGATGGTGATTATGATGATGACTATGATGATGATTATGCTCATGATTACGATGATGATTATGGTGAATATTATGATGATGATTATGATGATAATTATGATGATGATTATGATGATGATTATGATGATGATTATGATAATGATTATGATGATGATTATTATTAATATTATGATGATGATTATGATGATGATTACGATGATCATTATGATGATGATTATGATGATCATTATGATGATGATTATGATCATGATTATGATGACGGTTATGATGATGATTATGATGATGATTATGATGGTGACTATGATGATGATTATGACGATGATTATGATGATGATTATCATGATGATTATGATGATGATTATGATGATGGTTATGATGACTATAATGATGACGATTATGATGACTATTCTGATGATTATGATGACGATTATGATACTGACCATGATGACGATTATGATGATGATTATGATGACGATTATGATGATGACTATGATGACGATTATGATAATGATTATGATGATGATTATGATGATGATTATGATGATGATTATGATGACGATTATGATGATGACTATGATGACGATTATGATAATGATTATGATGATGATTATGATGAATATTATGATGATGATTATGATGATGATTACGATGATGATTATGATGATGATTATGATGATGATTATGATGATGATTATGATGATGATTATGATGACGGTTATGATGATGATTATGATGATGATTATGATGCTGACTATGATGATGATTATGACGATGATTATGATGATGATTATGATGATGATTATGATGATGATTATGATGATGATTATGATGATGATTATGATGACTATAATGATGACGATTGTGATGACTATTGTGATGATGACTATCATGACGATTATGATAATGATTATGATGATAATTATGATGACGGTTATCATGATGATTATGATGATGATTATGATGATGATTATGATGATGATTATGATGATGATTATGATGATGTTTATGATGATGATTATGATGATGATTATGATGATGATTATGATGATGATTATGATGATGATTATGATGATGATTATGATGATGATTATGATGATGATTATGATGACGATCATGAGGACTATTATAATGATGACTATGATGATGATTATGATGATGACTATGATGATGATTACGATGACGATTATGATGATGATTACGATGACGATTATGATGATGACTATGATGATGATTATGCTCATGATTACGATGATGATTATGGTGAATGTTATGATGATGATTATGATGATGATTATGATGATGATTATGATGATGACTATGATGACGATTATGGTAATGATTATGATGATGATTATGATGCTGATTATGATGATGATTATGATGATGATTATGATGATGACTATGATGCTGATTATGATGACGGTTATGATGACGGTTATGATGATGATTATGATGATTATGATGACGATTATGATGATGATTATGATGATGATTATGATGATGATTATGATGATGATTATGATGACTATAATGATGACGATTATGATGACTATTATGATGATTATTATGATGACGGTTATGATGATGATTGTGATGATGATTATGATGATGATTACGATGATGATTATGATGATGATTATGATGACGATTATGATGATGATTATGATGATGATTATGATGATGATTATGATGATGATGATGATGATGATTATGATGATGATTATGATGATGATTATGATGACGATCATGAGGACTATTATGATGATGACTATGATGATGATTATGATGATGACTATGATGATGATTACGATGACGATTATGATGATGACTATGATGATGATTATGCTCATGATTACGATGATGATTATGGTGAATATTATGATGATGATTATGATGATGATTATGATGATGATTATGATGATGACTATGATGACGATTATGGTAATGATTATGATGATGATTATGATGCTGAATATGATGATGATTATGATGATGATTATGATGATGATTATGATGACGATTATGATGATGATTATGATGATGATTATGATGATGATTATGATGATGACTATGATGCTGATTATGATGACGGTTATGATGACAGTTATGATGACGATTATGATGATTATGATGACGATTATGATGACGATTATGATGATGATTATGATGATGATTATGATGATGATTATGATGACTATAATGATGACGATTATGATGACTATTATGATGATTATTATGATGACGGTTATGATGATGATTGTGATGATGATTATGACGATGATTATGATGATGATTATGATAATGATTATGATGATGATTATGCTCATGATTATGATCATGGTTATGATGAATATTATGATGATGATTATGTTAATGTATATGATGATGATTATGATGATGATTGCGATGAGCATTATGATGACGATTATGATGATGATTATGATGACTATTATGACTGTGACAATGATGCTGATTACGTTGACGGTTATGATGATGATTATGATTATGATTATGATGATGATTATGATGATTATTATGATGATGATTATGATGATGATTATGATAATGATTATGATGATGATTATTATGAATATTATGATGATGATTATGATGATAATTACGATGATCATTATGATGATGATTATGATGATCGTTATGATGATGATTATGATGATGATTATGATGACGGTTATGATGATGATTATGATGATGATTATGATGGTGACTATGATGATGATTATGACGATGATTATGATGATGATTATGATGATGATTATGATGATGATTATGATGATGGTTATGATGACTATAATGATGATGATTATGATGACTATTCTGATGACTATGATGGCGATTATGATGACTATTATGATGATTATGATGACGATTATGATGATGACCATGATGACGATTATGATGATGATTATGATGATGATTATGTTGATAATTATGATGATGATTATGATGATGACTATGATGATGATTATGATGACGATTATGATGATGACTATGATGACGATTATGATAATGATTATGATGATGATTATGATGAATATTATGATGATGATTATGATGATGATTACGATGATGATTATGATGATGATTATGATGATGATTATGATGATGATTATGATGATGATTATGATGACGGTTATGATGATGATTATGATGATGACTATGATGCTGACTATGATGATGATTATGACGATGATTATGATGATGATTATGATGACTATAATGATGACGATTGTGATGACTATTGTGATGATGACTATCATGACGATTATGATAATGATTATGATGATAATTATGATGACGGTTATCATGATGATTATGATGATGATTATGATGATGATTATGATGATGATTATGATGATGATTATGATGACTATAATGATGACGATTGTGATGACTATTGTGGTGATGACTATCATGACGATTATGATAATGATTATGATGATAATTATGATGACGGTTATCATGATGATTATGATGATGATTATGATGATGATTATGATGATGACAATGATGATGATTATGATGATGATTATGATGATGATTATGATGATGATTATGATGACCATCATGATGATGACTATGATGACGATTCTGATAATGATTATGATGATAATTATGATGACGGTTATGATGATGATTATGATGACGATTATGATAATGATTATGATGATGATTATGATGAATATTATGATGATGATTATGATGATGATTATGATGATGATTATGATGATGATTATGATGATGTTTATGATGATGATTATGATGATGATTATGATGATGATTATGATGATGATTATGATGATGATTATGATGATGATTATGATGATGATTATGATGATGATTATGCTGATGATTATGATGACGATCATGAGGACTATTATGATGATGACTATGATGATGATTATGATGATGACTATGATGATGATTACGATGACGATTATGATGATGACTATGATGATGATTATGCTCATGATTACGATGATGATTATGGTGAATGTTATGATGATGATTATGATGATGATTATGATGATGATTATGATGATGACTATGATGACGATTATGGTAATGATTATGATGATGATTATGATGCTGAATATGTTGATGATTATGATGATGATTATGATGATGATTATGATGACGATTATGATGATGATTATGATGATGATTATGATTATGATTATGATGATGATTCTGATGATGATTATGATGACGGTTATGATGATGATTATGATGACGATTATGAGGACTATTATGATGATGACAATGGTGATGATTATGATGACGGTTATGATAATGATTATGATAATGATTATGATGATGACTATGATGATGAATATGATGATGATTATGATGATGATTATGATGATGATTATGATGATTATAATGATGATTATGATGATGATTATGATGAGTATAATGATGACGATTATGGTGACTATTATGATGATGACTATGATGACGATTATGATGATGATTATGATGATGATTATGATGACGGTTATGATAATGATTATGATAATGATTATGATGATGACTATGATGATGAATATGATGATGATTATGATGATGATTATGATAATGATTATGATCATGATTATGATGATGATTATGATTATGATTATGATGATGATTCTGATGATGATTATGATGACGGTTATGATGATGATTATGATGACGATTATGAGGACTATTATGATGATGACAATGGTGATGATTATGATGACGGTTATGATAATGATTATGATAATGATTATGATGATGACTATGATGATGAATATGATGATGATTATGATGATGATTATGATGATGATTATGATGATTATAATGATGATAATGATGATGATCATGATGAGTATAATGATGACGATTATGATGACTATTATGATGATGACTATGATGACGATTATGATGATGACTATGATGACGATTATGATGATGATTATGATGAGTATAATGATGACGATTATGATGACGATTATGATGACGATTATGATGATGATTATGATGATGATTATGATGATGATTATGATGATGACTATGATGCTGATTATGATGACGGTTATGATGATGATTATGATGATGATTATGATGATTATGATGACGATGATGATGACGATTATGATGACGATTATGATGATGATTATGATGATGATTATGATGATGATTATAATGATGATTATGATGATGATTATGATGATGATTATGATGATGATTATGATGATGATTATAATGATGATTATGATGATGATTATGGTGATGAGTATGATGCTGATTATGATGATGATTATGATGATGATT